>JAODKM010000034.1:8759059-8788350 GCA_026780845.1 Petrocephalus sullivani
TATATATAGGCCTACGTATGAAAAAGGTATAAATTATAGAAAAATATATAATATGATTTTATATATATATATATATATATATATAACACACACACACACACAACCATATATAGGTGTACTTCAGTATTTATATTTTCTTGAAATTCCAACAGTCAGACTATTGATTGCAGGGAGACGTGCGCGCGGGGGGGTACCGCGCGGAGTACGAGGCTCCCCCTAATGGGGCTCCGAAGTTGCTCACTTGGGTTTGGGTTGGAGACCGAAGGCGCAACAGGAGCCGCTGCGCGCTGCGGCCAAACTCGCCAAAGTTACGCGGAAAGCGGGGAAACTTGGCGATCTCCTTCTCCTTCTGTGCTCGGACAGCTCACGTTCGTCCGCTTCATCATTTCTCGAGACTTCCTTTCATTTATTTATTTCTTTTTGCAAGCTCATGAAAATGCCGAGGAAACTTCTGCGGCGCATCAGCGTGTTTAATGCAACCTTCATGTACTTATGCTGTCTGCAGAACTACGCCGACGGATACAATTTGGATGTACAAAATTACTTATCCTTCTCTGGTCCGAACGGGTCGTTTTTTGGGTATTCCGTGCTGCTTCACGAGAATGGCAGTGATAAGTTGTAAGTATCAGAATTACTCTGCACGGAGTGCATGCACGTCTCCATCATAGCGCCCCAGTTGTTCTTCACGTTGGTTTGTGGCAGGCGAATAAACCACATGGGTTAGTGTGAAGAGTGACTTGAAATGCTGGGCATACTAATTTGCCATCTGCGGGGGCACAAAGCGCTTATTTAGAGACGGCTTCAGAAAAGCACGTTTACATCAGTAACATTTAATATATTCAGTTTCATGTCCAAGTAACGGAACCTTTCATGTTCCGGTGCTATACTGGCTTCTCAGATAATCATCTATTTCTTTTTATTTGCTTGTTCTAGGATGATAGTCGGAGCTCCTGTTGCCGCGTCAAAGTTTCATCAGCAAACTAGGAATCCTGGTGCAATTTACAAGTGTAAGATCCCAGACAAGACCTGCGAACAGATAGACCTGGGTGGGTGTCACTGACTCCTCTGTCATCTGGAATATCATAATTTGGAAGTGTGACTGAACTCTCGCATGCATAAATCGAAAAGTAGCTCTACACCGGCACTTCCTTTCCCCCTGGGATGGGCTGATCAGGTTTATAATGGGATAATGAATTCGTCAGCATTGCAGTCCTATTTATATGTCAGCAAAAACACTTACAGAAAATATTGGACCTGATGAAAAAGCCTCACTTGTCTTGACTCGACCTTATTAGTTTAGCTGGGCTGTGTTACCTTTACATCTGAATGTTGCGTTCAGATTATCTTTTTGAAAATATACGTAATGTAAGTCGTCGATTACGTGTCGGAGTTGAAAAAATCGAAAGTGTATTAAATGGTGAAAGGAGACCTGTTTTTGAATTAACGTTCAATTCAAGCAGCTAAATTATATTAATGGTTCTGAAAAGTTACTGCCACCTTTTATACTGTGTGTTTTGGGTAATGTCATCCTGGACTGTCTCGGGTGCCACATGTAAACAGTGACCTCTTGGGTAACACTTTACTTAAGGCCAGTATCCATAAAGCATTATAAATTCATTCATAAGCACTTATAAGGTATTCATGAAGCCTTATAATGATTGACATTAGACTACATAATCATTTATACATAGTCATGACTATACACATAAAGCGTTATAATGTTATTTTATAAGCCTTTACAGCTTAAAGTGTCACAAGGCACAAAGGCAAAAAGCTTCTTTTGCCTCTTTATAATGCGATGTTGACATCAAAATAAGCTTTATAATGCCTTGTAAAGTAAAGTATAAGTGCTTTTGAATGAGTTTATAATGCTTTATGGATACTGGCCTTAAGTAAAGTGTTACCAAATCTTGTACAATATACAGCAGCTGGTCTCCAGAGCTAGCTGGGGGCTTTGTCAAGGAATGTGTAAAGGCTTTTCACCTCACATTGCGAGCCTCGGCAACCCCCCCAGAGAAAGCTCACGGAGGACTTCATTGGGGTTACTGTAGCAGATGAGATGTTGTCTGCCCTGGCTTGGCTGGATCCGGGGCTCATTCTCTTTAGCGTGCGTGTGCTGGTCCCGTGCGTGACACGCTTGGATTTTGATCAATGTCGCAGATGTCAAGACCTGTGGGAAGACCTGCTTTCCAGAGAATGACAACCAGTGGCTTGGCGTGAGTTTGTCCAGACAGCCGAGTAGTGGAAACATTTTGGTATGTCCAGCTGGGTGACTCTCACACCATCCGATATCTCCCTCCAGCAAGCAGACCCTTTAATGATTAGCTTGTGAATAGTATGCTTGTAAATACCATTTATTATGAAAACCGCTGTAGTGCATGGTTAGTTTTCTTGTATAACCTTGTACAAGATTTATTATTGTTCTTAAGTTTGTGTTCTATGCATCACCTGACTTACTGGTGGTATATAAGTAACGATAGTGTACGTTTAAGCAAACACACTCACAATCCCTCAAAAGGTCAGATCTTAGAAGAGGCTCCGCAAGTTGCATGCAAGTTACCAACCCTGAATCGCATCAGTAACATTTGCAGCTGTATAAATGAAATAGTGTTGGGAGAAGCTTATTTTGCCATATCTCTGCATACTTCTTAGAAGGGTGGCCGCTCTAGGGTTAATGCCCCCCATCCCCATCAGCTAAGCACCTTAATGTCAGTAAGAACATCTGATTCACTCACTCAGACCTTCTTCCATTCTCTTTTTACAAAGGCATGCGGACATCGTTGGAAAAATGTCTTCTATACCAAAAACGATAATCAGAACAAGTTACCAAATGGTGTTTGCTACAAACTGGATGCGGATTTGGCGCGTTTTAATCAATTAATTCCCTGCTACAGTGGTATGATGATTATATTTCTTATTGTATTTTTGTAGAGTAATAAATCCACAGTGCTCTACTAAACAGACATAACTTGGTTACCTGACTATGATTTATAAACACAAATATGTATTGTTTATTTTGATTATACATAATAAAAGGTATAAACTAATATTATGAATGCCTTCAACACTTTTAATTAATTCATTGTTAGGGGCAAATTGCTGAATTCTTTGTATGACATTACACTATGCTATTGATTTCTCGAAAAGGTTACAGTATATGCTTAACTGCTGTGTACGTTCTGAAAGAATCTTTTGAAGCTCCATAGCACAGACTGTGCTGATAAAACAAAGTTTTCACAGAGGACAGGTGAAGGTCAGAACTCTAATGATTAAATTAGCAAGGCCAAAATTTGGCGATATGCTGATAATGTTGGTCTGGCAGAGGACAAAGGTCCTACTATGGAGTTAGCATGACCTCTTCTGTCTTGTCACCCACTGATGTTTTTTTTTTGGGGGGGTGTTGTTTTGTTAGACCACCAACGGGAATTTGGAAAAAATTATGGATCCTGCCAAGCTGGAATATCGAATTTTATGATTGAGGTATCTATCCGGTTGCCCTGTCTTTAATTCTTGCTCTGACGCAGTTTGCATGGATGGATGAATGGATCAGCAGCACTCACAGGTGTCTTTGTGCCCAACAGGACTTGATTGTAATGGGAGCTCCTGGATCATTTTACTGGACCGGCTCCGTTTTAGTCTATAACGCGTCAAGCAAGGTCATCTCGGCGTATTTGGATGACGACGGCGTCGTTCTCCATGGTAGCTACTTGGGTAAGGCGCATTGTGTTCGCCGACTGGTGAAGAAGTTGCCATTATTTTGCATGAATATCCCGCATCCTTAGCATTGCCATACGGTGTGCTATTTTATTTTTTCTGGGTTGTAAAAATATAAGGAGTAGAATGCTGAGCGTAGAACGTGCTCTGACTGATCACAAACTGCAAAGAGAGCAGCTCGGTGTTGCTGATTTTCTGGGCATGTGTTGCACGCTTCCGTAAGCATATATATACAGGAAGCCGCATATCAGGTGAGCACTCGCGTGCACCACTTCCTTTCCTGACCACTGCAATTAAAGGCCTGCATGCACGCTGTGTCTTCTAGGTTTTTATTCTAGTCTTTTTGCAAGGGGGTCCCTGTAGCCCATTTTTAGCCCATTGGACCCCCTCTTGCAGTTTGAAACTCAAAACATTTCTCAAAAAACGACATCAGCACATGTGTGACGCTCTGGTGCTTGCAGGAAGTGCAAAGCAGACCGCAAGGCAATATGTCAGCGTGTGAGGACTAATTCTTTTTCCCTCTGAGGTGAGACACTCATCTAGTCCCCCTCCCCCCCCCGACAGGGTACTCTGTTGGTGCTGGCCACTTCACTGACCCCACTGCCATTGAGATCGTGGCAGGGGCTCCACAGCATGAGCAGACCGGTAAAGTAAGAGTTAACTCCGCATCCAAGTTGCCGACATTCTTGCCTCGACACCCAAGAGAAGGCAGAGACTCTGCTGAGATTTTATGTGTTGCCTGTAATAGGAGACAGGGACCGGAGCTTAAATAGGTGGGCATGGCATTTGTGCCTCACTAGTACGTCTTTAAGGAAGATCTTTTGAGATAAAGCTTCTCCAGATGTTTCAATAACAAGGATGCGCTTAACAGTATGGCTTTGGCCCTTGTATGACAACATCACTGGGCACCATGTAAGATGGCAGGATGAATTTCAGTGTAAAGTTATTTCAGAAAATGAATCCTTGTGTCATGAAATAAATCCAGGCTTAGAATAGATGTTTCCTAGCAACACCTATGAAGTAGAATGCTTGCCAAGAGCGTTTCTTTCCAGCTCTTTTCAGCCTTCTATTTGACTCCGGAGTCATTATCTTGGCATCTTGTCTTCTAATTCCAGGATCCATGTGATCCTCTGTTTTGCCACTTAATTCCACCTCATTAAAAATGGTAATTGAAAGATTAGTTGCAAGAAGTCATCAATCTGGTCCTTGGTGGTGCAGTAGCGCAGTCTGGAAACGCTCCAGTTTGATCCTAGTGCTTTTTCTATGGATGGAAAGGTTTGCCTGTTTGTCTGTTTGGCATTTGGTTTTCCATCCATCCATCCATCCACCCATCCATCCATCTGTCCATATTCTAGCCGCTTACCTTGGACAGAGTCACGTATCCCAGGCTGCACAGGGCACACAGCATGGGGTACATCCCAAACGGAATGCCAGTGCTCTTTATTTTCCTAACATTTCCTAATTTTTTTTCCTAACATTAACCCATAATCATAAAGATCCATAGTGTGCATTTAGCAGTGTTCTTGGTATTTTGGGCATGCAGGGCGACCTGCTCCAAAATATGATGCTCGCGTCCATCTCTCTGTTTCAGGCTTACATATTCAGTGTGGAATCCAACCTGCTGAACATTCTCTTTGAGATGACGGGCGGGAAGGTGAGGGCCGCGGTTATTGGGAAGGTCCTTATCTCCCTGGGTGATGGGCCCGGCTCTTCTCCTCCTTAACCGTGAGAGGACACTCTGTTCCCTGTTTCCCAGCTGGGCTCCTATTTCGGCGCCAGTGTGTGTGCCGTTGACCTGAATTCGGATGGACTCTCGGACCTGCTGGTAGGAGCGCCGATGTTCAGCACCGTGAGGGAGGAGGGGAGAGTGTACGTCTACATAAACCAAGGCTCTGTAAGTAAACACCTATCCCCACTGTTGATTTTCCACCGGCGCACTATATATGGCAATGTCCCTGATTTCTGGAAGTAAGCTGGCCGGACACCTGTTTCCTCTTATGGTCGTGACCTTTGACACTTGGCTAATTTTCCAGACAGGCCATTGTAGCACATCTACAATGTGCAGCGGATATGAGTAGGCTCCGGGCAGGCCTATATCTATAAGCCATGGTCAGAGATCCAAAGGCTTCCGTGGGTCGAATCAGGGATGTGCTGATAAAGCACTGATGCCCCAAAAACCTCCTCCCCAACCCCTGAGTCATAGAATTGCTGTAAGTTTGAGAAACGATTGTTTGATTGCGAGTTATCACCATGCTACAGTACCTGGCTATAGATTTGGAATAGTTAATTTTATATATATATATAGGAAGACCAGTGTCATTTGGTTACCAGTTCTAGTTCTCTTTTCTCCTCCTGAATCATCTTGTTAACAAACGTGCCACACTGTCTATGCGTGAGTCCAGTAGCAAGGGTGAAAATGACCATGGTTGTCTCAGAGAGCGCACGCAGAGCTCACAAAAAAAGAGTGGCGGTAAACTTTAGACTGAGTGTTTCTTAGCATGCACTAGATAACATGGAAAAGGGAGCATTACATCATTACAATTTTAAAGCTCACCAATTTCTGTTTCCAGAGTAAAAATGTTGTCGTGTAGTTGATAGCTGACTGTTGCAGGCGTTGCAGTGTGACAGTTGCATGTGCATCATATACAGCGTCCATATTAACATTGCAGTTTTTGTAGGCTGGATGTGTGCCACACCTTTGGGGCGATGTTCTGTTTTACGTGTGAAATATCTCACTTTCAAATGTCGTTTTCGAGGTGCTAGGTTGCATTTTTACTATTTCTGTTTCTGTATATTGGCGTCTGGTCAACCAGCCTGCTATGTACCAGGTATATCACGTTACAATAATGTAAACAAATTCTATACAGTAAACTTGTCGCTAACGTCTTTATAGTCCCAGCTTTTGGTCACAGTGAGTGAGCTGGTCTGAATCACTGCATGTTGAAGTGAGGAGTCCAGCTGAATCATTCGTCCCCCCCCAAAATGGCTGAACAAGTACCGTTACAGAAACACGTCACTTATATCGTGGTATATGGGGAGTCTATCCCATGGTTTGTCTTTGGGTGTTTCCCAGGCCAAGATGAAGGAAGCAGAGTTTCTGCTGGCAGGAAGTGACGCATATGCCTCCCGCTTTGGGGAAACCATCACCGCCCTGGGAGACCTCGATGACGACGGTTTCCCAGGTAACCAGATCCAGGCGCCGGACAGCGACTCGGCTGCTACCCGCGGATTTCCCCCTGCCGTTTCTTTGCGCGAGGCTTGCCTGCTTGCTGTTGAATCTCACGGAGTTAAGGGCCCCTTCTTCGCCTAAGCGGGGGCAGGATGGGCGTTAATTACACTGGCGTTTTCCGCGCAGCACCAGCGACACTAAAGGCGGTCCTGAGGTGCACGCCTACGAGTGCGATGCGCTCCGCGCCTTTCGCCCCGGGGCTTGGGCATGTGCGCTGGGTGGGGGGAGTCTGAGAATCTGCTCTGTTTTTAACGTGAATGCTTTGCAGACGTGGCCATCGGGGCACCGCAGGAGGACGAGCTGCGTGGGGCTATTTATATCTACAATGGCAGGAAGAGTGGGATCTCCGAGACCTACTCCCAAGTGAGTCCCCTGTTGGTATTGGTGCTCCTGGGGTGGGAGGGTCTGAGGTGGGGGGGTCCATTCTCTGACCATTGTCCAGTTGTCTTGACATTGAAACATCCTGATGGAAAAAAGTAAGACAGGGCCCCCAATGAGCTACCGACCCCTTTGTCAGTCTGTAGTTCCCCTGGGCACTTAATGAGTCAGTAGGACCAGTGGACTATCTCCCCAGCACCTGCAGTTCGAGGGTCCTCAGATGAGACCCGAGAGGCATGTTTTTCACAGGCTGTTCTTGTTTGTTCCAGGGAGCCTGAAAAGCAGAAGTGAAAAATTTGATCTGTTATTGGTTACGCTGGTGTTGTTGTTCACTTTTCTAGAAAATTTCTGGAGCTGTCCTGGGGACACGCTTTAGCATGTTCGGCCAGTCTGTGTCCGGAGGCGTTGACATCGACAATAATGGCTACCCAGGTATTTTAAGCATCACTGGGGCGTGACATGGCCGGATTGTTTTTATTGGTTGGGGGAGGGATTTGATCCATGCTGGAGCCGTGGAACTGGGGGGGTGGGGTCTTATTTGGGCAGGTTGATTTTTAGATTTTTTTAAATGTTGCAGTGTTTTCTAGCATAATCGATCTGTGTAATCTATGCGAGTAACACAGTCACTATTTAATTGCAACGATTTTGCTTAAACTGTTTGGGCAGGCTTTTGCAAAGAAAACACAGCTATTGAAATTACTTTCGCCTGAAGTGTCAAGAGTGTTGCTGAGTTTAAAATAATTTCGGGGGGGGGGGGAGCTGCTCTAATAATTGCTTCATGGCTGTGGGATATGTGTACTGTAAGTGGCCAAATAAGAAAAAATAAAACCCCTTATTAGATTTTAATGTTAATATCACAGCAGATTGAAATTATGGCCGAATTTTTGAAAGAGCATTTCGTGGGAATTTGGTTTGCTGGGGGTTTGTGCAGAAACCAGTTTCTGCAGAGTCCGCGAGACAATTAGTCACTAGTCCTAATATTCAGGAAAAGGGGGCTGTGGATAGAGGCGGGGGTCCATGATGACTTCTGTGTAACATCCTCCCGTCTTGCCTCTGACCACAGATGTTGCCGTGGGGTCCTTCCTGTCTGACTCAGCTGTGGTGCTGAGGTAAGCGTTCACACTGCACCGGCAGGTGTGACTTACCCCAGGTTACACCACTAACCCGCTCATTAATCCATTGTTCGATGCAGCTCATTTATTCATAGTACCTGTCCTCTAAGGATTCCCAGCCAGATTTAGATGTTGGCCAAAAATATCAGCAGAGGCGGGGCCACAGGGCCATGGGCCCCAGCTGAAAGCTGATTGGCCCCCCAGAGTGCCCCCACTCTTGTCATTCACTGATTCAAATCATGTCATTGGCTAACGATGGGGCTGGCCACTCTATATGAATTGTGGCCCATCTTGTGCCCCCAGCGTAAAAAAAAATTTATAATTGCCCCCATTGAGCAGATTTGTTGTTCAAAATTACTGTCAAAAAGTGGGAGGTTTGTATTATTCTCACTTTGTGTGTGTGTAGGTGGCGGGGGGCAGTCTGGGATAAGTTAGCAAAATTGCATGGGGGGTGTGAGATGTAATAAGTTACCAGGGGCAGGTTTTTGGGTGCACTGTGTACCGTGCGGTCTGACCGCCGGCCCTGTTTCGAACCCCACACCTACCCCACCCACTAGGACGCGACCTGTGGTGATCGTGGACGCCTCGGTGCTGCTTCCTCCGAGCGTCAACCGCAGCGTACAGCTGTGCCATGACCACGGACAGCCGGCGGTGTGCGCCAACGTCACCGTCTGCTTCAGGGTGCAGGGCAAGCGCATTCCCGGCAGCATCGGTGGGTCTCGCCCCGACGCCCTCGGCCCCCGACTGCTCCACTTCTGATGCAAATCAGCTTTGCTAAGTGTTAGAATGTGTCAGGTTTGAAACTCTGCTGTTCCTGTTTACCATGTTACTTCTGTGAGTAACTACTTACTTATTTGCATTCGCATATTTAATTACGTAGCAGATATCTGTGTCCAGCGTGACATACAGGCGAGTACGCCGCAGGCCGCAAGCTTCTTATCACGATAGATTATCGATAACCAGCTGGCAGCAAAATCATTAGGTTAAAACGCAAAATGGAGGAAAAAGACGTAATTCAGAGGTCACAAAACTGCCATTTCTCGGAGTTTGTTCTGCATTCTTTAACAAGGAAATTATGGATTTATTATTTTTTATAGCTTTTTTGTGCGCTGTTATTGCTCTGTTAAATAATGTGTTTGATGTGCATGTTCTTGTGCATTTCAAGCTGTTTGTAGCTCTGTCAATGTGGATTTATGGACTTACGTTCTGAATGCATCAAATGCATTTAAAATTCACACGCGACTCCTGGCAGTGGAAAGACTGCGATTGTTCCCTTTTGAGCCTTTCAGTCGCGCTAACCCGCGAAAGGTTGATAATTGATGATCTTCTACATATGTTCCTCGAAGTTTTCCTGCATGATCTTCCAACCAGCAAATAATTATCCATCCATCCATCTACCCATCTTTTTTTTAGTACAGTGTTGCTTTGACAAATACTTATTTGGATCTAATTGCTTTTATAATACAGACTGCCAGATGAAGATGTAGAGCTTACGCAGAAGCATTGGCAGTGTTCATTTAGCACTGAGGGTGTCTGTAAGCCTGTATGATTATATAAACAAGAAACAAGTAGGCCTCCCATTCAGCTGAGTACCGTAAACACCAATATATTACACCCCAGGTTATGAGCTAAGTGGAACGCACTAGGCAGGATATATGTCTAGGATTACCTTCTCGCAAAGGGGTCTAAGAACCCTGGGATAGCCTCTAGACTTTTTAAATGCTGAATAAGAGCGGAGAATCCAGAGAAACTGCATACAATGCTTCGTCCTCTCACAGACACCTTAGGCGCCGTGAAACGAACTCAGGCCCAGTTCCTCGCCTTCACCTCTCAATCCTGATGTGGCAATCATACCGCGCCCCGCCGTTTCACGCGCGCCGCTCCATGAAAACGCCGCCCAGTGTAGGTGGCAGCCAACCCAGACGTGCCGAGGGAGCAGTCGAGCCTATAGAGTCCCAAAAATAAATGTAATTAATTTAATAAAGGATACCCAGGCAGCATATACCTTCAATTTAACTGTACATTTTAAACTTAACTCTCATACCCATAAATTGAAAAAACACTTTCCAACTCTACCAACTGCTTCTTGAACTCTTCCTCATTAGACCTACCCCCATGGAAATATACATGATTTCGATTTGCTAATACATAACCAATCACAGTTCGGTTTTATATTTTTCACCCAAGAACTAATTTTAACAGCTTTGCTACCATCATACTGAACACATAAATTGAAACCACTGGCATGACAATTAAACCTTTTAATATATTTAGACTGCCATTGTGTATATATATATATATATATATATATATATGTGTGTGTGTATATGCACACACCATATTATTCAGAATGAAAGCAATGCACCTCCCAGGGTACTACAAGCACACTGTTGCTGTTAATGCCGGCAGCATTAGTGCATCAGTAGACTATGGCTGCATTCAGTGTAAGTGTAACCTTAAAGACATGGGCGATTTCATGCACAAGCTTACCTGGGCTGAATCCCAAGGGCCTCCACTAACCTTGTTTAATAAAATTTCAGCCGCCCTCAATCGACAGCTCAAATGGACCAGGAGCCTCTGTTAATGTGTTCATGAGCCGCTGCTTAAATCTGAGTGATGTCGTGCAACCTGTTGTTCCCGGGGCAGGGATGCTGTATAACCTGACTGCAGACGTGGGGCACAGGGAAGGCTTCCCCAACCGCTTCTACTTCCATGGCAATGGGACCCCCAACACCATCACAGGGAGGGTCCATGTCCACCCCAACATCGTGGCCTGCCTCCACCACCTGGCCTTCATGAAGGTGAGAGCACCGGTTTCAGATCTAGCTGGACAGCCAGCCTGTCTTCTGCTGGCCGCTAGATGGAGGGTCTCTCCCCTCCACAGGCCACCCGGGAGAAAAATAGTCTACACGAAATTCTGGGTGGGAGACCGTTCCGTCTAAGCGCGAATCATCTGGACCGGATCGTAATGGATGGTTTGTGTTTCCAAGTCACTGTTCCAGGTGTTCCATGGCATCCTCCCTGGACTGTCCCCAGCCGCTTGTAATAATCGGGGCCATCTGATCCATCTCTCCCGTTGTAGAGGGTAATTAATGGATCACGCCTGCGTATCGCGGTTATTAATAGCCGGCGATGGAGACGACAGCCATAAACAAGTATGATTATACGTCAAAGGCAATTCCTACCAGGGCCCTGCGCATTTCTTGTATTTTTGGAACTTGAATAATTAATGGGTAATTAGAGTAATGAATGTAATGCGGAGCAGATGTGGTGGGGAGCTTGCTGAGTGGGGGAGTGAATTAGGGGACAAACGAGTGAAGGGACAGCCGACATTGGGATGGGGAACCGCACCACTGTGAGGCTCTGCCCACTTTGGTCTCTCCCTCTTTCTTCTTCACTTCCGCCTTGACATCCCCGTCTGTCCTCCTTCCTCACTTTCATTACCTTTTTCCTGCTCTTTGCACACACCTGCGGCACGCTGCTCATTAACGAGAAATGCAAGAAAGTACCAGAATACGAATGCAATACTGACACAATAGTTACGCAAGATATGGTCGCTACTTTCAAGATTTACAGAAATGAGGATGTTACAGTGGGGGCTAAATATAGTGGGATTTTGCTTTCACGTGTGAAAACCTAGGCTGAGGACTTGGGCGAGCATGACCTGTGATTTGTTGCAGCTGGGAGACACGTGCACTGGGGCTTAGAGGGTGTGTAAGAAGATCCATACACGGGCCGCATGCCGGTGATTCCCAGTCCAGTCTTCGGCGATCCACAGACGGACTGCGTTTTGGCTTCTGACTGGGAGCTGAGAGGGAGCAAAAATGGGGACTGTCTGGGAGGGAGCAGAAAAATGGACCATCTCGGGGTCCCCAAGGACAGGAGTGGGAAACACTGCTGCATGCTTTCAAGCTGAGATACTTAGGGGTCCTGGGAATGTAGCCCTTAGGTGTCTCAGGGAGTTCCTGTATTTATGTTTTTAAAGTAGATCGAGTTACTAAATAGGTCACGAGATCAACAGGATCGCTGCCCTTAGCGTCCGGACGTGCAATGTGGTCTGGCTCCCTGAGCATTAAGCAGAGTACCAGCCTTCACAACGAGAGGCAAGGCAGCTTTATTTAAGTAGCACTTTTCCATACACTGAGGTCACTCACAGTGATTTACGGACAAGTTAAAAGTAAAACAATATGAAATATAATGAAAAAATATAAAAAGTATGAACATATAAAATAGTATAATAATAAACATGCAGTGTCCTACACCAATTAAAAAGAGCAGATTATATTGAAATGAATTGAAAGTTAATAGAAAATTAAAGTCTTCGCCTTAGTCTTAAAGTTGGTCCTTGTTGGTTCGCTTCTGATACTCAGTGGATGCTCACAGTAGCATATATATTGTTACAGCTGTGTGTGTTTCTTTTTGCATGAAATGTAAATAAAAAGTGAAAAGTTGTTCCCAGTTACCTTCCCCGGGAATCTCTCCGGCTCATCCGACTCAACTGTTTGCCTACGCCATCTGTGGCACCAGGCGACCCGCCGCTCCGGCTGTTGTGCGGTCCCTCCCAGCGCTGCCCCCACCACCGTCTGAGGAACGTGAAGGGCAGGCCGCCCGGCTTTGACTTTGAGCGGCTAAAACCGAGACCAGAGGCCGGGCGGGGCCTAGGGGAAAGGGGGGGTTACCCAGGATGCTGGAAAGTGGCTGGGGTCCAGCTGTCTTAGTGGGACACTGTAACATTGTTCCGGAGCACGGGTCACACCACGGTCTGCTGTCCAAGTCAGGCCCGGGAGAGTCGGCCTGACCCCGACAGCCAGCTGACGCCGTGAAACAGGCTCGTTGTAACCGTCCGTAGGACCGGAATGCCATTAATTGTAAGAGCACCTCCGAACTGAACCTGCTGTTCGCACTGAAACAGCCATCCACTGGGGTGGTGGGGGGCTTGTTTGGGGGTCCCAGTTCACATGTGGGGTAAATCCCCCTTCCGCACTCATCGTTTTTTTTTCTTTCTTTTTGCGTAGAGAGACGTCAGGGATATCTTCACACCAATCTATTTTGAGTTGAAGTACGAGCTGGGAAAGCACAATGTCGGTAAGGGAGCCGGCAAGCCTCTTGTACCTCTGAAGCCAGTCCTGCAGCAGAAGGGAAAGGACCACAACCAAGTCAGGAGCAAGGTGAGTTTCTGTTGGACCTTCTCTGATTGCCGCTCTGAGAGTCACCAACACGGTGCGTTTCTGTTTGACCTTCTCTGATTGCTGCTCTGCTCTGAGAGTCACCAACACGGTGCGTTTCTATTGGACCTTCTCTTATTGCTGCTCTGAGAGTCACCAACACAGTGCATTTCTGTTGGACTGTCTCTTATTGCTGCTCTGAGAGTCACCAACACAGTGTATTTCTGTTTGCCCTTATTGCTGCTGTGAGCATGTTTTTACATGGAAAATGATGAATTAAAATGACCATTGATAGTGAAGGTTCATTGCTAAATACAACCAGTGATCAGTGTTGTTTCTGTCCACAGACGGAATTTGCCCGGTACTGTGCTTGGGTCAACTGTTCCACCAACCTCCAGGTTTCGGCCCAGTTGGTGCTGCCTCAGTAAGTGTCCGCTCCCCACTCAGGTCCATTCATGCTCAGATTCTGTCCTCATAGGTGGGATGTCGACCTTTTTGGGACATCCTGAGCGGTGTTGGAATCGTGACACAGTACGAAGCCTTTAAGCCTCTGGGCCTGTCGTGAGCATAGCCTTTTCCACGGATTCCCGTCTTCATTTCAAAATGTAACCAGCTTAACTTGGATTATATATCAGTTGTGAAGTATCGTGTGTTGTGCCTGCTAATGCTTTAAAGTTGGAATTTCAACCCATCTTAAAACCAGGGACCCTCCCCCCCTCCCCAAATAAAAACAGACCAGGGCTTGGGACCCCCTACCACTATCATACAAGTAACTAAGGGCTGAGGAATGGGGGGGTGGGGCTTGAATATTTTTGGCGGATGGTTATACATTTCTGCGGACCACCTGCAACTGTACTGCTCCTGCTCCAGGACATATTCATAGCCTGTAAATACTGTATGCCATGATGTATAGCACTGGGCTTTTGCTTTTTGGCCATTGCTAGCTTATGGTAAGGCCACTCATAATAGCCTTGGCACCTTTTTTGTAGTTTACATGCCATTTATTAGTGTTATTTTTCAGCAGTTCAGTTATTTCCTTATCAGGTAAAATTTTGCATGTGCATGTATGTGTGTGTGGACATGTTTATATTACAATGTGGGGACCTAATGTTCCCACAGTGTGATAAAGACCAATTATTTTCTACCTTGTGGGGACATTTTTTTGGTCCCCATAAGGATAACCTCAATCTGCAAAAAAAAATGCCAAAAGTATGCCAAAAAATGCCAAAAGTATTTTATTGTGTTACTTAAGGTTAAGGTTAAGGCTGGGTAGGGGTTAAGGGTGTCATAGTTGGGACCCCATAATGATAGGAATACATGGTATGTGTGTGTGTGTGTGTGTGTGTGTGTGTGTGTGTGTGCGTGTGCGTGCGCGTGCGTGTGTGCATATGTGTGTGTGTGTGTGTGTGCGTGTGCTTTCCTTTGTGAGCGTGAGAAAAGCTGCAGTGTGGTTCTCTGGTCACCAGCCCAGATGTGCACCTGGTGCCCCGGGGTCAGAGACACAGATGCAGGGAAGCTTTCCTCCTCAGGAACTGAGGAATTACAGCACTTGGGGGTCCAACGAGAGCATTCTCTGGGCCTCCGGTGGGCAGGAGCACTTTCTTTTGTCCACTCTGGCTTCCTGATTTCCGCGCCGCCTAATCTCATGCCGGGGAGCGCGGGGGTGCCCTGAAAGGCTGACGGTGCGGGTGCTGCCTCTTATCTCCTTGCCAGCCGCCCTCCCGAAGGCGTCGGGTGATTAATGTCGTGCCAGAAAGCCACAGACATGACTTGCCCTCACTGGGGCATTCTCTGCTATTTCCACATTCTTTGCGGACCTAAGAGCTGTTTTAACCAGAATAATTTGACATCACTGGACAACTTTTATAGCTTGGGGAGGTTTTCTCTCTTTTTTGGTGGTGTGGTTGTCTCAATGGAAGCTTGACACCATCATTCTTGCACAGCTCCCACGAAAACACGCCGTTCTTCGCGCTGGGGACCGGAAAGACCATCATGCTGAATGTGACACTGGCCAACGTGGGAGACGACGCCTTCCTGCCAGTGCTACACCTCAGCTTGCCCAGCAACCTTTACTTCATCAAAGTTCTGGAAGCGGTGAGGCCCCGTGCCGTTCCAGCTGAATTCACATGTGGTTCACGTGTGGCCAGCTCCTACCTATAAGTGGAACTGTTCGGAAGCCGGGGGCAGGACCACATGGAGAACTGGCCTGAGCTGAAAGCTGATTGGCCCTGGAGTGCCCCCTCCCCTGTCACTCACTGATTCAAAACATATCATTGGCTAATGATAAGTTCGGCCCCTCTATATGAATTATGATCCCTTACCTTAAACAAAAGCGGGACGCTGGGTAGGTCGGCTTCAGTAACAGTGGTGCCCGTGTGATCTTTAGGAGGACAAACACGTGAGCTGTGAAAGCGTTGAGGATGACAAGACCACTGTGGACTGCAGCGTGGGAAACTCGTTCCTGAACTCCTTGGCTAAGGTACGCCGCACTGAAAGAATGACGAGCGGGAGGGTCTCGACATTCTTTCCGTCCTCGCGAATTTCTCACCGGAAGCCCCTCTGGGCAGGCGTAGCCTACAGGCCCTGCGTTGGCGCGATGTCTGACATTAGCGGCGAAATGAGGAAATGTGACACGTCCCAGCAACATGGCAGAAAAGCAGAGAATCATTGTGTACCGTTTTTTCCCCTTAGCTCAACATCAGCTTTCTGCTGGACGTCAACCAGAGTAGCAGTGCTGGTGACCTGAACATCACGATAAATGCCACTCGGTGAGTCAGCTCCCCAGCGAGCGACGAAAGCCTTTACTGGCAAATCGGTCAAGTGCGAGGCCGTCCCAGTAATGAAGCCACCAAGCTACAGGCGGTGGCGTTAATGGGCCGGCTTCTGCTACCACTCAGACCCCTAAATTGCCTTTTAAACAAACCAGCAAGCAAATGGAGACGTGTTAGTGACGGCCGGGGAGATAAGTGCCCTGTGTTCTGCTTGAAGTTAGAGGACCGAGTAAACAGAGCAGCAAGCCAAGTAATTAGAGACAAGATCTCCAGGTGTCCTCTGCTAGGACTGTGTTCCAGGACCATAAACACATATTTTTAAAATAAATAGCTTTTTCTCCAAGTTTGTAATTAAGTGCATGGATAAATACCAATCAAGGTAGTCTGAAAGCTTTCTACTCCCCCGAAATACAGAGGAAATGGTTTCTCTTAAAGATCTGATTGTTTGAGGTTTGTAGGGAATGTTGTTTATAGGTCATTTTCAGTGAAGGACAGCAGCAAATGAACAGACAGCTTCTCTCAGTCTGTCATTCTTATGTGCATCTCTGTCATTATCGTCCTTCATTTTTTTATAGTACATTTAGAGTGAATTCTGCACAAGTTCTCCAGTCAATATTGTTCACTATTGCTCGTGTTATTTGTGCCGTCGTTCGTCTTTGCAAGGGACAATGTTGAAAATGAAGACCTTCTACATGATAACGTTGCCACGGTGATGTTACCACTCAGATATGGCGTTGACCTGAACATCCATGGGTAATGTTTCCTTTTTCCTGTCCTCTCTGGTTCTCCTGTTGTCTCCTGTTGTCAGGCATTTCTCGGGCCAAATGAAAAAGAAAAAAAAACGTAATTGCTGTAGAGTTTGGGCAATTGACATTCCTATGAAACTATGGTGAAAGGCGAGAGAGAGGCCAGAAATTGCCAGTACCTGGAAATATAGTATAACTACTGACTTCACTAAACGTCTGGTTGTCCTGATGTCATAGAAATGTTAGAACCAAAACCGATATGCTCAGATATGGCAAAACAGTGAAAGAGTACTACAAGTTGTGTGTATGTAAGGATGATGCAGTGTGGTACTGGTGGAGTTAGTAGACATGATTTTCACTCTCTTCTCCGTTACGTGCAGCATTGTCTCCCAGTCAAGTTTTGTGTTTGGTGGTCCAGAGAGAATGGGCTGTTCTACCAAGAAGTTTAACTACACATACAAGGTAACAGTTCTGTAGCCTACTTTTTTAAGGGGTATGTGACATCGATGGGTGGATGGAATCCTTGTAGTCCATTGTGTGATATCCTTTCCCTCAGCTTATGTAATCAAAGTGATGCAAAACAGTCCAATTATGAATGCTTTTTGTCGGGAATGTAGTCAAATCTTTTCTTCTTGTCATTTCGGAAGGATGTGGGGAGCATTGAGTAGGACTCTCATTTGGTGCGCATGTCTCTGTTTGCAGGTTATCAGCGTTGGTCCAAGCAAAGCTGTAGGGGTCAAAGTTCATATTAACATTCCCAAACATTTAGTACCATATACATACAGACTGCTCAATATTGTGGATTTACAGGTATGAACATCGGCCATCAGCATATATGTGACCGTTTAATACTTTGGTTCTTTTTCAAATAATGATGGGGTCTTCATTTCGTCTACCCTAGACATCAGTTGGATCGTGTTACATTGGAGATAACAGGACTGCCCTTAGCTGCGACGTACCCCAGCCGAATGTGCTCGAGGAGCTGGTGTTCTTCTTCTCAAAAACAACGAAACGGCAAATGGTACCAATGGCGAGCGATGGCCCGTGATTAGCTAGCTAGCTGGGTGACCTGCGAGTGGAGAGATCTGAGCAGTGTCACCTCTCTCCTGCTACAGTACTGCATGAAGGACGACCACCTGTGTCTCCACGTGATGTGTGAGCTCGGAGACCTCGACGTGGGCAAAGAGGTGACCATTCAGATGGAAGTTGAGCTCAATCCCGACGTGCTCCAGGTGTCCCCGGTGAGGAGGTCGGCTCTTTCTGAGGCTGCATGAACATTCGACTCGTGCACGGAGCACGGCTTAAATGTGTCTCTTTCTTTTAAACAGGGCAGACATGGAATAATGCAGCTGGAGGGCACTGCGGTAGCCTGGCCAGAGGGCCCCTATGCAGTGTTCCTGTCTCAGACTGCCTTCACCAAGGCAAGTCAGAACCCACTGCCTTAACGAGCCCCCGTTACATAGTAAACAGGGGGCCAGGATTAAATCCAGGTGGCCTGGCTTATTGCAACATGGGGTCATCCTACACACCTGTCTATTACCCAACGGTTGGGGGTTTGTGCTGGGTCTCTGATTTTCTTGCTTGTATCCAGCAGGACCTGGCACTCAAAGAAGGTTTCATCCTTGCCATTAGTGATGACTCTGACCATATTTCATTTGAGAAGAGCCAGAGAGGCATCTTCTAAGCTCAATCTCTCTCTCTATCTAGGTTGTGTTGGAAGCCCATTACAGCCAGAGACCACGTGAGGACCTATCCATGTTCATCATCGCCTCAAGCCTGACAGCTGGGCTCCTCATTTTGGCTGTGCTCATATATATTTTGTGCAAGGTGGGTTACCGTAACCTGCCTAATATAACGGCAACTTTACTTAAAGTCACCTCCAGTGGTTTTTTATGTCAGACTAACATAGGAGGATACTGGTGAAATATCTGATTGCCCTTTGCAAATATCGCATTTGAAAATGCAATTGAAGAAGTAGCCCTGGTCAACTGAGAGTAGTAGTTTGTGGATCAAACCCACCAAGGATGCATCAGAGCACCGTCAGTCATCTTATCAGGGGGTCCTCTTCACTGTATATAATTAACTCGTACTTTTTAATGCTGGTACTCAGACCTCATAACTCTGGGTTATTCCATGCATTGTATCCATGGCTTCTGGGAGAGGCTCAGGACCTCTGCGGCCTTGCATGGGACAAGCAGGTATGGTGGATGGGTAGATGGAAACAGCTGACTTATAATCTCTGGTTTACAGGCTGGATTCTTCCGGAGAGAGTACAAAGAGAAACAGGAGGCATGTCGAAGGGACAGCTGGGACTTTGTACAGAAGAGCTCAGATGTTTATTAATCGAGAAGATGTTGGGCTCAGCAAACGGAAAAGGAAGTGGTCATCGATTAAAATCAAGGGGAAGCCTAATACAATTGCATGAGTCTGAATAGGAAATGAAGGCCATGCAAAGCCTCACGCAAACTTTGCCTTGCACTGTACCTGCCGTGCAAAAACCCCAGATCGATCACCCTTCCCCCCGTCTTGTGGAGCGGACCGCAGCCCGTCGAAAGTCAACTTTTCAATATTGGGAGGATGCGTGGAGTGCACTTTACCTTGCCATTAGGCTTACCGCACCCCGGAGAGGTCAGACTTTACCTTGCAGAATGGCATAGGTCTGCTGGTGAGGCCTCATAAAAATGGGGGCGGGACGTGACTTCTGATTGGCGGCCTGTGTTGACCAATGACGGTATGGCATTCTCGCTGCAGAAAGTGCACCGTCAATGCTTCTGACCCTGAATGCGAACACGAGTACATTCCTTTTACATATTCACATGTAAATATTTGTGAAATCCTGTATACATATATATTGCTATGCATATGACTGTCTCCAGTCTCCGGACTGTCACTCCCTAATGGAGAAGTCGCTATGGAAGATGAACAGATGGATATATGTATATATATATATATATATATATATAGGTGCAATTCCTTTTAAGAACCAGCTCAATAATTTTGTTCTGAGTTGTATCTCATTGTCTCGTCATGTAGTGTTTCAGATACCCTAAAACCAAGTTAATATGGTGCTGTAAGAATCAGGTCATTCATCTCCCTTGTATTCATATTTTGATGTTTTTTTATATACTTCCAGGAAAATGATTTGCACAGTCAATGAAGTGTTTACTGACAATTTGACTCAGGATACCTAAATTTTTTTTTCCTGTACACCGAAACAGTGACAGATTAGACTGCAGTCTTTTTGCTTTAAGCGGTGCATTCAAATTCGAAGTGTGCCACTACTGTATTTTTTTTTTGTTTGTTGGCTGTGCAAGGTGACTTTGTAGCCTTACGTGTGGCTGCCTGCCATCCAGTCCACCAGGGGGCAGCGCCTACACTGTTGCTCCTTTAATTTGTCACACTCAACAGTATCACACCACTCTGCAGATATCCTCGCCGTGCCGGCAGCCTGCAAAGGTCTCACTGTTTCTGTTAGGACTGTTCTGCTGTTCATGAAGCTGAAATTTTGTGATTTCTTTTTTGGTATTTTCCAAACCCCAAACTCAAACCTCCATTTACGATATCACAAAATTTGCGTTCACTGAAAAAGTTGATTAGAACCGGTGGATGAATGTGAGACACTCCAGTATTGTGCATTTCTACAACTGATATGTTTAAAGCTTTGTTTTAATGAAATTTGTAAGACGTTAGAAAAGTTTGCTGAAATAACTTCACTTCAGTCTGTCCTCTTTACTATAGATGGGAACATATAGGAATGCACTCAGTACAAAACATATAATGCCACTCAGGGAGTGAAGAGGGATACATACAAAGGTGGTAACTTACAATAAACTTGCAAGGAAAGAAACATTCCATGATTTTTTTTTTTAAAGAAAGGCATTAAATATATTTTAGAGTATGACCCAAATGTAAAAAGCCATCTAACATTTTCTTGTTATCATAATTGCTTTGGTTTAAGTTTAGTATTCTACACTGGAATGTACAAAACAGACTGTGATTTGTTTGGATTTCATACAGAAAAAGAGCATCTATATAAAGAGAGTGTTTTTGCGAATTACACTGAATTATGTCATTTCCTGTGAAATAATTTTTACCCCAAAGTGTTGAATGCAAAAACCGGAAGAGGTCACATTTAGATGCAGCCGCACTTAGCCGGGGAGTCGTCGACCTCCTCCGTGTTCACCCCGAAGAGTGTGACCAGCTGGGGATGCACCCTGCAGAAAGGTACAGGTCGCGTCAGCTGAGTGGATTGGCTGCGACTACTGAGGACGACGAGGATCCCGGGCCAAGAGGGGTCCGCAAACAGATTAGCAAAAGTGAATTAGCACAAGCTATGCCAATGGGTCAAACTGTAGCTCAAGGTAGGCAACCCTGATCCTGGATTGCCATTATCCAGCAGGCACTATTTGTCTGAGATCAGATGCATTTCATCAGACACCAGGTAGGTAGGTAAGGGGGCATGCGCTAATACACGTTGCCACACACCACTACACAACAAACCACCTCAGGCATGAGGACCTGAGTGCAGCCATGCAGTGGGTGAAACCTCAGCACCACACTGTTCAGATGGAGCTCCCAAATTTATCCCTGAAGTTGGAGGACCTGCTTGCAGGGCTGGACGTAGGATGACATCATACCCAGGATGAATCAATTGCAGGTTAAGGGCTTGCTCAGGGGCCCAATGTAGTAGAATCACTCCTGGCATTCATGGGATGCAACCCAGCAACCTTCTAATTGCTGGTATAATTCCCTAGCCTCAGAGCCACCACTCCACCCAGTAGACACCAGGTAGGATGGAAAGCCTGCTGCATGCCGGCACTCCAGGATCGATTGACTCCCCCTATTTTATGTTGTGTAACTAAGAAAAGTTTCAGCTAAGTGATTATAATGAAAGAAGCACTTAGTGGGTGGTGTGTGGGTCGGTGGGTTAGGACACTCTGCAAGTGAGCGGAAGGTTGTTGGATCAAGTCCCAATGTCAAGTTCACTGCTGGGTCCTTAAGCAAGGCCTTCAACCCCCCCCTCACCCCCCCACTTACTCCAGAGACAGGCTGACCTTGCTTTCCCAAACATGTTTGTTTCTTTGGATATGCAGCACATGGTGCTTCTCAGGCGGTCCAAACGGACCTATGAGGTGGGTTAGGGTTAGAGTTAGGGTTAGCCGCACCTGATGAGGAGCTCGCCAGGAATGTCCAGCAGGTCTCCATCGATGTTCCAGGGGTTGGACCTCTCGGAGGAGATGATGGGCACATTCTTGGAGTCAAAATCGGCCTCCCTCTCAGAAGCATCCTCGGCCCAGTCACCTCGCGAACGAGGGCACAGCCTCACGGCCCGGACCGTGCGCGTCTCCACAAAGGAGAAGCTGAACTGCTGAAAGTGGGGTGGGGGGGAGAGGATTCTCAAAGTCAAATCCATAAAAGCCAGTCAGTCAGCTGGTGCGGTGATGCCCACTTAGCCCTGAAGGACATCTTGCAGGCTCAGAGATGACACACGTACAGATGCTGATAAGCCCCATATAATTGATCATCATGAAAAAAAAATCATAAAATTAGAACTGCTTTGAAAACGGAGGTGTGAAGTTTAATTAGGCTAATGATTGACGATGAGATGCTTGAATAATGAGACCTTACAGTGAAAGGATCTGGGATTCAGATCTCAGACCTATTCTTTGTAACAGTCTCGCATGTGTTCATGACTTCCTGTTTACATTCCAGAAGCCATGAATATTACTCTAGACACTGGGGTAATTTTTTCCTTTGTGATTCACTGTAGCAAGACTGTTCCCAGAATAGATCCTGGTGCACATCTGTTGGCTACTCTGGGCCCACAAGGGGGCGCTGAGAAGCAGGCAGCTTTAGCCAGACTTTACCCTTCACGGAAATGACTGAGGCCACCCGCGCCACAGGGGCTCTGCCATCCCCTGACAGCAAACCACTCGTCTTAATAACCTTTCACACAGACTATCCACCCAAATACAACGAACTGCTAAGGCAGATGAGCCATTAAAATCCCAGCACCACCAGCTACCCCAATTGCATTGATCCATTGTTTTAATTAAAGATTTTTTTATTTATTTTTTTTAGTTTTTAAGACTTATTTAACTGAAGAGACACACTGAAATCAGCATTTAAAAATGATGAAAAGGGTATTCAAGATCTTTAAAGCCGAACCTAAAGCATTTGTGAATAGAATAGTGCTCACACAGAGTGTGTATACAGTATGCACATATTATTATACACACACATATATATATATATGTCTGCATGTAGAATGTAGGTTAACAAACAGAGCTGACATGTATTCTGAGACAGAGGAGACAGGCTGCCCCTGAATCAGGCTAATCTCTATTAGTCTGAAAAGTGTTTTACTGAAATCTGACAATCGGTGACTAATTTGACTTGACAGTATGCTAATTCCGTTTAAGCGGGGAAGATTGCTGACTCCATTTGTGCTGGCAGGATTTCCTTTGCTGGGAAATAGCCCCCAGCCGGCAGGAGCTGCTACACCTGAACGGGGTGGGTGGGCGGGGGGGGGGGGGGCGGGAGGCCCACCCGATTATTTAAGTTGCCGTATCTCTTAAGATGCTTGATGAACTCTGACCTGGAAGCATTTCGCACTGCAATCAAGGCCATGCTGCCGTTGTCCAGCCTGAGACAGATGGTGCACACGTACGATATCAGACTCCCGTGGTGCTTAAGGGGTTAAGGTGGTTAAGGGAGCATTACGAGCACGCGAACATCGAGGGCACCAGAATTCCAAAACAGACGTAAACCCTGCCGACCGATAATTAAGATTGTCTTCTGGAAATGACAGGAAGCACCTTCATTATACAGGAACTGCTGAAATTAGACCAGATTCTGCAGATAATTCTGCAGAAACTGGGGCAGGACACTAAAATAAGTTGCTAACGTTCAGCTGCACAAACTGCATGTCTTTCTACGTCTCACTATGCAACCCAAGCTATTCAGAGAGCAAGACCCGAGTGCCCCTCACCCTAATGCTGCTCTTTTTCCCCTGAGTTGCTGTGCTGACTGATTTATGCCCTGGCAAAATCCTATTGGGCTGTCCAGTCTGCACATTTAAAGGGAGCGGCTGGCTCTCGTTATCACCCCAGAGAAACTGCAGACAGGTGCCCTAATCTTAAATCGGCCTTGCTGCTCAATTTAATCAGAGTAATTATGTGCTGATTAGTCCAGTCGTATGCCACGACCTTGGTGATCTGCTCCAGCCAGTGATTCCGTCCCCTGGATTCGCCCCTGGCCACTAAGGAGACCTCAATCTGATCGTCCAGAACTGCCAGGCCAGTGTGTCAGGGGTAGAGTGCCAGCCTCATACGAGAGATCTAATCTGGCCTCATGGGCGAGGGACACACTGACCTGCTGCTGGAGATTAAGCGTCAACCCATCTGACCAGACACCCATTGACCCAGTGTGCTTGAAACCCATTGACCTGGTGCCGAAGGCTTTGGATTCCAAGTCTGGCCTGTTTAAGAAGCCATTGAGCTGGTGCTGAAGGCTTTGGACTCCACGTCCGGTCTGTTTAAAAATCCACTGACCTGGTGTTGGGGGCAAGCCCTCGGGGAGCCATGGAGCACAGACAAGGAATTGCCA
This sequence comes from Petrocephalus sullivani, assembly GCA_026780845.1. NCBI lineage: Eukaryota > Metazoa > Chordata > Actinopteri > Osteoglossiformes > Mormyridae > Petrocephalus > Petrocephalus sullivani. Next base: position 8,783,783 of record JAODKM010000034.1, read on the forward strand.
TGATGCTGATGTTGAGAAAGAGGCCCTGTATGGTCACCCACGTTTCCTCGCACTCTGTGCCAGACAACGGCGGAGGTTCAGTAACAAGCAGCAGCTACTAGACCACAAGTATTTTCATACGTATCTATATAAAGCCGGCTGCGCTCACCAACATCTCGCTCGCCGATGTTCCTCGAAGAGTCACGTCTGCTAAGGAGATTCTTTTGTCAGAAAGACTCGTCTGTTACGGCAATCAAAACTCTGTGATAAGCACAAACTCCATCCAGGATTTCTACATTCATATAACATATCACACACATTCATATTACACATAAAAGATTTAATATTTTTTTTGTGTTAACGCTAGACCTCACTAAAAGAGATAAACATATTGTAAATGTATAAAAGAAAGGCTTGAATTTGTATAGCTGTATTCATTGAGCCACCCTTTTCATTTAATTCCGTTTGGTGCCGTTCCAATGGGCAATTAAGCAGGCAGAGATGTTTGTATTTATGTGCAGACCATCACCATTGAGCCTGGACCAAGACGAGTCACCGAAAGGTGTCAACTGGAAGGCGTCTCTTTGTCACCTACCCTTTCTGTTCCTTTGTGGTCTCTTGGTCCTGCTTCACAGGCAGGAAGGACAACTCACAGTCCTCGAGCCTGCAAACGGAGTCTGGGCATGAGAACATGGAGGGAACGGGAGACAGACACTTCAGAGAGGAGGTGAGGCCTTCCCCTGTGGACATCTGAATGGACACTCTGCCCGGCTTTCACAGGCCTGTAGCCTGGGGCATCAGACAAGGGGAAGCTGTTCTTACGAGAGTTTCATGCATTCGGGCTCACTTAAGGTTGGCCAGCGTCCGGATCACAGCAAATTCCAGTCGCTGGCTGGGCGGCATCCAGCGGTGCTTCTCAGCCAGGCCCAGCGTCCGTCCCCCGAAGCCGAACATGCAGGAGAAGCCGAATCGGACGAGCCTCCCCTGCGTGCTGAAGCTGCTCACGTCCGCGGCTTGCCGGTGACCTGCCCCGGGCATTTCAGCATCAGCGCCACCACAGCCTTCGCAAACTGACGCCATCGCAATCGACACCACACAGACAATTGATTTAGCATGTAATGAATCGCCAAATGCTCTGCCTAGCCAGGAAGAGGGGAGGACCACACCATATGATCCGTTTGGGGCTATTGGACATTAATTAAACATCTACTGAACTTTTTTCAATAGACCAGGGAGGCAGTCCACAGCGAGTGACACAGTATTGTGGCACTATTGGCACTCATTGTGCTGAGGCAGGTCTGTTATCCCAGCACACGGCTAACCTCCTTCTGTCTCTCCCATATTTGGGTTATGGCAGCTCATGAATTATTCATCGGGGCCTCAATCTCCTGCCAGTTGGCCTTTTTCACATGCCTTAAGTTTTCCAATTACTAATTAACAACTCCTAGATTGGCCCTCGTGAATTGATGTGCAATCCCTTTTTTGTTAGGTGATTTGTGTACAAGTGTTGTTTTTTTGAGGAATGTGAGAGCAAGTTTAGACAAAGGACACTGATTCTGGATACATTATTCATATCTGTATGAGGAGCTGCCGCTCTGTTTGTAACATCAGACGGTATTAAGAGTTCTATCCTAGTTCACAGAACATGTGGAAAGAAAGAATCTATGGAGCAGCACACTGAGCTCACAGCCCAGCTTTCCGACTGGTCTCACAGATCTCCTCACAGCCGACTGGTCTCACAGATCTCCTCACAGCCGAATGGTCTCACAGATCACCTCACAGCCAAATGGTCTCACAGATCTTCTTATAACTGAATGATGTTACAGATCTCCTCATAACTGAATGATCTCACAGATCTCCTCACAGCCGAATGGTCACACAGATCTCCTCATAACTGAATCATGTCACAGATCTCCTGATAACTGAATGTCTCACAGATCTCCTCACAGCCAAATGGTCTCACAGTTCTCCTCATAATTGAATGATGTCACAGATCTCCTGATAACTGAATGTTCACACAGATCTCCTGAGAAGTGAATGGTCTCACAGATCTGCACAAAAGCAAATGATTCTCATACACCAATCATCTCACAGATCCTAAGATAACCGAATTTTCTCACAGATCTCCAGATAACTGAATGATCACACAGATCTCCTGAGAAGTGAATGGTCTCACAGATCTGCTCAATAGCAAATGATTGTCATACACCAATCATCTCACAGATCCTAAGATAAACGAATGGTCTCACAGATCTCCTGATAAACAACTGGTCTCACAGATTTCCTCATAGCCAAATGATCCATAGATCTCCACCTAATCGAATGGTCTATGGATCTACTCATAATGTCTAGAATCTCTAAAGCTGATTTCAGTCCTAATCACACAGCCATTTCCAAAAGCAAGAGAACACAGCCACCCATCATTAGTCTGGTTACTTGGTCTAGCCAAACATCAGCCATAAAACTAATTCCTGTTTAAAGGCTATAAATAATAAGACCATATGGCAGAAATCTTAAGACAGAGTATTTAATAAAGAGCACTGCTCTCCTGAGCAACAACGTTTATATGAGGCTAATGAATGGAATGTCTAGGAGGGTGAAGCCAAAACAACAAGCGAATGTTCATAAGATACGCTTCCAGGTTCCAATGGACCCCCACCATCGAGTGCCACCAGGGTCTAATGGACCCCTACCATCAAGTGCCACCAGGGTCCAATGGACCCCCACCATCGAGTGCCACCAGGGTCCAATGGACCCCCACCATCGTGTGCCACCAGAGTCCAATGGACCCCCACCATCGAGTGCCACCAGGGTCCAATGGACCCCCACCATCATGTGCCATGCTTTGGCACCTTGTCTTAAAGAGACTTCTGTCTCATCACTTCAGTTGATCCCCTGGCACCAGGAACATTTGCCTGTCTGTCACCCTTAACCCAGGAGACACCTTAAAGTCAAAACAACGTGCAAACCAGGTCAGTCAGCACCTACCAAACATGTCATCTGAGCACCCAGACACTGGCCACAGAGCACATCAACAATGTAACTGTCCATAATTGGTCAATGTAACACTGTAAATACAGCCTACCCCTGAGAAAAGAAAAAACACTAGGAAACAGGCAAAGTCACAAAAACTGCATATATCTTTATGAGGGATTAAACCCACTCCTGACCTCTAAACCACAAGTCCCCTGCCTGTGCTTCCAGCTCCTAGGGACTAGTTACCACATCCAGCAGCTGCGAGACGGCTTTGGCTCTAAGGACTTTACAATGATACAAACAGGGTCCTAATTAGCACCAGACCAGCACCTACCAGACGCCGAACACTCAGTGCGGGAATCACCAGCGACAGTGGCTGCCCTTGAACCTAACTCAGTGGATACAAATGTAAATGGACCAAATTTACATATTAATATGGTTTATGTTATTTTTTTTGCTTCATTAAACATTTAGCTCCTTTGGGCTCCTATATGTCACGAGGGGGCTCCATTAGAGGAGGGTCAGCCATGGTGGGAGTCGGCAAGGAAGAGATGGGAGATTTACCCAGGATGATGTGCATCGCAGCAGTGACCGGGTGGCTTATTCCGTGGACAGAGCAGGCGACGATGTTGGTGGAGCCTGGAAAGATAGCAGCAGAGCCAATCACATGCTGCGAGCCCCGGGGCTACGCCGCGATCCGCCGCAACGCACCGGAACAGCGACATCTCCATTCGTTCAATGCCTACGTCTCTGCTTCTCCGCTTTTGCCGGGCTAACGACTAGCGAGGACATGCAGGGAAAATCCAAAAATCTTCAGATGCACAAAAAAAAAATGCAAGAGCATGCAAACACAATAAGCAGAGTGAGAGAGTAAACACAAGACGGAGGTAGGCTTTGTTTCAAGAGGCATCCGTTTAACTTAATATCGTCTGGCGCCAATTATGGTGCTCGCAGGAGCCTGGCTGGGTGAGGCGGGAACAGGTGTGCATGTTTGTCCTGAGCACTAATGGAGAGGAACAGCGGCGAGCGGCCTGCCTGTGCCGGCCGAGGAAAGCTCTCCTCTCCCACTGCTATCTCGTTCGTTTGTTTGCTAAGATTAACAGCGTCTAAAAAGCAAATGTCTGTAAATGAGTAAAAGGGGCCGGTGGCCCAGGGCGAGGGGTCATTGAGCGACAGACGCCTGGGTGAGTGGGTGCAGTCGGTTCGGGCACTGGGGGACAGGAAGGCGGGCCTTCTTCAGGGCATAATTATCTGCACGATGGGATGCAAATGTAACCTTTTCCTGTACATATTGTCGTTGTTGTAAAATCTAAATCTAATACCAAAATCTGGAATTACACCTTCACCCCAGTAAGGGTGAAAAATGCCATCAAAGTGTTTCACCCTGTGTGTGTGTGTGTGTGTGTGTGTGTGTACTAACACACCACTGGGTGCAGTGGGTGCCTGATCCATACAGAAGGGCCACGCTTGCATCCAAGGGGGTGCGGACCCATTGTTTGCCACCACTGGCAGATTGGCATTCCCGGCAAGAGTGCACCTCCCCCATCCCCCCCCGACGGCCCCCCCCGACCATGCCAGCAGTGCCGAAACCAGGGACCAACCCCTGTAAAGCA
>JAODKM010000034.1:8801546-8811765 GCA_026780845.1 Petrocephalus sullivani
GGCGGGTGGGGGGGGGGAGGCGGGGTGGGGGGGGGGCGACTCCCACCCCCACCCACCGCCCCCCCAGGAGTACATGCAGAATGTGATGCGCTCCCCTCCCTGAAAGTGATACCGCTGCGCCATCTCTCTCGCTCAGGGGCGCATCTGCCGCCCCCTCCGCGGGGAGGTCCTGGAACAGACGGTCTGCCCCCCACCCCCCAATCACATGCCGACCTATCACAGATAAACAGTCTTGAGCTCTATTTACTTTGCACTGGTACAAAACAGTTTATTTTCTTTGGACCCAGCTGGCTAGTTACAGAAGCACTAAGGTACAAAAGCGAAGCCCATTAGAGGATCAGCAGCTTTAAGGTACAAATTTCAGTTTCTTAGCCTTTCCGGACTCTACAGAGAAGCTTCTGGCCTCCTAGATGCATTTAGGCGAGTGTGTGTGCGTGTGCATGTGTGTGCGTGTGTCTCCTTTGCTGACACACATCTGCACTGCATCTCTGGTTTCTCTAAGGCCCCTTTACCTGAGTGGGGGACAGGGTTTAAGAGGGGGGGGGGGGAGCCATCGGGCTGGCCAAAAGAAACATTTCACAGGGACAGCCAAGAGGGGGTCACAGGAGGGCCCACAAGCGACGAAAGTAATTTCCATCACCACAGCTTGGAGTTTGTGCATGCGTACCTGCTGCTAAAGGAGGTTAATGATTTACAGACCTGTGGGTAATGAAGTATATAAAATAAGATGGCGAGGCGTGTACAGGAAAGGAGCCGACGCATCAGGCACACGCGCTATGCTTTATACGTAAAAACGCAGTTAAAAGACTTCTATAGTTACTATTGTGGAGCCTTATTTTTGCCAAGTTAAACAACTTAGACGTAATTTATGGGACCCAAATTCTGCGTTATGAGGATCCCTAATCCGATGCACATATGAAATCAGGCCGGAGACAATGGCCACTGGGCGGACAGGGTGCCTTGTGGGGTCAGCTCTGAGACTCCCACCCGAGCTCCTTTCTTCGCAGCTCCGCGGGCCTTTGCCACAGCAACAATGCGGCCCGTCTTGACGCCAAGGTGTGACCACGCGGTTTGACAACTGCACCAAGGCACATTATTTCAGCGCGGTAATAAGACGTGGGCTCCCGATGGACCCGCCCTACAGAAACGGGCCTGGTAATCTCTGAAAGGGGGGTTTAGGCCTGGCTGGCTGGGGCTGGGGGGGGGGCGGTGCACACGTGAAGCTATCAGAAGAAAGTCGTGCATTGTACAGGTGGTACTATTGTATGGGCCGTGATCCGCGCACGTTCGGGCCGGCGTCCAGCCCGGGCCAGCCTGGTTTAATCTGCCCGGCCTGCACTGAGCTGGGGCTGTGGCTGGCGGCTCATGTGTCAGGGCCCATCTCATGCCCTGTCAGGGCAATTTTTCAACACCGGCGCGACTGGAATCCATTTTTAAAGAGGAGACGCTGGGGCATTCTTCGCAGGGGCTGCGCACCTTTTGTGCTGCGTGTCAGACACAGTCCAACCTCCATTGTGAGCGGTCATTCGAGGGGTCCCTGGGAATCGTGGGTTAGGGTCTACCGGGAAGCAGGGACAGGTGAGGGCTGCCCAGCCCCCTTCCCGCCGCCCCCCCCCCCCCCGGGACAGAGTTGGCCCCGCCGACTCAACAGCACATTAAACAACAGACGCAGTCCTCCCACCCAAACAAAGGGGAACCACAGCCTTTATTTACCATTGTCGCAGGCCGATCAAGGTATAATTTGGGAGGCCATTCATGCGGGCAGACATGCGACGGCGACGCATTTCCCAGGTCGCCTAATGTGGGAAACTAATGTAGTGCAGGATAGCAGCATGATCCATGCCCGATTGTTTCAAGAAAATGGCCAGATAATTATGATGGCAGCCGAGCAGGGGGGGGGGGGTCACGCCGTCGCGTACATGCAGCGGTAAACGGGGAGCAAGCGGGGGGGTCACGCCGTCGCGCACACGCAGCGGTAACCTGCTGTCATCAATCTGCCTCCCCAACTTTTATAATCTCTTTTTTCTTTTCCGACGAGTTTGGGAACGCACTCGTGGGGTTGGCTTCCATCGATAGGAGCACAGAACGATGCAGGAGGAACGTGAAGAATGAGGACTTGTAAATAGTTACCCTTGGTAGCCATTTTTAGTAGTCAATAGTCACAGCTTTCATGCCACTGAATACATAGTAAATAAAACTAGAGAATATTAATAACAGACAAGGTGACTATAATGACTAGTGATCTAACTCTTAAATATAGTATAACTGGTCAGTGTCTAATTATTTTGGTATGAATATAAATACATTGCCCCTATCTCATATAAAATCACTCTGCAACTTGTCCTCCAAATGCCCCAAAGGCAGGTTATCTTAATTATGCTAATGATCCCATGCAGACACTCAAGTTGTGCAGAGCAGCGTGAAGAAGGTTTCTCCTAAAATTTAGTCTAACTAGGGAGAAGGTACTGAGTCCAATGGACTGAACACTGAGCCCCCGGTGCAGAGCAACACTGAGACCTGGGGGTGGTTGTGTGTGTGGTGGGCCAGGGGTGGGGGGGGGATTGCAGATCCGGCCTGATAGCAGTGTGCAGGTGACGAGCGTGTCAAAACACGGAGGGTGACATCACCAGCAGCCGCTCTGAGTCCAATCTGGAGGATTAGGGGCCTTTGTTACTCGAGTGGGCCCAGGATTATAACAAGACATCATCGCAAATATCCCATCATCCAACAGGTCACGCCTGCTCATTCCTGCAGCGGGGGTCCCATCCCTAATTCCACCCCCCCCACCACCACCTTTTCCGTTCGCAGGCTACGTATCACACACACATGCCGTGTCCCCGGGTACGCCACGCTCACAGGCGGCTTTTTACGGCTATTTCCAGATTACCGTGGAGCGAGGCGGGCCTGGAGGAAATGCTGCAATGTCTTGACACAGGGATTAGTGGAGATTACAGGCCCTGGCTAATGCGGTCCAGCGCTCGCCCCGTTTTACCGTGATTGAGGACATTCTCTCGGTATGCTGACAGCGTAAGACCTTCTGTAATTTTATAGATGCCTTCCCAAGTAAGTGGGCGGCGGCTTCCGTTGGTGACATTAACGGGCCCCGCCCCCCCCAAACCCGAACGCCGGGCACTCTGAGAACGGCTGACATGCCTGGTGGGCGACCAGCCACGGCCCTCGAGTCCGGCTTATCCCCCAGTGTCCCACTCATCCTGGCAGCCACAACGGCACAAGGGGGACAGATAATTACAAACAGTGGGGGGCGTCCGGGACCAGCCTGTTCCCTGGATGCGCTCCCGCCACGCCCCCGTGCCCGATGGCCCCGCCCCGCGATGGGAGCACCACGCTGGGCCAGCCCGGAGGATGCAACGGGCCGTATGCTGCCCATCACAGCCCCCCGTGTCGTGCACGCTGCCAGTGCATCAGTCACTGGGCCCGCTGGGTAAAGTGCCCCCCCCACAACTGCTTTTTTAAACTGGCAGATGCCCCTTTGCTTCACAGTCAGGATGTCAGTAAGCAGAGGGGCAGTGGGGTGACAGTCTCACAGCTTCTACAGGGACTGGGGAAGACACTGGTGCACTGAGTACTCAAGTGACTGGTACACTGAGTAATGCAGTGACTGGAACACTGATTTGTGCAGTGACTGGTGCACTGATTAGTGCAGTAGCTGGTACACTGATTAGTGCAGTAGCTGGTACACCGAGTACTGCAGTGACTGGTACACTAAGTAATGCAGTGACTGGAACACTGATTAGTGCAGTGACTGGTAAAACCGAGTACTGCAGTGCAGTACAGTGACTTGTACACTGATTAATGCAGAGACTGTTACTCTGATTATTGCAGAGGTTGGCAGACCAGTTAATACAGTGACTGATTCACTCAGTAATGCAGTAACTGGTACATTAATTAATACTGTGACTGTTACACTGATTATCGCAGTACCTGGTGCACCTAATGCAGAGACTGGTAGACTAGTTAATGCAGTGTTTGGTGCACCAAGCAATGCAGTGACTTGTGCACTGATTAGTGCAGTGACTGGTACACTGATTTATACTGTGACTGTTACACTGATTACCGCAGTACCTGGAGCACCTAATGCAGAGACTGGTAGACTAGTTAATGCAGTGTTTGGTGCACCAAGCAATGCAGTGATTTGTGCACTGATTAGTGTAGTGACTGGTACACTGATTAATGCATAGACTGACAGACTAGTTAATATAGTGATTGCTGCACCGAGTAATGCAGGCACTGTTAATACATTGACTGGTGTACTGTGAAATGCAGTAACTGGTATAAGGAATAGTGCAGTGACTGGTATCCAGGTTGATACGGTGACTTGCAGATTAGTTAAAGCACTGATTGGTATGCAGATTAACACAGTGACTTATATGCTGAGTAGCACAGAAACAGTACTAAATGGAGGTGGTTTCAGTTCCTGGTCCATTTCACGTTCATGCTCATCACTGTGTATGTAATCTGTTTGGCACAAACCAGGCATATTCTGCATTTTTGGGGGGGGCTGTCATTTCCTGTAACACGGATCTCAGGCATCAGTAACAGGTCCCCTCTCCCATCACCACCCCATGGACACCACCTTCCGGTGAGGTTCTTACGGCTCAAGAGGTCCTTCAGGTGCCTGAACCAGAGCTCGCAGTGGTCGGCGCTGAGGTTGTTCAGGTGCACGGGCTGCTCCTTCAGCTTGGCCCCCTTCCTGACGCAGCAGAAGAGCGTCAGGCCCAGCAGCGTGCCGCCCCACTGCTGGCCCACCGAGCGCCGCCGTTTCACCTTCACGCCCAGCACGTTCCGCAGCTCCACATGTTCCTCCTGCCTCCGCGAGCCGGACTCCCCTGCGGAAAATACACGGCGGCCAATCAGAGACACCGCTCTTTACATGTGCACGTTCTAGCATGTGCAGCATGTCAGGCGAGCATCTCACAGCTCTGACATCCTTTCACATCCTCCCTACAGTAAATCCACTGATTTAACTGATATATTATTACAAAGGAATTACAAAAGGTGCTTTTGCACACAGTAACACTTTTTTGAAAAAGCAGGGTCAGGCAGTCCCTGGAGGAACTGGGAGTTCACCAAAGGCAGAGGTGTCAATTTCAGGTCCAGAAAGTAAAAATCCAGACCAGGATTTTGTTCCAACCAAACAGTTGAGCATAAATAGTCACAGTCACAGAATTCTCATCTAGATGGACTGAGCCAAAATCCTGGTCTGGATTTTTACTTTCTGGACCTGCAATTGCCACTTCTGACCAAAGGTGAAATCACTCAATAGACCATGGGATTTGAACTGGATTTGAACACAGTGCCCCAACCCACTGAGCCCGAGAGCAGGTATAACAAGGTACCACAAGATCCAAAGAATAAAGACACAGTGGAGTGGGATAAAAAGACAGAAGTCTTGAACACCTTGACAATCATAATCTAAAGTGACTGGAAGAGACTTAATCCGTGTGCTGAACAGATATACAACAGGTACTCACAGCTCAATCAGAGGCACAGCCAGTACTGCGGAGGGGGAGGGGGATTCACAGACTTACTGGGAGCCCCCACTCCCCAAGACCCCCCACTAGCAATTTTGCCTACGGCCCCTAAGATCTCTTGCTCTATTTTCGGCTATTCCTCTATTCCTTCCACCTACTGTGTGTAAGTTACCGGAGTGTTAACCATTAACTGAAAAACACGGAAGTATTAATAGTGGGAGTCATAACCGGAGAGGACAGGGCACTGGGAATTACCCACGACGAGAAATAGCTCCGCCATCAGAAGAACAACAAAAGCTGCATTAAGGGAGCTGCTCGCTAAAGATAGCAAAGTTATCACATGACTCATGGGGACCATTAAGTACAGAGGAAAAAGCTACAAGTTAATTAAACATGATCTGTTATAAAAAATTTCTTAGAGATTCTTAAAGGTTTCTTAGATGGCCATCACCATGTAGCTGGGTGGCCTGATCTCGGTTTGCAGGGAGACCCTGGACTGGGTTAATTCTTTTGCAGACCTCAGCTGAAAATGGCATCTCCTTTAAACGTCTCCGTCCTGCCTGGGCTCCATGGAGAACATCCTGCCTGCAGCGCGTCATATCCTGGCATGTCTTCATTCAGGATCTTCCCTTTGAGCCTATGTTTCCCTGCAGGTCCACATTATTCACTAGGTGTGCCTCAGGTTCTAGTTCTAGGATCCATTCATTCTACCGATATCACATTCCGTAAACGCCACTGTATGCAGAACCTTCCCATCAGGCTCCGTGCGGAATTACCCACTCTCCACTCTCCCCAATTTTTCCCTCATATAGAACTGTCCCCCCCCCCACACCCTTCATTAGGCGTATCCTGGCCGCATCGCTGTGTTTCAGAACATTAACTGTCTTTTCACATGACTGAGCAAGATACCCGACACCATCTGTTCATGCTCTGGGTTTAGCTGTACTCCAGGATATCATGCTATTTATTTAACGGTGCGGCCCCTTCCTATTGTGGTCCTCACAAAAAGGAGTCAATTTAATTACAGGGAATAAAGGTAATCTCCCCGGATGGAGCGTTTTCTGCCGGTAGGGACAAGCGGGTGAGCCGCCCCACGCCGACTCCTGCGGTCTACGGGGGAGCGGGGACGACACTCTTGGAAGGGAGGGGGGTTAGGATTGCTCCCCCCCTCGGCACTACAGTAAGCCGGGATCCTGTCTAAATCAATCTTGGCACATCTGCCTGACGCGGACCGTAAACAGGATTAGAGCAGGTTTTATCTGCTTGACGCTAATTGTGTTCGCAGTTTCTGCACATGGCCAGAGTTACATACACGCTGCCGTCGGGGCGCAGGGCCTTTCACGCCCTTTTCCTGCATTTCGGGGTATTACAGGCACCGGCACTGCTCTCCCCGAGCCCAGCGCGGTGTTTAGTACTTGGACCTAATTTATGAGCTCGTCCCCCCAATAAAGGGGAGTAAGATCTGGTTTCGACACACCCCACGCTGAGCAGAATTAGAGTCAGTAATGAACCAGCACTGAGCCAGTGCTACAGAGTCACCTCCTGAATCATCCTTGTTACTGTTCTTCATCATGCAAACAGGTGCATTCACCATAATCGCCACTCCTTTGTCTGTAATTTGTTTAATCCAATTATTGCTTTTAATTAAGTATTTGCAGCTTACAAATTCAAATATAATTGCTTCACTGATATATAATCTCAGTGCGATCTTGTTTTTATTTTCCAGATTTTGCCAAGAATGATTTCCTCTTATCCTCTTTCCTACGCTGTGCTACTGAGCAATCACAGAGTGTTACCACTAATATCTTACATTATGCTAATCATAAATCTCACAGTCTTTGCGCCACACCGGCTAATGCATACAGAATGGTCTCCAGATTCCACACTGCCAATCCCCTCCTATCTGATCGATGGTTTAATATTGATAATCATCCACTTAGCTCCGTGCTGTAAATATGAATCAGATGTTTTTTTCTGGTGGGAAGACTTGTGATTAGAAGCAATCGCAATTCTCTTTATAAATGATTGGTTCTAAATAAGACTTAATATTAACTACAATTGTTTGACAAAGGGCTGGATTTGTGTCTTATGGTCGTTAAGCAGGATTTGAACCTATTTAATGGGACTGTACATTAAAACAATGGTTACAATAACGAGACATATGGCAATCCTTAATAACTCCAATTACTGTACTTTGTAATATGGCTACTGGGGGCAGAGCTCAATTCAACATAACACCCCCCCCCCAACCCCAGATTGTCCTATTCAAAGTAAAGGGAGAGTAAATTCAATGAAATATAAACTTAATGAGAAGAAAGATCCCCCATGAAAAATCTTATTTTGGTGAGGCCAGTATGCTCATTACCAAATATACGTCCCTTTCAATCACAAATTGGTTTCTTATGCTGAACAGTAAATGTGAATGTGTGTGACCTCCAAAAAAAAATATTTGCTTCCCTAAAGTTGGAAGGTAACACCTCCCAGAATATAATTTGCTCCAGCACAACTGCAGTTTATGCTACATAATCTTTTAATCAGGCATAAATTCTGGCAGGCAGAGCGGAATCCGTCAATTTACTGGCGGCCATTCCCTCGGTAAGTTTCCGCAGCCTACGAAGACGGAGGCTTAATTTGATTTCATTTGAAGCATAATTTGATTCATTTTCTTGCGTTTCAGGGACACCGCTCCTAACGAATGTTTCCTGGAGCTGTTCGTTATAGCGCTCGCGCTACAGCCCCATGTCGGCTAGCACATCGCGTGGATATCAATCTTGTTGCCGCCTTGCAGTCGCAGGAGGGCAGCTCTTGGTCAGGGAGACGGAGTGGGCCTTCCAGGCGCTCGGTTATTTCGGCTTTATACGCATCGTGGTTGGCTTGGAAACGATGCCAGAGCGCCCTTTTTGGCCGTGCAAAACGGGCAGGTGTGCGGGCAGCTCGGTTTGCCTGCGTGGCTCTCGCTGCCACGTCAGCGCCGATCCCCCCCCCCCCTCAGCTTTCTGGTGCACAGGGTGCCGCGGGCTCTCTGGATGAGCAAGATGTGGAAACCAAATCCCAGAGACCGCCCAGTATGAGGCTCCGTGCAAACTGGTCCCATTTGTACACAAGCTGGTCCATATGTCTCGGGTCAAAGCTGGACCCATCCGAAGACTCGCGGGGTCTAACGACGCCTGTCCTTTGTTTGTTTCCCACCTTAGTCTGCTTATCATGGCTCGAAGCGCGCGCCACACCTCGCCAAACTCATGTTCAGCGCTGAGTTTACTGACCTACGTATTGCAGCAGATGTTGATGAAATGGCCCAATATAATTTAGCGTAAGCTTATACATTACTATGCAGCGTGGGTGTAGCAGACTTCAGTCTGCGCCGTAAGCAAACATCCATGCGATTGACGATGTTCCACACATCGTAATTCACCCATTTGATTTGTGGTTCATTCGGAACAGAAAAGCCCACTTTATGCAGAACTTATTTAAAGGGCTCGGACGCCTTCCCCTCCTGGCATCTGCTGCTGAAAAGGAAGAGGATGGTATCTCTGACATGAGCAGTCTCTCTCCCCAGCCTGGTGGGTGTCGTTCCCTGGCGAAAAATGAGGCTGATTTAAAATGACACGATGGGAACAGCTCTCATTTGGTGCACAGTGAGAAGTCCCGAGATTAAATAAAACTGTGCAGTCTTCTAGAAAAGTTTATTGCTTCCAGATGGATACAAGCTTCCTCCCAGCATCACTCCGGCTTGCGGGAGACGCGGGGGGGAGCCCTCATATCATCATGCAATTAATGAATGGACAAAGCGCATCAATTTCAAACCTCATCTCTATTGGGGGAGGAGTGGGAAGCACACAGCATGGCCCTGCAGTCGATGCGGAGGCGGCCAATGGAATCGTGATCCTTAACAGAAACAAGCAAATCATTTTGAACTTTGCAAGGATTAAACAAAAAAAAAGATCCCTATGTACAGTTCCAGTGGCTCAGTCCAAACTGCTACACGTCCATCACAAATGCAGGCATTTTTGCTGACCAAATATTTGCCTTATTGAAGGCAGGCAGACAGGCAGGGTTTTTGTAAGGGTTAAAGTCCTCTTTGTCTCATCCCATCTGTGCCCGTGGCAGACACATACAGTGCTCTTGAAGATGAAACTAATACTGTATATTGAAAACTGTCCAAGCACAAAAGCCCTTTGCCAGCTGAGTGTACTGCTCTTTGCCCCATGTTGTGTGTGGCCATGTGGTTCTCAGTATGACGCCGAAGCCCATATTTTCCACCTGTGCCTGCCGAGGCCCATGTGACTGACACGCCGCAATCCAATATTTACATTTTTATATTGCTGTTTACCAGGCCGCAGGACACAAACCGGAGAGGTGGCGGCCTTCGGTGGCCATCGGTCCTTTTCCGTTAAGTCGTGAATTTAGCACTGTTTATCTGACTTTACTGTTTGGTGGGGGGGGGGGGATTGGGCATCAGAGTGGTAACGAGGTCCACTCATGCCGCACCGCCGGGATAATTAACTTTTTACTGCCGGGGCAATCGTGAAGCAAGCGCAGTTTTCCGACTCCAATCGTCTGCCGTCGCCACGGAAATGAAACGCGGATCTTCGGGGGGTCGAGCAGCCCGTCGTTCGAAGGTACCGCCCCCCCCCCCCCCGCCCCCCCCCCCCCCCCCCGCCCCCCCCCGCCCCTGGACGTCCGTCCCCCCCCCCTCCCCGTCGCCCCCCCCCCCCCCCGCTTCCCCC
>JAODKM010000034.1:8811865-8839730 GCA_026780845.1 Petrocephalus sullivani
CGCCCCTGTCGCTCCCCCCCTCCGGCCGCCTGGTCTTGTGTTTGGTGGTTGGGGGGGGGGGGGGGGGGGGGGGGGGGGGGGGGGGGGGGGGGGGGGGGGGGGGGGGTGACAGCTCTGATATCCCTAGGTAAAAGATTAAATCATAAAACTCACATCCACAAGTCACATCCTCTGAAACCCTGCTTTGGTGGGGTAAGGTTTAAATGCAGGGGCAGCCCCCTCACGCGAGAGGAAACCCCATGGATCTTTAAAGGGCCAGCGCCATTTCTGTGTCAGATACGTCCCTGCGGGCGCGTTGGTGCCATCCCTCCCTGCCACTTCCTGCTCGCCCGCAGTCGTGTCCTTGCCTTTAATTGGATTCACTCAGGCTGCGATGATGAAATTTGAAATAGTTGATTAAAATAAGAGGAGGCAGAGGGCGGAAAATAGGAGGGAAAAAAAAGTTTGGTTTTTGGGCAATTACTCTTCCAGATTGCAAATCTGCAGCCGCATACAGCTTCCTCCCCAACTCTGTCTATAAACACCGTGATTGCTTTTTAGTGTTTTAATTAGCCTTAATTAGTCCGGCGTGTCTGTAAGGAACCCTCTGTGTGTGTGTGGCATGAGCCAGATCTCCGGTCTTCAGAATGCAGTCCCCAGATATGACACGCATGCCAAGCGGAAGCCCCATTAAGGAGCCATGTTTTGATTGGCTGTCTGGAGCAGTGAAAGAGGATTGATTTCCATTTAGCTGGCCTCTAAATCACATACATCTGGCACAACACCCACTCTTACTTCCCCTTTAAAAATTCAGGAGCCATCACCTACAATGGTGCACCCCGGCTATCAGAAGTGCCCTCCCCCGTCAGATGGTGCGCCTGTGTCCTGGGAGTGGGGGTCTCCGAGTGTCGTGGTGCCTGGCAAGGCTAGAGGCTGAGGGATCCTGAAGAACTCCATGCGTGAAAAGGGGCTGATAGTCATCTCTTTGTACTGGCATGTGTTTGTGTGTGTGTGTGCGTGGTGTGTGTGTGTGTGTGTGTGTGTGTGCACTCGTATGGCACCCATAGTTGTCTCTAGACCATGCTGGCTGAACTTTTGCTGTTCACTTGTGTGACACGCCTGTTACTAATTCTGAGGACCCCTCGGGCGTCCTTGCACTGTGACTGTAAAAACTGGACAGGGTCTTTCTGCTGTGATCAGGTCTTCGCACTAACGCACTAACACTATAAGATGATGACAGACAATGGATAATTCTCGCTTCTCTGACTAATTCTCTGACTAATTAAGGACGGTTGGATTCCTTGCACACAGCAGACCGTCCATAAGCCTGCTTGAACACATTGTCACAAAAGCCTACGAGATCCCCCCCCACAGCCCCCCACCCGCTGTGCTCCACGTGGGAACAACATGTTTGCCAGGGGCGTGGGGCATGAAAACGGCACGATCAGCCCCGTTGGGGTGGGGGCTCCCGGTGGCAGGGGGTTAGGGTTGAGTTTGTCATGTGGATTTGAAGGGTGAATGTGTATCCCAGATGTGAGCCCGCCCCCCCCCCCCCCCCCCCCCCCCCCCCCCCCCCCGCGCGGGGCCCCCCCCCCCCCCCCCCCCCCATCAGCAGCGTTTGTCGCTTGGGGTGTTTTAATTACAGGCGCGCACCTGCCCCTGCGGGTCTCGTCGCACTGCCTCAGGTGCTGCAGCGACGACGTTACGTGTTCCGACATAATGAGTGGTTATTGATGGCAATAAAGCCAGCGATTCCCCAAGAATAGCTATCTCTGCCGATAGCCGGCCATTGTGCACCATAGCATCTGTTGCTTGGAGCTGCTGCTCTAAATTACATGCTAATCCATAAAATAAAAATATTAAAAAAAGCGTAAAATAATCACGTTGCAAGTGAGAGATGCATATTACTATTTAATTACACATTTAATTTCATCTGAGCAGTTTTATTATGCATTACTCATCTTTTGCCACATATCTCGGCAACATGTTGTAGTACGTAGCTGCCTAAACATATTTACTTCACCAAATAAATAAAAGAGAAAATTAAATTGCTCACAACAGGGGCAACGTGTGACTGAGATTCACAGATAACATCCCTGTTTGCGTCCTTAGCTTACAGGAGACAAGGTGCCTGAAAATGCCGGCGAAAAAAGAAAAACAAGATCAAATAACGCGGCAGTGCAATTAGTTCCTGAAATCCGAGTCTGACCAGCGGTGTAGACGAGGAGAAAGATGGTCTCATTAAACTGCCAGACCCCTCAAACCTGCAGGAAAGATGTTGCAGAGGACCGACGTCTTCCATTAAAATACTTTATGAAGGCCATCAGATTCATCCGTATACAGATTCTGCACTTGTCAAAGCAAATCAGCAGTTCACCTAAGAGTCAATGTGTCATTTTGAGTGACTGAATGGACTTCCACTCGAATGAAATCCAGTGGAGTAGCTTCCACTGAGGCAGGAAGCCGCCAGAGTGTGCCTTTTCCGTGGATAAAGCAGCGGGAGGAGGTGCATGTCAGCAATGAAAGGTCACTATCATAAGGTACATTTCCTGAAAGCATAAAGACAACCTGCTGCTTAGGAAAATTATAGAATAAAATTTGCATGAATTTCCGGAGGGAAGTCCCGAAAAGCAAATTCTTAATATGCGGAATGACGTCATCTTAACACGAATTTGTGATGAAGGAGAATTTAAAAAGGATTTTAGCCAAGTTTACATCAAACGTCATCTGGCAGAATAATTTTATAGATGCGATTCGCTGTAAAACTATTACATAAAGATCCTAGTTATTTATATAACCACCACAGTTGCACGTAGTACAGTGCTGACGGGCTCTTTCAACAAAATACCCCATAATCCCTATCTATAGTCTGCAAAGATTTGCAGGCTGATTAAACCATAATCGGCTCAGTTTTTTTTTTTCATTCTGCATGTCCAGTTGTTACATGAGCTTCTGGTGAGTCAACCTGAATCGTAAAAGCTGTCTGGGTTTGCAGAGCATTTGAAATACATACTAAATATTTGTAACTGTTAAAAAATCCAGCTTTTCCCTTCTTGTGATGTTGCTAAAAAGGGTGTATTTGACAATATCATTAATGTTACAATAAGTTTTAAATGTGCCGAGTGCGCAGAAACACTGCTGTAAGTGCCCGATTTTGGTTCCACCTTGGGAAATGTATATTCCAAACAACCCACTTTTCTCCAGTCATTTACTAATCTGTGAAAAGTACCGCAGAAGGACATTGGGTAAGAGAGGCCTGATCGAGCCCGAATGGGCTGCGGAGCCCAGGAAGCAGCCGGGGGCGGCTGACAGAGACGCCCGCCCCTCGCCCCGGGTCCCCACGCCAGCCGAGCGGAAGCGGGCTCATCCCGTCACGTCAGAAGGAGCATTCGAATGTAATCAGGTCCTGCACCCCGCAAACTGCGTGCTAGCTGCGGCTTTGGGAATTCCACGGGTCACAAAAACACAAGGCCCCCTGCCACCCGAGCATCACACACAAAAGCTCCCTTCCACACTTAGGACTTGCACCTAATCTTCTCAAATTAGCTTAGAAAGGTGCTACTGCCTTTGTCCCTTGGGATGGGGGGAAGAAGCAATGCAACCGCATTCATTCTAAGTTTTTAAATACATTTCCTTTCTAAATATATACAGTATTAATATTATATCCACAGTAAATGCATTGATAATTGGCATTAGATTATTAGACATCAATATTAAATATAATTACACTTCATTTAACATTTTCTATAGAATCTAAAGAAGCGATTCTTGATTTCAAGGCCATAATTTAATAATCCCACTTAACACATACTGTACATACTGTACTGCAACACAACACACTGTAATTTCCACAAAACATGAAGGGCAGAGGATGTTACGGGGATGAGCCTTCCCCAAGCGGAAGCGAGGCCTTACAGCCCTCAAACAGAGCGCCGCGCTGAATCGACACCTCCCTGTCCTTTTTTTTGGCAGTTTTGTGATAGCATTTGGTAAAGGCCACGGGGGGTACGAGATGGATGCTTTCTTTGTAATGAGAGTGCTGGGTTAATAGCATTGGCTTTCGCTGCTACGAAAACACTCCCCGTAAAGCTTAAGCAAAATAAACGCGCGTCCGGGCCACATAGTGCCCGTGCTACAGGGGAACGAGACAACACGGAACAATAAATGCCAGATTCCGCGAGCACATGAGGCACTTCATCTACCAAAGGCCCGCCAGATACCCTCCGCCACGGCAGGAAGATGCGTTATACTGTACGCCATAATGCTCCATGTATTTTTATGCGAGGTTTTGCTCCAGCGTATCATACCGTCATGATGATGGTTTACTGATGCCATGCAGCTAACCCCGCATCTGGACCAAAACAAAATAACTCAGTCCACAGTCCAATTACACATTAAAACTTAGAAAAGCATAGAATTTAATCTCATCTGCATCTTGAGACAGGGCAGGCATCACTGTGAAAATAAAACGCTTGGTTAATTTTTGGAGAAGTACAAGCTTGTAAGATTCATCAGTATCAGTTCTTATGATATTGCCTGATATTCGTCTTTCGCATATTAATATTGCCGTTGTGTATGATAACGCACCGTGCTTCTTAATCATCTCTCGGAGTGTCATCCGCCCGGACGTTTGCTAACTGTCCACAAGTCTGACAGATGCCATACTTTAGGTGGCCACAACAGTTGGCCGGTGTCTCTTTTCAGCACATCTGTTACACAAGACTTTTGGCAATATGGTTCATTTCTTTTCTTGAGGGGTTCTGTTTCACACCACACATGTAACCCGTTTTTTTTTTCACAAATCAAGTTATATGTTAAAAGGGCGTGTGTGCTGACACAATACGCTGCAAGGCTAACCAGACCCATTTACGGAATTTGGAAAGTGCCCAGAAGCTTGAAAATCAGTCAAACTCCAGTCAAACTAAGCTAAAGACACTGGGGCTTTAAAATGATGATCATCCAAATAGTCTTCAAAATAATAATAACCCACATTGCTCATAACAACCAGTGAAGACTGGAAATTTACACAATTAGACAAAAAAAAAACTGCAGCAAGTGTAAAGGTGGAGTAGAGGTCCGACGTTTTTACCAAGGGGGTATGAGAGGCTGGTGGCCCAGGAAAACCCAAAGAGGCCCGCACTCCTTCTAGATATGTTTTTCATTATAATTAATAGTGATGACGTTTAATATTTATTTACTCCCATTCTAAGGAATCTTTCAGTATTAAGAACAAATCAAAGACTTCGGAACAAAATGTATGCTATCAATATACAACACTGAGCAAAAAAAAACACAAGCAAAAGGTGACGGCGTCTCAAAAATTGTGATACCGGTGCGAAAAAAAAACTCAGCTACTAAATTTAAGCTATTGCTGCGGCAGTGGCTGGGCCTCAGCAAGCCACTGGAATGGTTCATTACCAGTCCATGAATATCATATGCAGACTTTACACAAGACCTTCCTACACCTATACTTCTCAATGTGTGCTGCTCTTATGAATTACAATATAATGGAATTTTGCAGGGCTAACATGCATAGACACAGACCGCTTGCTCTTCTGTTATTATATGCAAATAGTTCAGTCACATCCAGTTAATTTATCAGCATGTGATGGTGACATTAAAGTAAATAATTTTATGAAGTGCTACCTGAAACACCCCTGGAGATGTCCCACTCAACCTGAGCATCTGTGCCAGTCTGCCGCCCAGCTCCAGTGCTCCCGGGGGGCTCATTTCACAGGCTGTCTCAGGGGGGGCTTGTAGGCAGTGACAACTGACTCGTGTTTCATTGCTCCGTATCAGTTGACAATCTCCTCCAAACGCAGACGGGCCACACAAAGGCCCAGATTCAGCCGATTCCCCGCCACCATTGTCCCCCAACATCGAGGCCCGACTGAATAAGTGCCGCATTGTTTCCCATATACCAGCTTTTTGTACATTCCTGCTACCGGGGGGGAAAAGGAAAAGGACTCAAAATGTTGTGTAACAATATGTGTGTAATAAAGGCCGAAGCAGCAGCAGGAAGACACTCACAGGTCAAGCTGGTGAAGGCGATTCAGTCAGCACAACCGAGTCATTCCCATAACCTAACACTGAGTAACTAGCCTTACCCTCCAGAACACAATGATATGTAAATATCCCTGATATATATTTTTACCATTAGCAAACCCATCACAATCTTGGGGAACTGCACGCATATCCATATAGTAAGTGGCCAGTCCATGGGTAAGCTCCTTTTGCAAATATTTAAATAAAGTAATCACTATCTTATGTAACATGATGGCACGGGCGCACTGGGCTTGTTGGTATTATTTGGGACAGTTTGTGTGTGTGTGTGTGTGTGTGTGTGTATATATATATATATATTCAGCCTCCTTATGCAATTATTTATACTGCTTACAGAATAACTATGTTATCATAATTACAAATGAATCATACAGCTATTTATTCTTAGCCTGAGCACGAATGCACACTGCTCTGTGTGTGTGTGTGTATCTGTGTTTCCTGACCCGTATTTATTTAACCGTTCCCTTCACTGTATAGAAAACGTTAAAGCTGGAAGTGTTTATTACAGGTTAAATGACAGGGGTTTTTTTATTATTATTTCACAGATTTAGCCAACGCCAAAAAAAGGGAAAGTGGGGCGCTCTGCTATTTCGGTGCCGCGGCTGCGCCAGAGGAGGAGGTCCGACGCACGCGAGGCGCGTCGCCATGGAAACGGCGGAGACTCCGCAACCCACCTGTAGGGGTCTCCGGCTCGATCGGAGTCCATATCAGCCTCGTCGCCGTCAGCACTACGTCGCAACTCTTTTTTTCTATCTCGAAGATCCCTTTTACTATCACGTCTTCGGGCCGGATCGGCGCCGAGGGCTTGCCGGGGCGCAGCCGAGGGACGGACCCGGAGCCGCCGGACCGCTGCTGGCGTGCCGCGCGTTGCCGGTGCTGCTTCTGTTCCTTCCTCCCTTTCTTCCTCGCGCGACTGCTCCTCCGCGGAGGAGACACCGGTTGCGTTTCCCGTAACTCCTCCTGGCTTTCTGACCACGCATGCCGATTTGCAGATTTTCGCGGCGACTCGAACATGACTCGAAAGATCCGTAGCAAGCAAGCAAGTCTGCCCCCCCACCCCACAGTCAGTGCTGCCGCATTAATTATCAGGTCGGCGCGTCCCCGTCATTCCCCGCTCCCGCATAGTCCCGCTGCGGAACTTCCTCTCCGGCCTAACCCCGAGCGTCTTACGGCGACGCGCGCCCCCGAGAGGACCTCCGATCGTCGCGGTCGCGCGCATCGCGGCTCCCTGCGTACCGCGCACATAATAAGCCCCTTATTTAAAATCAAAGCCTGTTGTCGCCTGGTGTAGGGCAAAGTGGCAACAGCGGTCGAGGAAGTGCCGCAATTAGAGTGTGTTACGTGGAATTGCAAAAATAAATATGCATTAAAGTGTTTATAATGAAAGTGCTCTGCATGGGTTAAGTTTGGGTGAATGCTATGTAGCTAGTTAAAAATTCAAGTCATAATATGATTATCCTTATCTAACATTAGTCAATAATGAAGAGAAAAAGCTGAGCGATAAATATGCTATAGATTTGATTGCTGCCGGCTGGAGCGTTTTTGAAGCTCCTAATTAAAAGGAAGGCTCGTGTATGGATTACTATAATGTCTGCGTACGTATTGGATGAACTTATTTAATCAAAGCACTCAAGTAATTCTGTGAGTATGGGACCTAAATGCAGTGTGATTAGTTGCTGCCTACATAGTGGACTGTAATCCACATTGTTTTGTTGTTTGTAAATGCGGTATCAATAGATGCTGCATGGATTTATGGATTTGACAGGCCTACATTTATACGCTGTGATGATACCTTTAGTACCATGGACAGCTCTTGGACGAGGCGTTAAAGCGTGACCATACTGTACTCTGTGCGGTGGACTTTACAGTGGGACACCTGTCCCTACACTCGAGTCACAGAAATATATGTTGCACCTGAAATTCCACGTTTCAGATCAAAATCCGTGCATTGAAAGAAACACGAAATTCACTGAGATAAAAAGATCGAAACTGATGTACGGAGTAAAATGGGGAATAAGCGGCATACATGTCATATATAATCATAAATGTAAGGTCGGTATGTTGTGATCGGGACGATCCAATTAGTAATGTATTAGTGGTAGGAAAATGTAAATTGTTATTAAATAATGCGATGGCCGAACTACGTTTGACAGGGAAAAATGATATGTTCGGGGCTGTTTTAAGGAGCATAAATCAGCAAAATATGTTCCAGATATTGGCATTGGTTCTATGGTATTTTCCCATCTGATGGAAGTACTGTGCTATGCAGTGAGTGTTCATGCATAAACAAGATAATTTTCATAAATTAAAATCTCCCCTGCAGAAGTAACATCTGTGCCTCCCTCGCTTTGCATAAAAGATGGTGGCATGCGAATGCCCCTTGACTGTCTACAGCAATCCAAGGCGTGGAGAATAGCCGTTTACTTTGTCCTTGAGCTATTTATAAACATAAACTTACGTTAGAGGCGCGCGCACTCTCCGGTTACCTTAGCTCATATAGGCAATTGTCCTGTTTAAACAGTTTATGTGTCATGTTAATCCCTTTCGCTATTATTGAAATTGGTGTCAGTGGTTGACAAGTACATTTGATTTTTTGATTTATTAAGTCATTCAGAGAATCACTTCCTTAGGCTATCCATTCTTCAGTTTGATATCAGTCTCATTGTTGCTCATTTTACCGTACAGATTAAAAAATGAAAATAACATGGACAAAATAAGTATACAAAAGTCTTGTTTTAAGAGTTGAATTATTGATGGCAAGCATGCCCCATTATTGTGGCTTTAGGACTATATGTGAGGGGGAGAGGAATATGCTAATATGATTTAAAGTACTGCCGAGGGGGGAACAAATGTTGCCAAGTGCATATTCTCAGGATACTTAATTCGCATCCATCTTCAGCATACACGGTGGATGCAATCAAGGCAGTATCTGAAAGTAAGTGGGGCTGAGAGTCAGTGTGCCTTAAAGGCAAAGGTGGAAACAAGCGAGGGGTCGCCAAGTCGATCCCCATGAATTTTGTTCAAGGACGTCATTATAGCCTACTGTGTCAGTACCAAACACAGCTGAGCGTACATTCCCTTTAATTTTAGAAGCAGCATATACGGAATAATACTTGTTTTTTTTATTGTTTTCTTTTTCATGGACTCTAGTAGGCCAAGATTGAATTGTCTTGAGTTTTATTGACGAAAATTCAGGAATAAACAATCAAATAAATAGTCAAACGCAAGCAAGCGTGCTTGTTCGTTTTTGCAGGTTTATTAGTAACATAAGAAATCGTTTTACTGTTCACATAGAACCAGACAAATATATATGAATGTCTGTCTAAGTTGAATAAATAAATTACGGTGGTCGTTCTGAATGCTGAACCACCTGTCAATAATTATCAACAATTGGGAACACGATTTTGGAGCACGAAGTAACAGTTAATAAATCAATTATTTTGTCCGGTGTGCGCACTGAAGTTTTGTGTGTTCTTCAGACCGTAATTTCATGTATCGTGAACTTCAAAATATACCCATGACAAATTCACACGTAACTGGAAAAATTGTAATTATGGACTTTATTCTACAAATAATAATTCGCGCCTTTTATGAGCTATCAAAATAAAAACAATAATCCCATAGGAATTACGTACACTAAGAAATCACATCGAAGGAGAAATGTAACTTTTGACCAAATATCCAACACTATCTGCAATTTAAATAGATAAGAAATGCGTTGTAAGCCTCAATGCAATGTGGCATTACATCATATTGTACAAGTTAACAAACAAAATACAATACAAATTTTATTAAGTTGAACCGGCATTACACCTCAAACAGCACTTATTCCGAACCGCATTTGTACATGCAATATCTATTGCGCTATAATACGTTTCTTATTCAAGTCCAGGGATTTTTTTTCCAGAATCAAGGGGATAGCTGTGATTACAGTCTAATTTGTATAGCTAAAAATAGGGGAATTAAACTTCAAGTGATAGTCAAGCGGTTTTTTTTCTGTATATAAGGAATCACCCAGAAAAGATGACGCACTTTATAACTTATATGAAGCGTGTCAGTGTCCACCCATATAATAATTATTTTTATTCATAAGGAAAACAGAAATTTAAAAGAAAATTAGATGATTTGTGCAACCTTTTGCAACCTTGCTTGATTTTACAGTAACGAACTGCCAAGGCAACTTAACATATAAGTGAGCACTTTCCCGCTGATTAAATCATAGCATTATTACTACCATCGTTATTGTTTTGTATAAACAAGACATACCTCTATTATTTTATAAAACATTGATGGAGTTGCATGGGATAAAATAGGAAATTGACCTTATAAAAGTTAATTAAGAATTCTGTACAAAATCACAGCAAAATAATTCAGTATGGGATAGACTAGTAGTAAAATGTAGTTTGAAAAAAATATATATCTATTCATTTTCTCGATTGGCCCATTATCTGTTTAAAAATTGCATAGTTTCCAAATTATTGCTTGTGATTTTGTTTACATGGATCATATTACCATAACATTCGGAATATGGCCACTGCAATTTCCCATGGTGACCTTCATATAGAAGCGCTATAGAGTATAATACAGAAGGCGAATAGGAATGTTCATTCCAACTTCACCTAAAGGCAGTAACAATAATAAATACGTACATAAGTTTAAGCGTGTAATATTTGCACTTTTGCATCAGTGAAATCCAAATGCGTAAATGCTTTCAGACAGTCTTTAACAGTGTGTCACTGGACTCGTTAGTCATGGAATATAGCGTTAAGCTGCGCGTTCATGACTCTGTCGTGGTGAGAATGTCCATCATACGACATGATGTTCTCCATCGGTATCTCGCAACGCTGCGCGGAGCTCGCATAGAGGGAAGCGTGCGCCTGCGGTCCCGCCAGACCTGCCGCTGGGTAATGCATGGTGAACGCGTAGTTCTTTTCGAATTCTGAAGGCGGCTCATGCTTGAATGAAAAGTTCCCGTTCACACTTAAAGGGGGGCTGAGAGGTCCGTCGAATGAGGGACTAGTGCATTCTGTTAGTACAGATTCGAAGAACGGTTCCAGTGCGCTCCCGTAGGAATGCGGCTTGACATGAAAAATGTGGGAGCTGTCCATTGTACCATATGGTGGGCTGGGAAGACCAGGGGTTTGATAAGAGTAGGGATGGGTGGCAAAGGAAGCGCTGGCCGTTTGCATATGAGGGGGTATGTCCTGACTCTGCTCTGGAAGAAAAGTTCTGGGGTTCAGCTGAAGACAACCTGCTACCAAATTGGTGGTTGGCTGTGATAATCCTTTGCATAGGGCTTGCACAAAGGACATCAAATCTGGACTCTTACCCGAACGCAGAATCTCAGAAAGAGCCCATATATAATTTTTGGCCAGCCTCAGCGTTTCTATTTTCGAGAGCTTCTGTGTTTTCGAGTAGCACGGTACAACTTTGCGCAAACTCTCGAGCGCATCGTTGAGCCCGTGCATGCGGTTCCTCTCCCGCGCGTTCGCCTTCATGCGTCTCACTTTAAACCTCTGGAGGCGAGCTTTCGTCATTTTCTTCTTCTTTGGCCCGCGTCTCTTGGGTTTCTGATCGTCACCATCTTCCTCCTCGTCTTCCTCCTCATCGTCATCATCTTCGAGTCGGTTGAGGCCATCTACATCATCTCCATCCGCATCCTTGTTTATCCCCTCGTGGTCCTCACTTTTCTTTTCCATATCGTGCTCGTCTTGGGAACTAAGACATTCATCAGTCCAGTTTGAAGCACTCTGGGACTCCGGCATCATGCTGCCCTCTGTGTATGACTTGGTCATTTTCGCACGCTGTCAAAAAGATAGCAAAATGTATCATGAAGGTAATACTGGCTGCACATTTAGTCAGCTAAAGCTCTTATTATTTTTTCATTAAAATTATAATAATTTAATTTAACCGAAATTCCAATCTTGTTTTGAAGAAGTAAACAAACATAATCCTGTGTATGGATTATTATCTGCTTAGCCTACCGTTATGTAACTCTGTGACCAAGGTGTAAGCAGATCAAGCCCTTCATAATGTCTGTATACTATATCTACCGGACGTATTACACCCGAATGACCGAAAGAAAGCAAACGATTTGGCGATAGTGCATGTTAATATAATAATTTCCGAAATCTATAATGATTAAAAACCGCAAAATTCTAATTTCGCGGTTACAATTTCATAACTAATTTTATATATTTGTTTTGGATATAAAGCTTTTTTATTAATGAATAATAAAAGCGATTTGGTTCGCTTTTTCTTCAAATTAGGCTGAAATTTCATTAATACATTAAACAAACATGAAAGAACAACAACAAATAATAATAGTAATAATAATAATAATGCCTGAATAATAATGCCTGAAATTCCTATGAAGTATCACCATTTTAAAACAATAACCAGTGCTTTAGCAATTCCATGCAACAATTGAATTCTCGCTGGTTCCCCCGATACTGTAACAGGTAGCATATTCTGTTATCATTTATTGCACACTTACGGACGACAGGTTTTGTTTAATACACAGCAATCTACTTGTACTTTAATTACATGATATTCAAATAGCATACGTTGAGAATAATTAAAAGGAACATCGTGATTAAGTCATTAATAAGGTACAGAACTCTTACTCCTAGATTTTTTTGTGGAAATTATTAAATACGCAACAAATATAGCAATACTGCAGGCAAGTGGCAAGTTGACCTATAACTTGATAAATACCTTTCTCCTGCAGAATGTCTTCTTATGTGAGTTGCATGCCCTTCCAGGTGTGTTAGAGGCACTGCGAAGTCTATTGTGACTGGCTGCTGTAGGGATGCGCAGGTTATATAGCGCTGCTACTGATGCTGAGAGATGCGCGTGTATACCTCCAGCCGCTGCTAATATCCTCGCACCAACGACTGTCAGGAAGCCCCGCCTCTTTCTTCGGCACGCGCCATATGGTCAACTACGTCAGGCAAACGGCCCCAAGCGTCACGTGACAACTTCCATTTGTATTCAACAGAGCTCTCTATTCCAGCCCTTTGTGGCCAAAAGAAAGTGGCCATCTGTCGCCAGTTAGGGACTCTGCGGACCTGTTTGTACCCGCAGGATGAATTAACCCTTTCACACACATATTCTCTTCTCTAACAAAAACATACTGTAGGACTCATCCCATTGAACACACGTGCACTGACTGCACGTTACATGCGTGCAGTTTCCATGTAGCGGCTCAAATTTACGATGTACCAGATTTGTTAACAACTGATGTATGATTGAGTATGAAAACTATAAGATTACACAGTAACTAGTAAAAGCAGACAGTGGACTTTAACAAGTTAATTTCATTTACCTAAGTACAATCAAGCATGCCTATACAATTGAATGAATAAAATGACACCGACAAAAGAACGGTAAAGATTATGATTATCGGGATGACGTATAGTGGGATTTTAACGTTGATGCTATTTACAAAATAGGCCTAGACCATGTCCTAAAATAACTTGCGGTTGAAGTTGGGCTACTGGGTCAGCCGACACTAAGCGTGGGCTTAAGCTTATTTGCAATAGTCCGGCGCTTATCTCTGGTAATCTTTCTAATTGCTCGTGCTATTGATTGAAGACAGTGGTTGTGTAGTCCGGACTGAGCCCCCAGTAATGAGTCTCTTCTTTTCAGACTGGGGGTCGGCACGCGAGCTGCACGCGCACAAACAAAAGCCTGTTTCACGGCTCGCTGGCCCCGTCCGGCGTCCCGGATCCGCCGTCTACATTCACTTTGATATAATCCCCACCAAAAATGACGGGCTGACCGTTGAACGGCCAGCAGGATAAATGGGGGGTGGGGGGAACCCAAGACAATATGAAGAAAAAACTTAATTGATTTCGGCCCATAACGGGGGAACAGTTGTGCTGGCGGTGGGTTACTAACGCAGCGATTGTCTTGGGCTATAATGAAATTTTAGCATGGACATAATTTTAGCTTTATTCAATTTGCTGAAAGACATGTCAATAGTCGCATCCATCTTCTGTCAAAGGCGGTATAGCTGACCAAAATATACCTTAAAGAGATCAGATTAATACATGTATTGCGTTTCTCCCCGACACAAAATCAGACCGTTTGCTATCTCTTGGGAAAGCAGTAATATCTTAATTAAAGTAAATGATGCCCGCCACACAAGTGTTATTTTTATTTGGAGCGATATATTGCTCTCACCTTATTATATAAGTTTTGTTTTTCATTCCCCAGATAAAATTCCGGTTAAACAAAGTAGGTTGTAATATATTTTGAGCATATTCGCTACAGAATTTTGAAGCCCGGTGTTTTACGAGAAATAGCAAGAGTCTTTATATACGTTTGCCCAAGCTTAAAAAATGTTGCCCTCCGCATGTTTGCTCAGCTCTGATAAGTCTATATTTAACATCTGGTAATGGTCTGAGTCAAACGCGCAGGCTGCAGGTCCGCAGGTTGATAACCAGGTAACTGTGAAGTGGTCACAGAAACTCGGCGCCTCCGAACCCTGGGGAAGGACAGTTAATCTTTCTCATAAAACGACGAGTTCTGTTGATCAAACCCGCTTCCATCAGCAAAGGGCTGATTTGGAATGTTTGCCTTATGCCAGCTCATGGTTACCATGCAATCCATGGCCGGCGCGGCGTTAAAGTAATCGAAAAGAGAGATCAGTTCAGCACCACCGACAGCTACTCTTTACAGCAGCAGGGATCTGGGGGAGGAAAAGAAATATCGGATCATTTTTGTTTCTTTATTTTCATTACATCACATCACCACGATTATTTCTCTTACTTCACAAGTCTTCAAGAATTTTATCGCAGATCGGTCCAGCTTTTGAAATGTTCTCCAATCCACGGGCTTTAACAGTTTAACAGTAAATATATAGACCTACTAAAGTAGATCTAATGAAATGACTCATGACTCGTGAAAACAATTGAAAATTAATGTGGCACTACTAGGATCCCGAATGAGCCCATGTTTTTACATTATTCTAATAGCTTCATTAGTTTCACTACCTTATTTTAATAATTGTTCAAGTTATCAAGTTACGATGGAAATCCCGTCTCTCACTAATGCACCCTACATATATAAAAGTATATCCACAAGCACTTGATACGGATTGAAAATAGTAACTTTTTAGATAAATATATACTAAAAGGCCTGAATAGCGATTAAGTAAGATAATATTCAAAATCACTTATATTATTCAGTGATAAGGCACGGTTCATTATCGATAACCAGGAGTGTAACTAATAATTAAGGTAGATGTTTTAATAACGTAAGAAGATTAAAATGAATTATTCCATATCATAATATAAGTATGATACTAAATATGATACATTATAAGAAGAAGTTACCGCGGAAATTTAGACTCTCTGACTCGTGCTACGTTTCGCAGTGAAAATGCTTTTTTACCCAGCAGTGGCAACGCGATTTAAATATTGATGATCTGACCTTTTATTTTCCTCTACCTAATCAAGTCATTTTCCCCAAACTGGAGACCGGTGCATCACCCCAATGCCTTTCCGCTTCAATAGGGAGTTAGATTAAACGAATTCAGCTTCCCATTTCACTGTTCTCTCATCGCACTAATTGCTTATGCAAAAATGCAGATTTGTATTAATTAGTTACTCTGCTGATTAGTTGTATGGTGTTTTCGCCTAATAAATCATACCAGTATAGACGAACAGACAATATTTTGGCTCGTGACCCAGCTGCGGCTGACGGATGAATATGGTTTTCATATTAAAAGAAAGATTTAGCTTCGTGTCGCAGGTAAAGCCACCTGCTGAAGGTACGGACTGCTGAATGTATGCGTGCGTTCGTGCGCGTGCACGCGCGCGCGTGTGTGTGACACATTAATATATATGTGCATGCATGTGTGTTACATGAACCATAGTGTAGGTTATGACTGCTGAAAGTTTAATTAAGGTGATTAGTGTAAGAAGCAGTATTAGGATTATTCATATGGAAGTTAATACAAAAAGTGCTACGTTCTAAAATTCACAAAACTTTATTTCAAAACTCTAGTTGAAGCATATTGCTATAGAATATTTTATTATTTAATAAATTGCAAAGACGTCAGTGGAAATTTCTTGCAGGTTTGGCTCAGAGGTCGAAGGAAATTTGTATAAATTTGACTTAATTTCTTTCCTGGATAAAAGCGCCACCTAGTGGTAAAGAAATGAATTTCTTTAATCGAAATTATGTTTATTGCAGTAAGTATTCTAAATAGTATTTAGGCCTAGAGAATCCTCTATCCTAAAATACACTGGCATATTTGAATAACATGTAGAACGATCTGTTTTAATGCATACACTTGTTCATTCTAATTAATAAAGTTCCCCCTTATGAGTCATGACTCATAGTAAGCTAGCAGACATTAAAATTGCTTCGAATTTAAAACGCAATGGAAAATTCCTGAAGTCAGTTTCGGCTATTTCTACCAAAGTTAAAACATATTTTATGTTTTTTTTTAATCAACAAAGCCAACAAAATATTATGAAAAATATAAAAATTATATGCTGACTGTAGTTACAACTCTAGCTATTTTAAAAAGAAAAAAGTTGCTACCCGCTAATCCAAATAAATATCACAACACTGCAGGCTATGCCGATACAAGTTACACATTATACTACAAATTATAAACAAAACTTTTGGAAAGGTATTTTGTCCGTTTCGACTTGAATACGGAGGTCACATAAATGATTCTGGGAGAACGGTAGCATTGCAAATTTCTGTTTCACATTCTCCATAAAGATGGCATCCATCCATATATCATAATGTTAACTGTCCTCGGGGAAAATGGCAAAATAAATATTATGTTCCATGTAACACAATCTACCACCCCATCTGTTTTCATGGCGAACTATGAATTTTAATTAAAATCCCACTGAGACACAGAGAAAGGCAGCTGACTGACTGCAACTTTTATGAACCAGCAATATACCGTCACAAACTTACAAAAAAGGATCATGAACTTATTTTTGCGTCATTTTTCCATTTCTTGTTTCATTGACTTCTTTAATTAATCGTACTCAAGATGGGCTACATTATAAAAGAGGCAAACAGCATTCAGTGGCAGAATTTCCCCGATATTAAACTAGATATAATAATAATAATAATGGCATTAATCGCTGCGACGTGTTTGCTGACTGCGGGAAACAGTTCGAGAAACTATAGAAAAGAATTCATCAGTTCCACACGGTGGGAAATTATATGGTGTCCTCTAGTGGGAAATACTTAACATTACAACAGTTTTTTTTATTCCTTTGTGCCAACATTTTGTAAAAAAAGATCTTGATTGTATGTTTAACCAAATGGCAATACCAACAGACAATTTAATTACAAGTCATTATTAGTTGTGTTGCTTTTAGTATGCTTAATAGAATTCCTTTAGTTAAATAAGCAGGTAATTTGGGTAAAACTAGACCCGCGTCAACAAGTCAGGCCTCACTTTAACAGGACAGAAGATAAATCAATTTAACTATCATATACTGATCCGTTGGCTTTAAATTTGTTAAACTGACAATGTCCCATGCTGTTATAGCCTATAGTGTGTTACAGCAGGGGTGCCCAACTCCAGTCCTGGAGGGCCAGAATCCAACACAGTTTGTAGATTTCCCGGCACAAACACACCTTAATCAGCTAATTACCAGGTTTAATTAGTATGTCTGAGCAGGGAAATCTGTAAACTGTGTTGGATTCTGGCCCTCCAGGACTGAAGTTGGGCACCCCTATATTGTAGGAATTACAGTCAAGGGGACAGTGTTAATTCCAAAGAACTGTGACTGGGTTAGGGAAAGACCAGTATCTTTTTGGAGCGGGCGATTAAGAAGGAACCTGAGTCGTACTGGGCCGGGTGAAGCGGCTTTGCCGTGCTCGGAGTGAGTCGGTGTCAATAAGCTTTTATCAGTTTATATCTTTCTCCTACGTATTCTTGCCACAAGTAACCGTTGTGATTCGCGGGGAATAGGATATAGCCCACTGAAGAACTTATCTGGTTTGGTCGAGTTTTAGCCAGGAAAATTAGCGTTAAAGCTGCAGATATAGCTATAGGTGGCAACGTTACACTGGAAGCTAATTGGAATTAAGTGGATTTGCATTGTGTGGGTTATGAAGTGCACGTGGTGCGTCTATATCAGCCATTCGGTGGTGAAATACCTAGCAGATCATATCGCGCAAATTGTTACACAACAGACATAGGTATATTAATAAGCTAAAAGAACAGATGGTTAGAGAAGGCTGCCAAACGCTCGGAGCCATAGCGCAGCGCCATTTTCCCGATCACACTTCAGACAGGACAGAAAGGCCTGAAACATTACACTGCACACAGCTACGAGCGTGGATATACTATCACCGCATTTCCATAAGGATCAGTTATGATACACGTAATTTACGACATATTTACAAATCTGATGCCATTCTGTTGCCAAAATGCATTTTAATTTTCATATTAATCGAAATCATTATACATGGATTAGTTTACTGGCGAATTTGCTCACAATATTACAGTTTACGGTGCCAGTAAACGTAATGATACTAATTGTGTTTTGCGGTTGTGGATATTATTATTATATCTGTTTACATTTAACAAGTGGGGCAAACTTACTGATATCAGAAGTGCATGAAAACTAGTTATTAAAAGGCCGCGTCTGGTGAAGGCATAAGCGTATCCGGGCTGAAAAGTAATCCATAATATTATACAGTCATATATAATGATCCACAAGTTAAATCTGCTGTCAACAACAGTTGAATGAGGCTGGACTGATATTGCTGACGTTTCTGAATATATGTATGACGATGATTGCATTGCACACTTTTATGACATGTATTGCACATGCACACATTAGTATGGACGGTGCAGATCCGGGCGCCCGTCTCCCCCAGCGGCGCACAGCCCGGGCGCCTCTCGCCTCTCGCCGCTCCCCGCGCTCCCACTCGGCTCGGACTCCTCGCGGAGACTCGCCCCCTTTTCATGTTACTTTGTATCCCAGACGGAAGCGGAAGCGCGGCTGTTCCGAGAAGTTGGCCCGACTTTTGCCCGTCGTGTGGAGTCGCTCCCGAAAACCCTCCGACACTCCCCCCCCCATGATTATTAGCATGGTGAAAAGCGCGTAAGTTACCGGAGTGCGGGGGTCGCGGCGTTCGCACGGTGTCACACCGCCGCTTTCTCTAAGAGCGGCGCTCGGCGCAGCATGACGTCTCGCAGCCCCGATCCCTCCGCTCGATCTCCCGAGTTTCTCTCCTGCAAAGTTGGGATTAAGGAGTTTGCCGAGCGGTGCCCGTAATGCGTCACGGCGCCGGGTCCGGCACCGATAGGGACAGGGAGCAGCCAGGGAGCCGCCAGGGAGCCGGGGATCAGCGCGCACTCCCGCTCCGGTGGGATGTCCGTACTGGCGGCCAGTCTAAGGAAAGCGAAAGCACGGCGAAGTGCAGAAACGCCGGACTGACGCGGCTTCTGTCACTCCTGGGACATTTGTGAGTAACCTAATCACGGAGGGACTGGGAAGGCTGCAGCTGAAGGTCGGGCTTATTCTGATAGTGAGCTTTTCTGGCATTAAATAATTTGATTAGTTTTTTCCCCCCTTAACATTTTAAAGTCATTATACATTTGTTTCGCCGTTTTAATTTGCGTTACCGCATATGCAGAAGCAACCTGCATAGAAATGGAATATTTTCCAAAAGTTCCCGGAGTTTGGGTGCTGTTCCGTCCAAGCGTAGCAAACAACTTTAGAGTTATTGGCTTTTCTTTATGTTTTGTTACTGCCCCATTATTTTGCTGATAGTTAATCATGTCAGATTAAAATGTGCTTTGAACAATAAGATAATGTTTGGGGCTCCCTGATTGGACAACTCTCTATACCTCGGTTGACAATGAACCGGTTGTGGTCGTATAAAAGAGCCGTTCAGTGTCACTTTCTTGCTTTGGTTTTGCTGTATTTCGGAAGTCAGTTTTGAAAACTCGTCGGCATGCAATTTTCCAGACGTTTTCTTTTTTCTTATTGTTAATGGCTGCATGTTTAACAGAAAGTTTCAGTTGTCCGAGACGATTGCATTCCTCAAGATCATTTCTGCCTTGGAGAGTAATTCATGCGATAGATTCCTAAAATGGTACAAACGCTACTATATATAGGAAAGGTAAGTGTCCCATGCGTATCCTGTTGCACAATGACGCATGGGAAACTGCAGAAAACTTGCATGTTTCAGGCCAAGTATTTGCGTTGTACCTGATCAGGCCTTTGCGAAGGGCAGGTGCGATGCGTGTGCGCCTGGATGATTTGGGCAGGAAGGGGCACATCAGTGGGGGGAATTTAAAAATTCTGTTCCCATGTTTTATGTGCGCTCCCGAAGGGATTGTGAAACATTTTTTTCTGCTTCTCGTGAATTGCTGGCGAAAAGCCTTTCATCTGGGGGCTTGTGGCGCTTTCGCGGTGGCTGCAAGCCCGTGACTCACGCGCGAGCTATGTGCAGTTTGCGAGAAGAGTCGCACGCGCCCTCGCGGGCTACGCGATGACGTCACGCCCCGCGGCGCCGTACAACAACTATCGGGACTAGTTGTTTGCTGGTGCATTGCGCAAGAGGCGTGCTTACGTAACAAGCAGGGTGTCATAATGACAGACGAGGCCTTGCATGCATGCACGTTTTGTTGGCCAGTGCCATTTCCATGAACATAGCAGAAGCTGCATTTCTATGGGATAACATGATTTAACTGGTGGCCACAAAAATTCAGCCCAGCGTGCCAGGTGATCCATTAGCTACAGAAGTCCTTGAGTGATTCATGTTGGTGTCAGCAGGGAAGAGAGATCCCTGGATTTTGGGGTGCCCACAAGCTATTCTTGGATTCCACACAGTTTCTTTCAGTCTCATTCTGCAGATCTCTGTGGCAGTTTTACTTAATTTTTTTTAATCAGTGCAGCTGAAGTAACTTGGACCAAAGGGAAACTAATTTGAATTAATTTTCGCTGTCTGTGTCCATAACTGCTTCTTAGCTCTGGCCATGCATGGTCCTCGCACCAATTGCATGGTTTAACAGCTTGTCTCACGGGGCAGCAGTCACTGAAAACCACCATCGTGTGGTCTCCTTTTGCTAATAACCCATGTTCAGCACGCATCGTGTGCATCGGCTTAATATGCTGGAGATGAGTGGTCCTGAGGTTACTCAGGTTTTATTTTTGTGAGCTACTCTGGTGAATGGGGAAATTTAACTTGACTAAATTAGTCCAGTCTTTAAATAAAAAAAAGTCTCTGTTAGGAACGTGTGTCCTTTATAAATATGATTCATATTGCAGTCTGGATTCTGAGCGGCAAAGGAACTGTGACCATAATGTTGACATTTTCTTCCTGAGGAGGGGGGGGGGCAGCTGTTTCCCCTCCAGAAAGAGACTTCTGTCACTTTAGTAAATGGCCAGAATTCCCAGGCTTTAATATGTCTGTCACAATGTAACATGGAACACCTCATAGATATGGCATACTGCTGCTAAGTGCATTATCCCAGTACTTGGTTGAGCAAGGAAGAGCCGCTTTGATGAGGCCCGTTCCTTTGTCTCACACACTGCAGTACTGGGTCGGTCTGTGGACTTTGATGTTAACAGTCTGAACTTCGCCTCTAGCTTGCGGCATTCAAATTTGACTCAAGTCGACATAATGTTGACCTTACCGGGGCTAATGATTGATTAACATTTTTATGATAGCTGGGTTCTGGTATGCTGTGTCTTGTGCCTTTATATGTCGACTTTGGTATAGCAGCAAATGGCTGCGTGTGTGTGTGTGCGTGCGTGTGTGTGTGTGCGCTTTCCTATTTATTTTTGAATTGACACTCTTTCTCTTACTTGTAGAACAGCCCCACAGTCTTGGATAAGAAAGGCGTAAAGTCTTCTACTAATAATTTAATTTATCTGAAATACTGTCCGAACATGTTTTGGGAGTGACTCTGTTAGCAAGAATGTTATGTCATTTTTGTTTGTATGAACATTGTGTGTGTGTGTGTGTGTGTGTGTGTGTGTGTGTGCACGTGCATATAATGTATATAAAAAATATTTATTCAGATATACACATGTGGCTTTTGTTGCTGCTGATTTAATTCCACGGTAACACATTCTTTCTCACTATTTCTGCTTATCTTATTTATTGTACCACCTTAGTTTACTTTGCTTATTTAACTTTTCATAAAGCCCCAGTAACCAACGTGTCCTTGAGCCCCAGGAAGTTTCCGCCACTGTCATCCTTGCACTCCAATAAAGGCAGAATGCAAACTGTGCTGGTGAGCCGTTGTACCAGTGTCGATACTCAAATGGGCGCTGCCGCTACCTTAGCGAGGCGGAGAAGTGCAGCCTTATCAGGCCCGGATCCATATACGCACATGCAGAGATACCACAGCACACCTTTAGCCGGAACTCTGCGCTTGGGGCACAGTCGAGCAAAGTTAGGCATTGCTTTTAAGGTAGCGTGCGGCATGGGGACAGGCTAGTTTCCTCCAGGTCCTGGTTCCAATCCGTCTGCCGCCTTCCTGCTAATCGATGCCCGTGGTCAGAGGGGCTGTCAGCCTGGCCCAATGCTACTGCGTTTGCTGTCGGCGTGATCCGTCTCCCTCTGAGTAAGCGTGTGCCGCGTTGCGCTGACTCTGTGATCAGTGTGCCACCTGCGAGGGTACCCAGAGTCCGGCACGGGTAAGACGTCGATTTGCCGCTCGCCTGGGGTTCTTGAGCCATGGAGGGGCTCCCAGAGAGAACATGGTATTTGGTCTGCCGCAACTTTTAGTTTTGTCATCTGCAAAAGTGGGAAGGAAATGGCCTCTCACTTTGGTCGCCTAGCAGCATGATCAGAAGTGGCATTAATGTCCGTAGCATGTCATCGCTTTATGTGTGCGCCATCGCTTGTGTGCACCATTTGTGGTCCATATTGCTTTAAAGCCAAGTTAGGTGACAGTTACTGATTGCTGTAGGTGATCCGAGTCTGTCGCATGAAGCACTTAATTCCAGACTAAGCTTTTGTTTAATTTCCTGTCTTATGTTAAAGACTGGTGAGAAGGTCTTTAGGAATATTGCTACTTAGCATAGGAGCCTTCAAAGGGGGATCAAAAAGATTTTCTCATTGTTTTGGTGCAGTTTGGTCAAGATACTCGTGTTGATGACATTCAGTGGGACAGTTAGGCTCACATGAGTTTACAGGAATAAATGGTTAGATGAATAGACCTGGTTCCCTTATACTGTCCAAACTCAATTTATTGATATGATTTAACAAGAGCCCATGGTTAGCTTTTGGGGTACAGGGTTATGCATGCAAGAAGGTCTCCATCTTCCATAGTGTTGGACGTACTACCTGCTTTTAGCTCGGACAAGGTCAGAAGGTGGATGGTGACTAAGCCACACAATAGCGAGGGATCTCTGCAAAGTCACCCCGATGCTCAGTCTTCACAGGGCTGCCTCGGTTCCTAGCAAGCTCGTGTTTTGGCAGGAGCTCCTTGGAGATCCGGTTCCCTTTTTGATGGTGGGTGTGATGAAGGATGCGTTCTAAACCCCAGCAGCGATTTTTTTTTTTTTTTGAGATGGCTCCTTCTTGTTTATTATAGCTTGTGTGCTGTGACCGGCACTTTGATTTGGGTCAGCAGGTTAAGCTGGGTGCATTGCATGCTGGGATGGAACTCGGTCCGTAAGACTTGGCAGGAAATGTGGGATCTGGAGTGGCCTCGGTTCTGCAAAACAGGGGTCACAGGAAGAGCCGGGGGCCGGGGATTTAAAAATAGAAAAAGTCTATTTAAAAAATGCGTTTTTCGTGAATGTCTTGTTGTGGTGTTTTGGGATCGTAAGTACGGCGTTTTCTGTGAGAGCTTGAAGGGTTGGTTAGCAAATGAAGTGTGAATAATACCCAAAGAACAAGCCTGATTTTCATTCAATTTGTATTGCTTTTTGCAATGTGTACACTGGACATTAGTAATGCCAAATAAGACAGTCTGGTCCTCTGGGACCCACAGCCAGTCCATGTTTTTGCGCCCTCCAAGCTCCTTGTAGGCAAAACATGGACTGTCTGTGGGTCCCCAAGGACCGGATTGGGAAATGCTGCTTTAAGCTGATGCTGCTAGTCAGACCATAGGAATTGCATTGAAAGCTTTAGGCCAAGATCAGACCTGTGATCAAGCAATTCCTGTTCACTTACTGTGGGGGGAGGGGGGAGGGCTTCCACTTGTGGACAAAAGCTTAGTGTTGCATGACGGCCATCTGATTTGTTAGCTGAGGACTGGGTGAATAGGGAATTCTCCTTCTGCCACAAACCAAGCGCTGGCACTCTGAAAAGGCGGAAGCGTAATCTGCTCGGAAAGTCAGGAAGCCGTTCCAGTAGGTTCTGGTAGTCCCCTGTTTGCATATTTGCATTAGAGGGCAAGGCTAGTACGCCAGTGGTGATCCCGGCGTGTGTTCCGACGTTATCGGGGAGGCGAGCCATGATTAGCGCGCCCTCTCTGTGCGTTACCTTCTCGGTCCTCCTCGTTCTCCTGTGAGCCGTGATTAGCGCGCCCTCTCTGTGCGTAACCTTCTCGGTCCTCCTCGCTCCCCTGTGAGCCATGATTAGCGCGCCCTCTCTGTGCGTTACCTTCTCGGTCCTCCTCGCGAGCCATGATTAGCGCGCCCTCTCTGTGGGTTACCGTCTCGGTCCTCCTTGTCCCCTGTGAGCCGTGATTAGCGCGCCCTCTCTGTGCGTTACCTTCTCGGTCCTCCTCGCGAGCCATGATTAGCGCGCCCTCTCTGTGCGTTACCTTCTCGGTCCTCCCCACTCCGCTGTCACACCTGCTCTGTCCCTTGCTGGTTAAGCCTTAATGGAGGGTATTGGCTCTCCCGTTACCGTGTGGCCCCACAATAATGGTTCTCCCATATGGTACTAGGAGTGTCGGTACCATTGCGTGTCGGTACTTTTTTTTTTTTTTTTATAGAGCAACCTGCATGGCATAATCTTATTGTAAATTAAAATTTCTGGCTCAGCATAGAAGGACAAACGATTACGGCGACCTTGGTCTTGAGTTTGAGGATAAAATGGGGCTAGGTTGCCTAAGCCTCAGCGTCTGTGGCCGGAAGGTTGCTGGTTTGAACCAGGTCTTCGGCAGAATGGTTGCCTGTCCGCGGGCCATTGAGCATGACCCCTGACACCCACCCCTCCTCCCCAGAAGCCTGCCCTCATTTGTATGATGAGCGAGATGGGGTGATAGTGAAGTTCTCCATGGAGGTTAATAAAGCATCAGTGCTGGCAAAATCCTGTTCCTTTGCAAAATGCTTGGGGGACAATGGGAGACCACATCATGGAGCAGGGAATGTTTGTTTCAAGATGAAGCAGCAGAACACTTCACATGCGGCGGGGATTTGTAAAATGTTAAGGCTAATTTCGGTACTTTCTTTCTAACACTGTCCAGCTCTAATCGTGTGGCTGAAAGTCTCCAGGGAAGAAGCGATGCTTCAGCCCCTGAGAATCGGTTCTCCTGTTTATTTCCAGACTTGCCAAATACCAAAATTGTGGTAACGTCTGTGAATATTTCAGTTTTTCCTAAACCCGAGTGAATCTGCAGCCTCTATGCACTGCTTATTGCATATGTGGCCAGCAGCTCAGACTGATCCGTCTGGACTGCAGAGATCAGGCGTTTGTCCCGATAAATCCATCCCCCCTTTATGGAATGTCCATATTTTTTTTTTTTTTTCTTTTTTTTCTGAAAAATTCTGACCCAAAACAGGAAATGACTTTGCAACAGCAAGTAATCTTTGCCCTAAACGGAGACTTCCTGCTCTTCTTGTTTTCTGACTTTTATCATGCTGTCAGTCCTTGTCATGGCTCTTCCGTGTACCTTTCGTCGTCCGGCAAGCTGCTCCCGCTGACTTTGAGGAATCCTTCGGGAGCCGTGAGGCTCTGCCTGCTATATTTTTAAGTACGCATTCTGCATAACGGGGGGGATTTTTGTCCCAGTGTTCTGGTCCGACCCGGAGGATTCCTGCAACTGCAACTCTAACCAGCGATTTCTGTGAATTCCAAGCGCTTAACATGTCTGTGAGAGTGGCGCTGATCCCCTTGCATTTGTGTAACGCTTATGCAACGTTTGTGTAACGCGATACTGTTATCGTGCATGTGCACTCGGGACCCCTGGAGCCGCGGTTGGTGCTATTGATTGAAGCGTTCCTGCTTCTGTTTAGAGTTTGGCTTTGCCTTCACTGCCACTTAAAGCTGTTATTTATACAGAGGTTGTGGGTCATCTGAGGTCGTCCATTAACTCGGGACCCCTTTCGTCTCATTCCCGGCGTAAGCGAGCACTGTTATGACTGCTGTAACTCGTGATGTAAGCCAGTCGCCAAGCGGAGGCATTGGACAGGTACCAACTGTGGTCATGTGACACTCAGCCCTCCCCTCAGGTGAATTTCCCTCATCCTAGCGGTCGGCATGGAGAGCGAGTGTAGCCCGAGCGACTGTGCGCACCCCTGGAAGAACGCCACCACCAAGAGGAAGGCCTGGGCACAGAGTCGAGACTCCTGGCAGGCCCCCGAGTGCCAGGACAAGGACACGGAGCAGGAGCCTCTTGCACGGCCCATGGAAGAGAAGCCCTCCATCGC
The DNA here is from genome assembly GCA_026780845.1 of Petrocephalus sullivani. NCBI lineage: Eukaryota > Metazoa > Chordata > Actinopteri > Osteoglossiformes > Mormyridae > Petrocephalus > Petrocephalus sullivani. The sequence continues at coordinate 8,838,472 of JAODKM010000034.1, forward strand.
AGAAGAGCCAGGTATGCGAGAGTGTGGTGTCAGGAACTCTAGCTGCGACTCTGCTTGGGTCTTGGGTGTCATTGGGGATGAAGTATAAGAGGGAATAAGTGTGGAATTAGGGGTTTGTCTAATTAATACTCCCTAGAAATCAGGACTTTTTTGGACAGGGTTCCTTATGCTTGGTAACGGCACAGCCCTTTTTGCTTTTTGAGTATACGATACGTTTAAAGATCCACATTCTTTGGGTAGTTTTTGCTGAAAGGTTTAATTCCGTTTTGTAGGACGTGTACCGAGCAAGATCGCAAGTTGGCTGAAGGAATGCAGGTATGCGGACCGTGATCTGCCCCCCGGCTGCAGCTTGTTAAATTTCCCAGCGCGTTCTCAGGAAGCTGTCCGGAGACCGGCTCTGCCTTGCGGCCTCGGCAGTGCGCGTGGCCAGGACTGCCAGGCAGGACCAGCGACCGGCCTTTGTGGTGCTGGAATGCTGCCAAGCCTCCATAGTCATTATGTGCATTGAATACCAGTGTATTTCAATTAGTGCTTCTATTGTTCCTGTACTGGGAAGAGGGGCCTGTGTTTGCCTCCTTTCTAAGCCGGGAACCTTTTTTGGCTCCCTGGAGTGTCTCCTAGACTGAAGCCTTATTTTTCATTAGTGGCAGGAACAAAAAGCAAAAGTGGCCAGTTTACCAAAGGTAGTTTTTTTTTTTTTTTTTTTTTTTCCCTGTTTAATTTGTTACGTGTGTTTTGTTCACCATGAGTCTCTGGTGTTTGTCCAGTTCTGAGCCTTGTTTGTGACGGTGAAGTCACCTGAGTAGCTCCTTATCCAGGAATCACCCCCATGGAAGGCTTCTGAGAGGCATATTGTGTAGCTGGAACGTGGTGAAGGTACACGCTGTGTGAGCAGTGGCCCCCCCAGTCACTCTCCTTATCCCTGTCAGAAAGTCCTTTTGTGTTAAATGTGATCTGTGGCGAGATGGATGGGGAAGGAGCTTTGTCGTGCAAACAGGTCACACCGCATGATGGGCTGTTATTTGCTCTATAGCTGAGCCTTAACATGTTGTGATGTCAGATGTAGGTTAATCACAGGTCCACAGAGCCCCGCCCCCACCCGCCTATCCCCCGCTCAGACCAGCGCAGACTGCGCCCGCCCCTACCGACACTCTGCCCGGACCCGCCGCTCCTCCGGTCAGAGGCATGCCCCCACCGCGCCCTTGGGCAGATCCTGTGGTCCGCAGAGGGATGCCACCACTGAGCCCTTGGGCAGAGGG
>JAODKM010000034.1:8851411-8889890 GCA_026780845.1 Petrocephalus sullivani
GATTCTGACTGAGCTTCTGGCCGCGGTTTCACCGAGGAGGTAGCCCGTGGCAACGTGGGAGCTAGTATTGTAAGCATTTTAATTTGCATGATTTGCATGACGAGAGAGAGAGAGAGAGAGAGAGAGAGAGAGAGAGAGCGCTAATCGGCTCGCTTTCTTCATGTCATGGTGTCACGCATTCCAGGAGCTGCAGGGTCTGCCTGTAGAGGCAGAGGGTGCAGTGGGCTGGGGCTGTTTACTTCATCTTTTCTGTACTGTACGTCCCCTCCTATATCAGCAGGGGCTAGCCTTCCCATTAACCAACGATGATGTGCTTTGAATCCATAAGTGTCGGGCACCAGTAAGATTTCAGCTGGTGCCAGGGGCCCCCGACACTGTAATACACCCCTGGTGCTTTGGTCTGTGGTTAAATACCTCCAGTGTCGCTGAGGTCCCACTAAAAATGCACCACCGATCAGTTTGCCCAGCCCCTGGACTTGACGGAGACCCCCATGCTTCCCCCTGCAGGTGAAGAGGAGCAGCGTCCCAGAAGCGCGGATCGCTCGAACACCGGTAGAGAAACACTGACAGCAACTGGCCATCCCGCACGGTTCGGGCGGCCGCATCTGCGTTCCCAAGGAGACACTAATGCTACTATGTGCTCAGCTACTTAAAACGGCCCCGTTTCAGCGCTAACCCCCATTTCTGTAATACAGGTGCTCAGGCAGATGTCTAAAAGCAAGTGCTGTGGGTTGAGATGTAGGTTGGTTGAAGGCTGTTGACCGTGTGGCCGGGTCCCCCGTAATCATACCTTTTTTTCTGACCTCGCAAACACATCTGCTGTTTTTCGGAGTTCTGTCCTTGACCGTGTCGCCCACCTGCAGACTCTGCAGCCTTGTAAAACCACAATAAATCGCACGCCTTTCGGCTCCGAGTATCTGCATTAGCAGTGATTGTCACTAAAATAAATGTTTGTATAATAAACGTACGCGAGACCGAGATATGATGGCAGTCAGGTACAGGAGGCACTACACGGATGAACTGTGTGGGACTGAGGAAAAGGATCTTCTCCAGCTCCTCTTCCTTCTAACAGACGGCCTGTATTTGCCTAGTGGGTTAGTTCTCCATAACACAACATGTTTTGTATGTGTATGTAAGCGTTTGCATGTTTGTGGGGAAGCCATTGTGAGAGTGTTAGGGTAACGGCCCATTCACCTGCGCTCTACTCTGCATTTGTTTTTTGTTTTTATTTTTAAAAAAGGAACCACTTTTCAAAAGGACTAACCTTTTCTATTGTCAAATTCCAACGCTAATGGATCCATGAATTAATTGTAAATGGGGGGGTAACGTTCACGATAATGTTTGTTTACCTTTGCCTGTTGGGGCTCCAGGGAAGATGTCTAAAGCAGAACATTAATAAAGATTTATTTATTTTGAATACACAGAAGTACTTTTGTGGTTAATTTGTGCTTGCCGCTTGCGGGATTGGAAGGGGGGATTGGAAGACGCTGCGTGTTTGCGCGCCTAAAAGGTCGGGACCCCGCAGATGCATTGTGATAAGGTAATACTGCTCTAATTTCACACCACAGCCTATTTTAAAACCGTTGACTGTAGCACTTCATTGCCATGGAAACGGTCTTTGAGAGGATCGGTGGGCGAATCGGAACCCAGCCTCCTTTCCGCTGTACGTGCCTCTGCTTTAACGTCTCTCCTGCCGCTTTTATTGAGTTTGGATTTAGTTAGATTAAATAAAGACGGTCCTTCCAGGAACTCTTCCATAAAGTCCTCTGTATAGGTTTGTAATGTTGCTAGTATTTCAGTTACTTTACACAGTTCAGTTTTTGTGTCCAGTGTGTTTCAGGAAAGTTAATTCATAGAATAAGGAGTCAGGTGGCTTATGGGGTGTAATTCAGTTTGTGTGTGTGTGTGTGTGTGTGTGTGTGAGAGAGAGGGAGAGTTCACACATTTGTTCAGTGGCTTTCGTGTGCTTGGAAAATTTGTATAGATTTACATGTTTTCCTGATGATGGACTGTACATGATAAGCAGTTACGAAGGATTATGTATTTTTATTCCATTTACCCCCCCCCCCACTGCTGATTCTGTTTAGGGTACCAGGAGCCTGCAGTCTGTCCCAGCAAGCTCTGGATTAAAGGCAGGGGGCCCCCTGGATCGGATGTCAGTCCATTACAGGGTGCACGTTTACAGATGCAATAACTCACTGGACACACAAGAACACAAACGATGGGCAAGTTAGAGATGACAATTTGCCTGGCGTGGTGGGGAAGCCAGAGCAGCACGGAACATGGAAACTGCACACACCCCGAAAGCAGGAATCAAACCCCCTGCATCGCAGGCGTGAGATGGGTGGCCTCCCTCCTTATTTATATGAGAGTGTCCTGCCACGAGACCTGAATAATTGCTTCTGGGGTGGTGTATGCACTTTTTATCAGGCTTTTTAAGCACTATACCAGTGGCTTTGTCAAAATCAGGACTATGAAAGCTGACACTTTAAGAAATGCTGACCGATAAGTTGGGGAGGGCTGGTCTGTGCAGTGCAATTTGGTGGCCCTCAATTTAATTCAGAGATGAAACCTCGGCATATAACATCAAGCCGTAAGTGAACTGAATGGCTGCTTAGGCCCCAGTGGCCGCCAGGGCCCCCCCCACATTTGATCAACCTGTGAGGTACGTGACTGTTAGGCCAAGGGGTCTCAAAAAGGCTTGACAATTAACGGTTGCGAGGCTAGATGGCAAAGCACGTGTAGCAGAGCCTTTCTGCAGGAACCCCAGGGTAAGGGCTGCTTCATATCAGCACTCTGTCTAAATGCACTTAGCGTAAGACAGCGAAAGCCGGCGGAAATGGCGGTCTCCGCCACGTCAGCGACCCACCTCCCCCAGCCCGATGCACTGTAATTACATTAGGAGCGTTTGTAAGATGATGGCATAATCTGCCGCTCGCTGTGGGGGGGGGGTAGGCCCAAGGCAGTACCGAAAGGGGAAAATCGGAACCGGGCATTTCCTGTTGTGAGGAAACGTCGTAATGGACGACAAGCAATACATTTATTGCTTATTACCAATGCCAATAATAGTCCCTCCTGTCCCTGGAAATTACCCTGCAGTAATGATTTTTATCTTTAATGAGGTTTACAGTAGTAAATCGACGTCAGAAACAGCCTTGGACCCAACATAGCTCGTCCCTGTGTTCACAAAAATAGACACCCAGAAAGATAACCTAGATATTGCTCATCATTTCCAGCCCATGTTGTAAGGGAGTGCGGCGATTCAGGCCGAAAAAATCCACAGCTATTGTTTTATGGCACTTACAGCAAGTTCATACCTGTGGTGGCAGGTGTGCTGGGCCGGAAGGGGGGGGGGCGGTCACATTGGGTTGCGGGCTGAGCAGAGGCAGGCGATACACAAAAACAACACGCCAAGCTTTCCCAGGCCGGCCTCATCAATAATGCAGGCCTTACTGGGCTCGTGGTGCGCCTTTCCAGAGGGTTGCTAATCAAACCTGGAGCGGAGATTCATTGCCACTCTGGGAACCGGGAGCGCGTGGCCGGCCGGCGGGACATTCCGGAGAGCGGCCGTGTCGGGAGGGTGGCTCTATGGTGGGCCCGGCCTGATGTCGAGGCATGTCGGGGTAGGCTGTGGGCGGGGGGGGTCACCCTCAGGGCTCGCGGGGCGAGTCCCCGACAGGGCTATGCCTCTGCTTCTCCACGCCACCATATCACCCACACCGCTCCCTCGCCCCCTCCCTGCCTCTCTCTCTCCCTCCCTCCCTCCCTGTTCTTTCTCTTCTCCTCTCTCTCTCTTGTTTTCTCTATCCCTGTCTTTCTCTTTCCCACTGTCCTCCTGCTCGGACCATGGAACCCAACAGTCCCAAGAAGATCCAGTTTGCGGTTCCGCCTCTACAGAACCACCTAGACCCACAAGCTGCAGAACATGTAAGTAAAGGGCTATAATTACTCCTAATTGCCCCCCCCCCACCCGCCATCTCTTACAAACAGGGGCTTAATGAGGATGTTGAGGCCTGTAGAGTTTTTCCACTTTTGAAAGGATGATCAAATATCTTCCATTATTCTTTCTTTTTGCTGTTGATGAAGACTGTTTTCTCCTGGGGTTATATTTGCGAGACATGTTTTATGTGAGATATTTCGCTGGGGAATTTGAGCAAGGAATTTATAGCAAATGCAGAGCCTGGGTAAATATTATTATCTACTTCTTGGTGTTTCGCCTCTAATTACCCACATTTGAGCCCCGTTTGCTCACCTCTGCTGTCATGTTTTCATGACTCACCTCGGTGCAGAAGCACACATAGGATTCCTAAGTTGTGCTACTATTTAGCTGAAGACTAATTAACAAAAAAAAAACGAAATTAGGTTTGAAGCAATGACTGTCTGAAGGCTTTAGTGGAAGAGCGCTTGGCTGTTCCTCGGTGTCCCTGTCGGTGGGACACCGTTGCGTTGGGCTTGGTAGTACATGTGCATTTCACTCTCAGAGAGCCAGCCTTGCGTTCCCTGCTGATTACAGCATGTCCTCGGAAATGAGGTAATGCGCGCTGGCGGGCACCCACTCCAGAGCCCTAAGTGGTCATTGATCCAAGTTAAAAACATAAATTGTCCTGGAGTCCGGATAGTTTACTGTTTCATTTCAGTGCACGGAAATAGATATAAAACCCCTGCCTGAGTAGCCTGGGTTTAGACACGCAAGTCACACCTGTCTTAAGCTAGTTGTCTGGCTAGCTGCATGTGTGAATCCCCCGGCCTACATTTACCTTGTCCCCGCCCACAGATCCGGAGGAGGAGACCTACACCAGCCACTCTGGTCATTTACAGCGACACTTCAGCAGCAGGTGAGCCATATGGCCGGGAGGGGGCCGGAGGGGGCCGGCTTCCTCCAGGGAGAGGGAGGGGCTATGGCCAGCTGGTTTATTTACACTGGGAGTATTTACCGCAGAACTTCTGCCGGCTAACATCTGTGTGCGTGTATGTGTGTGTGTGTGTGTGTGTCAGAGTCCTTTGCTGGGTTAAATATGCCATTTGTACCCACACAAACACATTTTAAGTAGAGAAACAAGCAGATTTTTCATTCCATTTATCTGTGTTGCGATTTCAAGTCAAGTCATGTAAGCTTCATTGTTGCACCATCCATACTGAAGTAGACAGACCGGAAACAGTGTTCCTACAGGAGCACAGGGCGACTTACAGGTAGTGTGTAACAAGAGGTGGCTTTCCACAGTGCAAAATACAGAACAGTGCGAATTGGGGGGGGCCGGGCACAGTTTATGACGTGATCTGGCGAAATCGCTCATCGGCCATGAGATGGCTAGATGGGGAGTTTCCCGACGACAAGGTGCTCGAGTCGCGTAAACCTCCATGTCAATGAGATGCTCAATATCAGCTCTAAAAATAAAATCAGGGGAACTGAATGTAAGTAAATATTTAGACACAATGAGAAGGAAACCAAATGTTTAAAGCAGACCTCTGCTAACGATCGGATTACTTTCCACGTCTTTTTTTGTAACAGATATATTTAAGAAAACGTACCAGTGAGGAAAGCTTTGGGCCAGGGTGAGCCAGCATCCAGCAGTGATAATATTACTCTGCCAGCCGTGGGATTTGCACTGATAACCTTCCAAACAGGCACACACCTCCCAACCTGCTGAGCCCCACTCCAGCCCAATCAAAGTATATAGTCCCCCCCCCTTTAGTGAAGCACAAATGAGGCTTAACACTTACTTGTATTTTATTGTTCTGGCAGGCACTGTTATCTGAAGGGACGTGCGTTTTCGGGGAAGGTGGATTGGGCATCAAGGGTTTCAGGGGTCCGACAGTGAGGTCACTATGTAGGCTTTGGAGTTTGAACCAATGACCTTCTGATTATAGGCACAGCTCCTTAACCTGCTGAGCCATAAATCAGCTCTCCAATGTATGGGAAAGAGTAAATATTACACCCTAATTAATGACAAACCGTGACTGTGTGATGTAGCTTGGATTGAGTATATCAGTCTCCATTGCTGTCCAGTCACTTCTTGCTCCTGCTTGGGCTTTCGTATGCGGCCCACAATGCAGTGCGGCAGTGTCTGCGGTCGCAGCGAAGAGCTGGCACAGCCACATCTTCACCAGCTCTGTTTTGCTTATTAATAGACAGATTTGCAAAAAGCAGAGATTTAGACGCTTTCAGAGCCTAGTGAAATGGGGAACTGTCATAGAGACCAGGACCATGGATAAACCCAGCAGCGGGGATTTCCTGCTGCGTCAAAGCAGAGCACGCTCAGAAGCGGCCCCCGGCGTGAGGACGGCTGCGTGCGCACAGCCTGCCGTGCCTGGCGGCCATCGAGGTTGCACTGTCACTTTAAGGAGAGGGGCAGAATCTAGGCCGTTTGGACATGCTCGGGCAGCTGGCTCTAGGGGGTGGGGGAGGGAGTGGTGATGCTAGTGGGAAGTAGTCCACTAGTGACACCCCCTTAAGGGCCTGGAAACTGGGCCACATAATGACCCCTCCAGCGCTTATATAGGAGTGAGTGTGTGTGTGTGTGTATGTGTGTGTGTGTGTAGTGGAGAGGATCTACAAGTGATCTACATGCCCCATAGGAGAATAAGGTTACGTATGACAGCATCCATACAGTCTCCAATGCACTGATCAGACATTCTCCTTTCATATGAACATCAGAAGAGATTTCATATTTAAATCTAAATGACATTTATTTTTCAATCTCTCCATGGCTTTTATGATGTTTACAGATAAAATTGAAACTTTCAGGTTCTTTTGAAGGTAATTTGCCATTATTTTTTGTTCATTACTGCTAACTTGAGGTGTTTTAGGCCAGTCTTTGATAGCTGGGGGGTATCTTAATTGATCTTTGCCCTGTTGAAGGCAGAGTCACATGTGTCTGGGGTGTGTTTCTTGGGCATATACAGAGATGAGGCCACAGGGCATCCAGCTGACAGCTGATTGGTCCCCAAAGATTCTCTGCCCCTGTCTGTCACCCATTCAACACATGTCATTGGTTAATAATAAAGTTGGCCCCTCTATATGAATTATGCCCCTTTTCCTGCACCTTACCTTTAAAACAATCACTGCTCCTAGTCCAGTGTCTGCTATCAGGGAGTAGTGTAGGCTTTCTCTGCTGGGTACTGCTTTCTTTAAAAACTCCATATTGGCCCATTTGCTTCAAGCACAAATCATCTGGACTGTAATTAGGAAGGCAGTAGAAGGCCAGCTCAGCACCACGCAGGCCCTGCTGGGTTCTCCCTTATGGCTCAGGAAAACGTCCAGCTTCTCTCTTTCAACTGATTATATTCTGCTCTCCTACGTGGGTATAACTCACACTATTGACTACCAGTCTTTAGTTATATTGCATGAGGGGCTAATCTTGGTGAGTGGCCTGATTGTGAGAAGGTGCTTCCACAGTATGGTCTTTAGTTAACACTGCATCTGAAAGATGCCTTTTATCTTTCTTCCTTAGACATAGATGCAGTATAAAAATCTGTACAGTGCCTTATAGCAGGTATTCCACCATCAAACAAGAACAGCCCCTTCTGGTCTGTCAGTCATGCTGTGTATGGAGAAATACTTTCATTCCGGACAAGAAAAGACTAGATTTCCTTTCCTATTAAAAGGTTAACTGCCATAGTCACGATGGGAGTGAACCTGTGGGAAAATTATGGCCTAATTGTGCTGTACTAGGAAAAACACGATTCAGTGCCGGGTCATGGTTTATGGGCCCGCAGCTCCTTCTTGGTACTCCATGCCTGTCATTGGTAAAGTTAACATAAATGGACAAATTTGGTGCCATTTTTGTGGTCAGCCCACAGAGCATTTCACCCCCAGAGAGCTGCCAGTGTCTCTGCTCCGGATTTTTCTCCACTGGCAGTGCACGATGGGTCCATTATGCGTTAAATTCCCCAGGAGCCTCTGCACACATGCAGTTTCTCTGCAGACAGGTGCTGGCTTCAGGTGACGGAAACTGATTGGTCGGCCTTTGGGTTGCCACCTCCAATTCCCTCGCGAGCCTGCAACCGACCCGGGGTTGGTGGGCGTCGCCATGCATTCAGTAGTTTTGTGTGATGTCTACGTTTGTGTCTCTTATTTTTTTGAGGGAATGATTAATTGCCTGCTGAGAGATCAATTGCAAATAATACTGCGTTGATGAGGGGGGGGTGGTTAAGCTTTGTGAATCAGGATCCAAAACCCGGGATAAGGCAGGACACAGTGACACGGTGCCTTGGTACCCAGATGGAGACTGCTGTTGCATCTAAGGGTACAGAGGGTTTTTATTTTGACAGTGGTGTTTCCTTTTTTCCCCCCTGTGTGCTGTGGATGTATGAGCTGTGCTTTTGTAAGATTGTATCAGCCTAACCTTTCATCCCCAGAAAGCTTGCAGTGATTGGTTTGGCAGCAGACTTTGAGGGAATCCTTGTTAATTGGGAGGAATGGTGATGCATAAATCTGCCCATAGACCTCCGGCCTCACATCTGCTTTCTTCCAGAACCCGACGACAAGCGGACGGCAAGCAATCAAGGAGAGGTGGGTCACACGCTTGGCCTGGATGATGGGTTTTCCCCTGGGAAGGAAGGGATTTGGACGCCACTACACATTAGAGAGAGCCGCGCTGTAATCGGTTTGCAGAAGCAGGCATGCATCTTTCCTCTGAAGTGAACCATGCTAAACTGGAAAAGTGCACCTTTTTATGTCAGGGTTCCGGCTTATGAAAGGCAATCGCTCACTTTCCGCTTTTCCAGACACCACTTAAACGTCCCGATCGCGTCCTATCATTTCCTTGAGATGTTTTGTATGGGGGCCAGGCCTGATACGGTTATCATCGATTGCCTGGATGGATCGCCGCGCCTGAAATAGTGCCACGGTAACCAGATCGCCTCGATGTTGCCACTTTGCGTGTCCTGTGCTCCAGGCCCCGGATGTAGAGCCCGCCCCTCCGCAAGTGGATCTGAGGAGTTATGCCCCGCCCACCATGAGAGGTACTGTTACACACCTTCACCCTCAACCAGCTCCTTCACACGCTACCCTCTTCTGTTTTCCTGTTTACTTCACAACCACTCAGCCACGAAAGGAAATAGATACAAAAGAAAATGTGTTTATGAAAATCTGTGATTTAATTTTAAACGGGAGCTAAACGCGGAGTGAGAAACAGCGCGAGCCTAACACAGTGAGATTCGCATCTGCATGTAATCCGTATAACGGCCAGAAGCAGTCTAATATCCCTGTGAATGACACTTTATGAATTTTTAGCGCAAACTCATACAAGAATTTGCATGTTATTTATATGGCAGATGCTTTGATCCAAAGCTACGTATGTTTGTGCGATGGCAGGGGCAGACGGTCCCTAGAGCAATCCGGAGCTAAGGGCCTTACTCAGGGGGCCCTATGGTGACATCGCTCTGCCGATCCTGGTATTTGATCCAATCACGGGCTCAGCTTCCAGACCCACTGAGCCACACGCTGCCCCCCCCCCCCACAACCGCACAAGCCTGACAAATTAAACCTGATGGTTGCTGAAAAATAAGTACCATTAGGACAGGTAATGGGGAAAGAAGCTGGCAAAATGTGGGCCCGTCATGTGTGTGGGAGGCTGACCGCGAGAGTGGATGAGGAACAGGAAGTGAGGCTGTGTGTGGGGTCTGGTCTCCAGCCCAGATCCAGCCGGTCACGGTGGATGAAGCTCCTGGTACGCCACGCACGAGTTAGCAGAGCGCATCCCAGGCTGCCATGGGAGTGAGACACATTAAGGGCACTGTGAGTGCATTGTCAAGTCACATGACTTTTGTTAGCAGAACGCATCCCAGGCTGCCATGGGAGTAAGACACATTAAGGGCACTGTGAGTGCATTGTCAAGTCACATGATTTTTTCTTTTTCTTGACATGAAACGACTTTGGCAGTATTCTGACCATGGGCAGCAATACTACGTGGGGCTTGAGTGATTGTGGAGGATGCGAGAGATGCTCGCTTGCTGATGATGATTTTTTTCTGCTGTAGGTATAATGGCTCCATTAGGGTAAAGAGAGGCCTGGGCATTTGGGAGCGGCATGATTGGTGTCTGCAGCTGTACTGCGGCCAGCAGCTCTGTGTGAGCGAGGGGCCATTAGTCACGTGACACGTGGATCGCTCATCTGTCCTGAGTGGGCTCGGAGGAGCCTCACACACACACACACACGCACACACACACACAAGCGGTGACTTGCACAGCCACACATAAAAGGGAGACACTTAAACACACAGTCACTCACACACAGGAGGGAACTGCACACAAGCACTCAGGGAAGAAAAAGACTAATTTACACATTTTCTGCCATGCCCATTAGGTGTGATTGCAGCTTTGTGGTTTTACAGAGCCAGCCAGTTTCTCAGTCAGCTGACACCCAAGGAGCCGCAAGACCGGAATATAATTGGAGGAATTAATTACTGACTTAGTGAGGGACCTGGGAGGGCATTTAGAGGCCTCCAGCCTGACGCCCGCATGCAGTGCGGAGAGGCTCCAGCGGCGTTTCAGACATGTTAGGGGAACATTTAGGGAGTGTTTCAGAAATGTTTCACTGCTGACTCATGGAGGGAGGAACAGACATGACATTTGCACATCCTTTAACCTGCCGGTGGGAAGGATGGATGGGGCATGGGGGACATTTCTCCATCCAGGCACACAAACAAGCAACCTTAATGACCATTAGCAAGGGCAGTCGGCATCCTGCCCCAGCCTGGCTAACCTAACGTGCCTCCACTCCAACCATTGTCATTACTCATAATGCCATTTACTTACAGATCCAGGGGGTGCAGCCATAGAATTGTAGTACTGGGCCTCTCTCATGCCTGTACCCATAGTTACAAACTACTAGCTCCATGGAGGAGGGGCAGTCAAGCTTCTTCAGATCAGTATTAAATAAAATGATACCAACGGCCGTCTGAATGGCCTGTTCTTGTGTGCCGTTTTTTCTCCTGTTCTTATGTTCTTAGGAGTCACTCAAGTAGATGAAGTACTTAAAGTAGAGGAAGTACTTAAATCCTTAGAAAAGGTGAATAATTAAATTGAGTGCTTCAGCTTCAGTGCCAGTGGATTTTATTGGATGTTGGAGAACCTCTCCTACTCTGTGGTGACACCTATGCCCTTCTTGGCTACATGTAGAGCTGCAGCTGGTCATGGAGCAGCACCTTCAGAAGCAGGAAGACATGGAGGCGGGGCCCAGTGAAGGCTTGGAGCCCCTGAGTCCAAACACAGACCAGTATTGTCCCAGTATTGGCCAGTGGACCAATCACAGCAGCCCGCAGAACAATGGGAATGAGGGCTATGTGACTTCACTTCATAGTGCAGAGGAGAACATGGAAAGCAACTCCACTGGTGGTAAGTTCTGTGTACTGCTGTCATTCTACACCAGAAAGCAGGAGTAACACCACCAAAGGGTGGTCATAAACATAGTGTGCCATTTTATTATCAGCCTGAAAATGCTGTTCGTATCAGAGTTAAGAACCCAAAGAACTCATAGAAAGAGCAATGACAAAAATCTGTAGTTTGACATTCCACCATTGGGCGGAACTGATCCTCCAAAGAAGAACAAAACAGGTAGATTTCTGACATCTGACAACTTAACATAAATGTAGAATAACTCCTTTCAGGGTACAGGAGCTGAAGGCCTTCTCAGATGTCTATTTAGGCACAAGAGGGGCTGACAAACAAGCTTGGTCACCTGACAGCCCTGCCGTGCCTCTAGACTGCTTCATAGATCAGATGTCATGTGTAGCAGCACGAAACGGGATCCAGTGTCTGCAAGCCAAACCTCTGTCTCATGGACAATCTGTCTCCATCTTGAGGACAGTACCTTCTTCAATGCTTAAATCCTTGACATTTCTTCTGCACACAGACCTTCCTGTCTAGCCACCGCAAGCATCAATATCATGTAAATATTACTTCCTGAATGGCTGATTTCAAGAAATATTCTGGGGACTGGAGCAGCTGTCCCTGGGGATTGTTTATAGGCTTTATGCGTTATGTTTGTATGAGCTTACCGTACATAATGTTTACCTTCATTATTGCATTTTCAATGTCTTACAGGAGATTTGTCAACATCAGAGTTTCAGCAGGGAACCCTGTCCAGCCCGTCGTCCATCTCTCGATAGCCAGACTGCCCTGAGCCTCTCCTGGCCTAAGCTGTCCTTCACCCACCGAAACGCATCTCTCACCATAAGCTGCCATTTTCATTCTTACCCATGGCCACCTCTTCAGCAATAGTTTTCTCGCTATATTCCATGTTGATATTTATTATATAAAATTAGATTTTTACCTATAGTTTGTTTTGACGGAAGACGGCATGGTGATTTTCATAATGATCTTTTTAGATAAAGAATACTTGTATCAATTATTATGGTTTGTCTAAGTTTGGCCTTGTTAAAGCATTTAATCGCCTATGGAATGTGTCAAAGTGAATAAACGTTCATTAAAAAAAAAAAGTCCTACTTCAGTGATTCACAAGAATTGAACATTTTCCACTTACAGGGATGGAGATGCTGTTAGATTAAACAAATCAACATTTCATTGCAGTAAATGCCAATAAGAAGTGGGAGAGTATTGTTTAATGGCAATAGATACCAATAGGAAGTGGATAGTTCTGTTTGCAGGCAGTGGGCACCCATAGAAAGTGAACAGTAATGTTTATTATTACTAGATGCCAATGGAAAGTGGATAGCACTCTTTAATTGTAGTATTTGCAAATAGGAAGTAGACAGTATTCAGTATTTTCTTGCTGTATATACCAAAATGACAACAACGGAAGTAGATAGCACTGTAAAGTATTGGATACTACCAGAGAGTCAGTAATGAAATTTTCTGCCATTGGACCCTGTCTTCACATCATCACTTCAGCACCTGACCCTGCCTGCTGTGGAGGTCAGCGAGTCAGCTCAGGGTACAGGCTCTGAGTGCATGTGGGAGAAAGCGTGCATTAGCAGACGTGCAGAGGGAGAGGGAGGGAGAGGGAGGGAGAGGGAGAGAGAGGGAGAGAGCCGCACTCTGCCCCAGCCATCAGGGGGGCAGGGGGTGGGGCTGCCTGCTGACTGTGTGCCTAACACCCAGGCCTGCTGACTGTTTGCCTTATACCCAGGCCTGCTGACTGAGTGCCTTACACCCAGGCCTGCTGACTGTGTGCCTTACAACCCAGGCCTGCTGATGTGTGCCTTACACCCAGGCCTGCTGACTGAGTGCCTTACACCCAGGCCTGCTGGACTGTTTGCCTTACACCCAGGCCTGCTGGACTGTGTGCCTTACACCCAGGCCTGCTGACTGTTTGCCTTACACCCAGGCCTGCTGACTGTTTGCCTTATACCCAGGCCTGCTGACTGTGTGCCTTACACCCAGGCCTGCTGACTGTTTGCCTTACACCCAGGCCTGCTGACTGTTTGCCTTACACCCAGGCCTGCTGACTGAGTGCCTTACACCCAGGCCTGCTGGACTGTGTGCCTTATGCCCAGGCCTGCTGCACAAATAAAGACTTTCAAACCTTTCGGGAACAAAGTTTGAGCAGGAACAAAGGAGGTCGAGTGTACCTTCGCAACCAGCACTAATGAGGGCATGATAGAACAACTATGCCACCAACTCGCCCCCCCCCACCCACACACACACACACACACACACACACATACACACACACACCGTGAGAAGGACAGGAGGATCTGTGAGGGAAGGAGTGCCAGATTGCCGCTGATTTCCCTGGTGTATAAACAAAAAGACTCAGCAAATGTGTCTTCTCCCTACAGCTTTGCCAAATACAACTTAACAGACAGAAATATTCATGACAATGTCATACATAGAAGCGTTTTAGGAACACTCTGTCTTGGTTTCGGCGTTGGTGGCTGGAGGTTTGACTGTCACTGGGTTTTTGCTTCAAAGCCACGCTCACTTTATCATAAACCGTGGAAAGGCTGTGTAGAGGCTGCTTTCAGGACAATGGCGGCATTCACATCTGCCCATGCAGCAGCGGACTTGTTGTCTTTGAACATCTTATCCAGGCCGACGGAGCGCTGGTGCTGCTAACGTCACTGCGCGTCTTGCCCACGCTAAATGGTGAAGGGCTCCCTGGTGCGAGCTTAATAGCTACCTGCTCATACTCAGAACACGCCTGCATTTGATTAACATGGAGCCTTTGTGACTAACAATATGATATTACAGAGCTCATGCTGCATGGCAGCTCTGCATGCTAACGCCCTCATGAGCACTAACAGCACAACTGTCACACATTTAAACACACAGAGCTCACTGAATTTATATCCAGTTATACAGATAACTGATGAAACCTATGTAACTTTGATAAAGGGAAAAAAAACATTTAGCCTAGTTAAAAAGAAGGTAACCTCATCTTCAATGAAATATAAATATAAACCAAATGTTTATAGTAATCTATAAGAAGGGAAGGGAAGGGGCTTTTGTACACGAAAGATGCATTATAAAGTCTTTCCTGTTTTTCTTACAACGACTGTAGAACTGAAAAGAAGACAGGCCGTCTGACTGCAGAATCAGGTATGTGCAGCTCTGCGTTGTGACCTGGAGTTTTCCCAGCTTGTGTGGAGAAAGGCAACACGCTATAGTGTGGTGAGGGGGAGCAGGAACCCCATCTTTAATAAATAACAATACATTAAGGACTGAAAATAAAAGCAATGTACAAAAACAGAAAAAAATATCTGGGAAGCAAAGATGTGGTGGGTGGGCATCACGGACCATCAGCATCCTCCTGGCATGGCTCTGGATTCTCCCCTGTGGAGAGATGTCGCCTGTCGGTCACCATGGCAACCAGGTTTAACCCCAACGTTCCTCTAGACGCACACTTGTCACAAACCTCCGTTGCCGTTCCACGGCGCCTGCACGTCCGAGCCGGCTTCCGGAGACCCGAGATCGCCCTCTGCTGGCGGTGAAGGGGGCTCCTGCTCCAGGGAGCTCTGGGAGTTTGCATTGCTCAGTTCGTTTGCGTAGGACTCCCCCCCGCCGTCCGCCTGCAGGCGGCTCTGTGATGACGCTGCGTCTGTCCCGTCTGTGACCTCGACCTTGTCTCCCACCGGGCCTTTTCTGCCAGAGGACATCTCCCTCTCCTTAGTGGCCAGCTCTGCTCACAAGGCAGCATAACACAGGCATCAGCCTGGAGGTTTCTTACTGCTGAACAGTGCAATGTTTACAAGAAGGGGAATAACCATAAGTCCGGCCATATTATGGACCCCGAGTGCTATACAGGCACCTTGCACAGCCAGCTCCTTCCAGCGCTCCTTGTTCTGCTGGATGACACTGGCCAGCATGTGGCGCACATGTTTCAGGTCGATGGCAGCCAGGGAGTAGTCTATGGAAGCCGCTCGATCAGCAGACGAGCCCCGGTCGCTGTGCCTCTGCACGGACTCCACCACTGTCCCCATGCCCCCACCGCTCAGGCTGTAATGGGGAAGAGGACGCGTGAACCTGCGTGCCCACACAGCTACTTGTTTCCTAGTTAAGAAGTGCCATGGTTACGTCTCATCTTTTCATGTGTCATTTCTGGCTGATGTGAAGTAAGTAGACTAGCCATTTCATACATGCGTGTGGAGCCCAGGTGCCTTGCCAGAAAGCCCTCGGTGCAACAAACCTGGACCTCTGGACTCCAGAGTCCCCAGTTTTTAAAGCTTCCTCTATAAGAGGAGTAATAATTTTCTCAGTCGAGTCGATCAGGACAGAGAAGGTTGGTTCAACAATGAAGTCAATGAACCCTAAAAAAAATGCATTCACAAATTATGAGAAACAAAAAAAAAGTACAAAAACACAGTCAACAAGACAGAATCCTAAAGATATTATTTTCTGTGGGTCCTTCAAATTAAAACTCTCACTGGTTTTAATCTACCACAAGAGGGCACTCTGGTGTTTTCCCATCTCGCTAAGATCCAAATCCTAATTTGGCACCATGGAAACAGAGACAACGATTAATAAAGAGCCTCACCTATCTGTGACTGTGCAATCATGGTGGCCTTGCGGTCACACAGGGGGGAGAAGGGCAAGCCTAGCTCTGACTCCTTATCACCCTGCAAGCACACGGACAAACAGCACCATGCAGATATCATGACGTGACTGGTGACTCATCCTATTAAGATTCAAAGAAGGAAAAAAAGCACCTGATTTCGGCTGCATCATAGATGCCTACACCCAAAGTGACTCGCACTTGTGATTTTGTGTTTTATATATTTATGCAAATGTATGTTTAAAGTGACAAAATGTAAGCACTTTCCAGACAGGTAGACCAGCAAAAACCCTTCTGTAACATTGCAGACTACCTGATCTGGTAATTAGCTCTTGTTATAACCCCTACATGACATTTACTTATCTGGTGCTTTTTATGTCTGTTCCCTGGGATTTGAACCCATAACCTTTACATTGTTAGTACAATGCTCAACTTGAAGAGCTACAGGCGTGTGACTTGCTGTCTTTGTCCACTGTCTACAAGTGGTTACTCAGTCCACTTATTTCTCAGGTTAACAGCATGTGTACCTGCTCACAGTGACATTCCCGTGCACCCTTATGTGTGTCGATGGTCTGGCAGGACACCAAAGGACACGTACCTGTCTGAAGAACTCCTCCATCAGGGCTTGGGTCCAGCGATAGTGCTGCTCCCAGGCCTTGGCGGGATGGCTGATGTCGGCTGCATGCAGCATCAGAGACAGGGCTTTAGCCTTGTCTACTCTGTCAACCACAGACAACAGCACATCAGCTGATACACGCGCACACACACACACACACACACACACACACACACACAGCTGCAGTGTCACCAGCACTTATGCCGGTGGGCGGACACAGGCTTGGGGTGGGGGGCAGATGGAGAGGTGTCTGGTCACATGATACCTACTCACCCCTCGGGTTGCTGCAGGGCACTCCTCATGGTCTTAATCTGCTGGAAGTGGCAGGACATGTCTGTACTCATGACCATCTCGATAACCAGTGTCCGCAGCTCCCTGAGGAACAAGCGGGGAGATAGCCCTAACTGCAACTCACAGCCATGCCTATAGGAGGCGCAAGAGATATTGTAGAGTTTGATATGAAGCCCTATACTTCTGTGGGTCACCTTACAGTATATCGCTGCTGTAGGGCCCTGAGGAAGACGGCTGAAGTCCATGCTTACCTCCAGTCATCTTTGCTCAGGTTCAACAAAATGTTCATCTCGTCCTCCTGCATGAGTCGGTAGGCGGCGCTGACGTGGTGGTTCTCCAGGACAGAGCGGTCGTTGTAGAGAATGGCCACCTCAGATCTACAAGGAACAAGCCAGTCCACAATTACAGCTGTGCATGGGCAAACAGTAACATCAATGGATCAGTATCCAGAAGCTGTAAGAGGTACTGATTGATTTTTCTGCTTTTGAGATGCTTGTGAGATCAGCTACCAGCCTTTGTATCTCTTGAAAAGGCTTTATGTAGATGTATCAGAGCAGCCACTACTGCCCCAGTTTACCTATTAAGTATCATTATTATTATGATTATTATTAATTATATGCAGTAAGGTGTTATTACTGAAACAACCCATCTTAATTACCAACCCAAGGGTCCAACAGGCGGTTCTTCCTGGAGCTTAAAGCACCATCCGCTCACTTACAGCAACAGTAAAGGAGAGAAACGAAAAACCAGAACGCAAAGCTGTCATTTTCCATCAGAAATAACGCTGGGCTCTGATGGCAAAGTGTCTGCGGTACAAACTGAGGCGGAAGCACGGCCGAGGAATAACGAGCACGGTAATGTGCCTATTTGTATTCCCCACAGTGACTGCCCGTCGTTTGACTTCCCCACCGAATTCCTGAACATTACGCTCCTGCGGCCAGTCAGACTCGAAACCATGCGGGCGGAGTCCGAACGCCGCGCGCTATTGTCTCCAAAACAGGCGCGGATTAATTGGACAGCTCCGCGTCGCCTGGCGTGCAGTAAACAACAGACGCACAATAAGCGGGCGATAAAAGAGAGACCAGTTATCCCTGGCGGCGACACGGCCTAGGAGACCGGCGAGATTAAAGGATGTGTAAATTACTGCCGTGTTGGAGCTGCCTCAGTGCCTGCAATTACTGGGCCTGGAGCTAGCGAGGAGAGCCATGTGCGTGGCTTACATACAGACATAGACGGCAGCGGCTGCTCACCGGGTCTGGATGTGAAAGTTGTTAGTGGTCCCGGTGTGTTCAAAGTCATGGACAGCAGCCGCAAACACCATGGCTAATATCTCCAGTTCGGTGAGCCAGTGCTGAAAAAGGCAGGAAGTTTACTATGTGCATGGCACTCGGATTCAACTGATTTATAAGACTTCATTTCATTTGTACCCACTTATGGATACAACCTTTATCGGAATGTATTACGATTTCCTAGTAGATAGCACCTTGATGTTCACTGTCATAGCTCCTTGGTTTCATTGTACTTAAGTGAGATAAGCTGGACCAATAAGTCTTTATACAGCCAAAAAGTCAGCAAAGAAAACAAAAGCATGCAGGAAGACCCAGCTCCAACGCTGGGCCTTGTGGCCTCACCATGAGGCCAGTGTGAAGCATCAGGTAGTGTGCAGTCTGGGTGACGTCAGCGGCGTGAGTCAGGTTGTGGTAAGGGTTCTTGTGTTTGCTGTAGCCCACCTCCAGAGCCTCCACGAAGGAGACGAGGGCAGAAACGGGTATCTGTATAGCCGGCACAGAGACAATGGGCCGTCAAACACACAAGCACCTGCAGCACTATTAGCTTGCCCTGGTTTTTGTCAGCATGGCCAGCAGGGGGAGGAAGAGAGGCACTTAGAGTGAAGCATGTAGGGGACAAGTGTCTATGGAATTCACTCTGAAAGCTGGACCTAGGGCGCAGCTCTCTGAATTACAGTGCTCAACATCATGCACTTGAAGCATGTCAAAACGGTGGCGAACTACGGCTCTCTGCACACTGGACAGCCATCAACTCCCGACAGCCTCTGTAAACAATCTATGTTTTTATGGTTACAGTAAAGAAAACAGGGAATGCACTACTCAATGTAGAGCGCCAGCTTGTGACTGGCGCTCGCTGTTAGGAGGCTAACCCTGAAGCGGTTGATCAGGTCGTATCTGGTGAGGAGGTCGTAGACCAGGAACTTCAAAGCGTGTTCGCTGCTGGCTTCGTGGAGGGTGAAGACATCAAAGGACCACTTGTCTACATCCTGCAGGTGAAACATTCCATCTCCGTTCAGCGAGACGTCAGTGCAGCACGAAGAACCGGAGCAGAGTCTGATTGTCACTTAATGCCCTGGCTTCAGATCTTTAATATGATTGGCGCCCAAGCTCTGATTACTGACTACTCATATTTGACTATTTATTGAAGGATTTGAACCGTGACAATACCTTCAAAGCAGCAATCACCGCAGGAGGATACGTTAAACCAGCCATGTTAGATGTCCTTCTGTACATCCTGGAGACACAAACCACTTGATTTTAAATGCCACAAATTTACATCATACAAACTGAGGGATCACATTATGGTATTGTTATAATAATAAACATTTTTTTGTCATATACTACAGTACATGAGTATTATATTACCCTAAAATATGCATACAGTTTGCAACCATCTGCAGTGTGCGGTTAAGATTTGTGCACATTAGAAATTAGAGATTAAAAAAATAAATTAACATTAAACGGGACAGCAGATATTAGCTTTGCTATTTTTGGTTGAGACTGGGAGGACTGGATAGGGACTTGGAGTCAACACAGGCCCTCGGGTTCGCAATCGGATCCTTTAGGCAGGGTGTATCACGGTTTTTAAAAGTGGCCATGTACACTATGCAAATAAAAGGAGTCTCTCTTGGCCTGCCTTTCCTTTTGTGCATCCTAATACTGCGTGTCAAAAGGAGAATGATGGCTTCAGGACACAGCTCTATGACAGGAACATACAGCATGATGCTGCAGGAGACGGACTGAAAAACAGTGCCATTGGCTAGCAAGGGGCTCACAGGGATAACATTTGTGTACTGTTCTGTGCTATATATGTAAATTTTGTATGATTCCAAACATTTAACTCAGTTTTTAAAATGAAAACCGCTGTATTCGCGTCTTTCCCGCTCAGACAGGGAGGAGCCTCATCCCCCGGCGCGCGCTCCCTCCCCGCCCGCGCCGAGCACGCGCGCCGTCTGCTTTCTCACCCTACGTCGCTATAGTGTCGTGTTCGCACGTGACGCACCTATATTATATGTCCGCACTTTCCGTAGAACAGCTCATGTACTTCGCGTATGTGTAGAACGAAGTTAGTCTTGCTGGTCTGATGCAAAACGGCAGCGAAAATGCAGGAGGTGAGGCAGCCAGTACCTCTGCCTCACTGAAGGGGCCAAGTGTGAGCCCACGGGATTTTTATTGCCGGTATGCTGGCTAAAAATAAAAAAAATAAGTTCACTATAGCACTCCGTACTATTATTACTTATTTTTGTTCTGAAAGAGCCAGCGCCTCACCTACTACAAACCTCACCGCACTTTTTTCCTAAACGTTACCTACGTTACTAGCCAGTGTTGCCAGATCTTAAATTTTGAAGTATCGTCCCAGCAATTTAAAATTATCGTATTTTGAGAAAAATAATCGTACACACGCAATTTCCATTCTGACATTGCTCGGAAAATCTGCTTCGATAACACACGTAACTGCAACTCCGCAATGCAAATCCGCGTTTAAACCAGTAATTATTGGGTGCGTTCAACTTCATGCAGCCGGTGACAGCGCTGGCTTTAAGTAATACATTCTGGTCTTGACGCAATACATGATGGTTGGTTTTTGGTCAATCAGAAACTACCAAAATGACCAGAATGCATCGCTTTAAGCCAGTGCTGTAAGCGGCTGCATGAAGTCGAACGCACCCATCGTTTACTTTGTGCGTCACCACGTGTTACATCGTGCGTTGATTGGCTGTAAAGGCACATGAGACAGCTGCACATAAACAAGCCAAGTATGTCTGCGCAGCCGGATGAAAACAGAGATCTGTACATTGTCGTGCTAATGAAATAATTTAGCCATAAAATTAAGGGGTAAAATTATCGTACATTATGGGATTTTTGGAATTATTGATCGTACAGAGGGTAAAATCTGTACGTACGTCTGGCAACACTGTTACCAACTTACTCACTTTGAATTGGAGCAGCTCCCGTTCCCTCGTCACTGACGCTAACTGATTCCTTTGCTGCGATTGGCCGACTGGTCCTTCAGTCAAACTTACGGCCCTATGAGCATAGCCTAAGTTTGCGTGTTTTTTTTCCTTCCCCGATCCGAGCTACAGTTCAGTTCGCTCTTGTACCCATAGCAGCGCATATTTTAGCATCGTATTAATCTGACAAAAGTGAGGGGATGGAATCGTGTTTCAGCAAAAGTGGGGGTGTTATAACACCCACATACCCCCCGCCTGCTACGCCCCTGCCTTTAGGCAAACTCTGACAAAGGGAGGGGCCCTTGCTTACTCTCCCAAAAACACCCAGAGGACCGGCACGGCTATGTAATGTAAAGTTGTTCTTGAAAGAGTCCAAAGCAGCGACGTGTTGCGAATACGGGGTGTGGGGGCTGCATTAGGCACTCAGCCAAGAATAGCAGTGACTGTATCGCGGGTTTAGGACCGCCATCGCAGCAAGGTGTGACACGCTACATGTGCAGTTTCCAGTATGTCTGTCAAGCGGAGTTCATGTCCACCAGCAGAGGATATGTGGGCTGCCCTGCTGCCCAGCTCGGTAAAATTCTGCATCTCCGTTTACAGATGGTTTGACGAGGACGATGCTTCCACTTACGTTATTTCCATTTCATGATGGTGGGTCATCGATGCACATTCAGCAGTCATCAAACTTTCAATTGTGATTTGTTCCCCGGCTAGAGATATGCCATACGATACTCTCTATTGACGCGGAATGATGGCAGCATCCACCCAATGATGTTTCCAGGCTCTGTAGCCATCATGAGCACAATCATCTAATACAGTTTTAACAACGTATCATGTTTTTTTTTTTCTGTGTTTAAGCACTTTTTCCCAAGCCCATATGTCTACAAAACGCCCAAATGTGTCATATTATATATTTGACTTATGATAAATTCATCAGAACGTAACCCCATCGTAAATCGAGAAGCAACTGTAATACATTTATCATATTTTTATTTCTTATTCAGTATAACAAAAAAACTAGATTTCTTTGTTTCCTGACAGCTTCATAAATCTTCAATTAAATTACTCAAATTTTGTTCAGCAAAATCATATCATATCAAAATCCACTATCACCCATACCTCTAGGGAACAAATTAGCTTAAAATTACTGTATTCTTTAATTGGAGCCCTTTATGGAAATTAACTGTCAATTATAGTTACTGTGGTGTGCCTGTCTATCATAAGATGAAGTAGCCAACTGTAAAATCAGAAATGTGTGCATTCTTGCATGGATTTTGTGTTGTTCTGATTCAAAATATATTCAGATTCCAATCTTTGCAGGCAACAGGTGACAATGCCTGGCTGCTGCAGTTGCTATGACAACAGGTTATTGGATCCCTTTGTCTTAATAAGTACTAAATGAAAGGAAAGGATTTTGAGGAATACAATAGCATGACTTCAAGCACCTCAGCCTCAATCTCATGTTTGCAAAAAGGTCTGTGTCCCAGGGTACCATTTATAGATTATTGAATATTTGTCGAATGTATAGTTATTTGACATAAAGTACCTTCAGAAAGATAAAAATCTGGAAATCTAATCGATGAAAATTTTCATTAGTGCAAATTAAAGGATTGTCTTCTGGCAAATTATGGCACCATTTCTGTGCATTGCTTCATCCAATGAAATGCCGCGATGACAGATGACTGTACCTCTCCACAAAGATTCCCGCCTGCACGGCGTGGACGATGCTGCGGAACCTGGGCTTCTCCTCGGGCCGCCGACGGACAACGCCCATCTTCCTGGTGAAGGTGGAGGCCAGCCAATCGCGTACCTCCAGGGGCACAGAGTCAGCCTGGATATCACTGAGCTCATCCTCTGCGTCCAGAAGCCTCCTGCAGGACATCAAATGCGCTGTTAAATGCTCACACTCCCTCTGCATGTCACTGCGCCCATGGAAATAGACGTGCCTCCATACTCTCATACACAATCCAGTGGCTCCTTTTTGAAGACTCCCCTCTAAACACTGGATTAAGGTCCAAATTGGATCCTATATAAAAGCCTGGGCCTTCTCAAGCTAGCTATAAGGCAAGACAATACCTTCATGAAATACTGATGCTGCTACATCAGTAATGAGAATATTTACATGCCTCAGGTTAGAGAAAATCGCTTCTGCAAATTTTATGAGCTGGATAAACAGCAGACATTAAACAAAATGAATCCTGGAGCATTTCAGCACACAATTATAACTTCCACTATTACTATAACTACTACTAAACACAGATATAAACACAAAATATAAAGTCTTTCTTTGCACATACTGATGTTCTGAAACAATTAGCGGGTACTGATGACTTCCGTAGGCTGACGGGACATCCTACGAAACAGTTTGCAAGTGTTTGAGAAGAAAATGTAAACCCAAGTTATCTGGTTGCAGATACAAGAAGAAATGCGTGGTGTGCCCACGTCAGAGCCGACATGTCACTTCCAGCCCCCCACAGGCTAGCAGTGCGAATCATGCGGAGCGGCCTCAAAGGAGCACTACTAAAGGAGACCACCAGTCCCGTGTCCTCAGGCACTGGGGGCGCTGGCAGACATCAGAGTCATTAAAAGGCCTTCCATCAGGCTGCTGAAAAACAGTCCCCGGGAGTCGCTGCTCGAGTAATTATCCATGGCGCTAAATCATCACTGTTCTGTCTCAGAGCTAGCGTCATCTAAATGGCCTTTCCTTTTCCATTTACAAAACAGCATTATCGTTATCTTTGCTAAATTAAATGCAACTAATTTACAAGGTGAGAAAATAAGTACATAGTGATACATGCTAAGCCATTAAATCATAATAAAAAAAGAAAACTAAAAATGTCCAAATACTAGCTTTTTTTCTTGATCAAATCTAGGCAAGCATGGCAGAAAGGAAGAGCAGGCCTATCTGAGGGACAGACAGCAGCAGCCACTTGTTGGCTTTTCCTGACTGATGCTGTCAGCTGTGCACTGG
The DNA here is from genome assembly GCA_026780845.1 of Petrocephalus sullivani. Lineage (NCBI taxonomy): Eukaryota > Metazoa > Chordata > Actinopteri > Osteoglossiformes > Mormyridae > Petrocephalus > Petrocephalus sullivani. The sequence goes on from JAODKM010000034.1 coordinate 8,875,485, forward strand.
AGTGTAAAACTTAACGCCGCTATCTACTCTCTGCCTGCCGCCGCTGTATCTATGGTGCAGTCGTGCAAAGGAGGGCTGCGATTCCGTGTGGTCCGTCAGGCAAAGTACAGAGCCGTCCCGTAATAAAACGAAGAATTAACCTGGGCGCAGAATCGCAAAGGCACTGTGTGCGGCAGCCCCAGGGGCCATGCAGGTCAGGTCACATCATTGTAAAAACATGTACCTGTACTTTTGTACATCAGCCGTAACACTTCAGGCTTATGTAACCGTCAGATCTTTTCAGGCTTTTGTCCTCTTCTTTTGAGGACCCACATAAGTACTGAGTCATGCCGACCTGATCTGGCCTAACCAATGTATGCAGAGAAGCCAGAGGAATATCTAGTAATGTCTCATAGATGTATATCTAGGTATGTACAGAGTCACACTGACTCACCTGGTCTCACAGATGTACATCCAGTTAAGTACAGAGTCACACTGACTCACCTGGTCTCACAGATGTACATCCAGTTAAGTACAGAGACATGCTGACTCAACTGGTCTCACAAATGTACATCCAGTTAAGTACAGAGTCACACTGACTCACCTGGTCTCACAGATGTACATCCAGTTAAGTACAGAGTCACACTGACTCACCTGGTCTCACAGATGTACATCCAGTTAAGTACAGAGCCATGCTGACTCACCTGGTCTCATAGATTATTATAGAGCTGTCATGATTACTTGATTATTAAAAAGCACTGACAAAATTTTTCCTAGTTGATTAGCCTGCAAAAAGGCAGAAGGAAGACGGCACACAGAGGATGAAGGCCCAAATCACGAGCGAAAGCATCATTTGTGTGGAAGAAATCACACGAAAAGTGGGTAAAAATGCAGTCGTCCTTCAGTATTGCAAAGCAGAACTTAAATATCACTGCAGCAGGACTGCAATGCAAATACATGTTGAAAGAAGACCAGCAGGTCTGACGGACTCACCCAATAATGCAAGGTTAGCCATAGGTATGCGCCATTCCGCCTCTGGGCGTGGCATAACCCATCTGTGTCACCACTTTGACTTGCAATATTGCAACATTTGAAGTTTTTGCCGTTATTTAGTAGTTGAAAATCAACTATATGGCCCAACAGAACTTACCAAAGCGTGGGGTCCGGCAAATAAGCAGAGGCGCGGTGTCTGGCGGTGTGCCGGCAGACACAAAGCAGTGTCGCCAAATCTCTTACCTCTGCTCAACATCCTCTATGGGGGATACGAAATACTTCCAAACAGTGGAAGGTAAAAGTAATTTCGTGACCAGTTCTTGTTCACGTTTCCCCCTTCTATAATTTTGTGAAAATTCTCGCAAACGTGCCACGCTGTCTATGCGTGAGTCCGATGGCAAGGGGAAAAAGGACAACGTTTGTCTCAGAGAGCATAAGCAGAGCTCACGGAAAATTGACTTATTGACTTACTAATTGATTGCTGGAACGCAGCCGACTATGGCCATACTTGCGACATGACGACTGCATGTGCACGAATGCCATGTCGCTACTGACATGGCACATTGTGCGGGCCTGTCAGGGTGGCCAGTGGCGCGGTGGGTAGCCGCATTGTGTCTGTCTGCATGTTCACCTCGTGTGTGCGTGCTTTTTCAGCAGATACTCTGCTTTCCTTCGCCTGCCAAAATCAAACCAAACTTAAGTTAATTGGACTGTCTTATGTGTAACTGAGTGTACACCAATTGCACTGTATGTTAATTGGTTTATAAATGACTACTGAATGAACCAGAATAATAAGTAGATTACTATTATTATTACTGGTATAATAGTGACAGCCCTAAATGATTATTTAGTTAAGCACAGAGTCACACTGACTAACCCGGTCTCATCAATCACAGTCACGCTAACTTTTCTGGTCTCTTCCAGGTACATACAGTTAAGTACATGTCATGCACACTTACCTGGTTGCATCAATTTAAATCCAGTTAAGTAAAGTTTTACACTGACTTAACAGGTCTCACTGATGTACATCCAGTTTAGTACAGAGTCATGCTAACCTGGTCTCATCGATGTACACTGCTTCCAATACAGAGGCTGCATACTCAATGTTCTTCTTTAGGTCCACCACGTTGACCTCACCCCTCTCCAGCTGCTTCACCAGACACCTCAACCTGCAAGGACACATAAGAAAGATGTGAAGATGCCCACCCATCTCAGCCTTTACGTTTTATGAATGTAGTTCCAGTGTCCGTGCACGCCGCAGTACAGATACGAAACGTAAGGAGCCTGACGTGATAGCAACAACAACTGTAACAGCCATAGGTTTCTGCAAAACACTGCAGTCCTGCAAAATTTCCTGCAACTCTAAATGAAAGCGTGTACTCTACATATAGCAGTATTTAGGCCAAAAGGCTGGGACTTGGGATTAAATATAAAACAAAACAAATACAAGATATTTAGGTCACACCAATCAGGTCAACGAATACAATGAATCCATCCTAATCCTACCAAAGTTTTATTTTCTGTTCATATGATGCGCTCACCGAAAAAACCACCATCATTACGATATCACACTTGGAAGCCCTGCACACTAAGAGTACAGTACATATTTCAACGTTATTTAGGGGACAAGACAGTACAGACAGCAGATTTAACTTGCTGGATAGGAGGCCGCTCAGCAGGGACAGCATGGGAATAGCAGCTATGTAAGCATCTTGAACAGGTGGCTGATTTAAACCTCAGGAGATGGAGTTCACGCTATCCAATTCACATTCACCACCCACTCCATCCTCTCCTATTACACAGTGAGTAAACTCTGTCAGGGAGATCTTAGTGATGATGACGGAGGTGAAAACGACCCTCACCGCTGGTGATCAGTAATCATGGGCACTTGACAGACACCAAGTCGTGCTCTGTAAGCACCTCAAGCAGGAATCCCAACCATTATCCCCCCCTTTTTCCTGCAGAACAAAGGCCGCTTAGCCCCCCCCCCCAGGGGAGAGCCCCCAGTCACAGCTGGCAAATCTGAACCGTGAGTGGTGCACAAGGGGATTGTAAACCAACCTAGTCCCTTCTCAGGCCCAAAACAACTTTGTAAACAACTTTATAAAGTTACATTAAGATCAGACGTGAGGCACCAGAGCACAGAGAGTGCTACCGGCTTGTGATTACAAGCTAACGCTCCAAACGGATTCATGGTAACGGCCGGTAACATAGCAACGCACTTCCAAATATAAATGCCACAGCGTGTCACACCGTGTGCTGTAACGTGTTGCTCGCTGATAGCACTTACGCCTAAACTCAAACTGTCGGTGGCATAAGGCGGGGGGGGCTCAGTAATTGCCATGAAGGAAGGAGGCAGAAAGGTCTTGAAACCAATGAGGGAAAAGAGAAAAAGTACCAGGCCCAGGAATGTGGTATGCTGGCACGAGTGTGCTCCACACTGGCCTCACCGGTGACTGACACTACTCTGCCACCACACTGACCTCACCGGTGATTGACACTACTCTGCCACCACACTGGCCTCACCAGTGACTGACACTACTCTGCCACCACACTGGCCTCACCGGTGACTGACACTACTCTGCCACCACACTGGCCTCACCGGTGACTGACACTACTCTGCCACCACACTGGCCTCACCACACTGGCCTCACCGGTGACTGACACTACTCTGCCACCACACTGGCCTCACCGGGGACTGACACTACTCTGCCACCACACTGGCCTCACCGGGGACTGACACTACTCTGCCACCACACTGGCCTCACCGGTGACTGACACTACTCTGCCAGGATAACCCTTCCCCGCATGATCAGCTGGTAAAAAGATGCCTGGAACAGACCGAGCCGCTTTTACACAAATGCAGAGGCTGGAGACAGGATGCCTGAGCCGGGATGCTTGAGACGGGATGCCAGAGACGGGATGCCTGAGATGGGATGCTTGAGACGGGATGCCAGAGACGGGATGCCTGAGATGGGATGCCAGAGACGAGATGCCAGAGACGAGACGCCTGAGATGGGATGCCAGAGGCGGGATGCCAGAGACGGGATGCCTGAGACGAGACGCCTGAGACGGGATGCCAGAGGCGGGATGCCAGAGACGGGATGCCTGAGACGAGACGCCTGAGACGGGACGCCTGAGACGGGACGCCTGAGACGGGACGCCAGAGACGAGACGCCTGAGACGGGATGCCAGAGGCGGGATGCCAGAGGCGGGATGCCTGAGACGGGATGCCAGAGACGGGATGCCTGAGACGAGACGCCTGAGACGGGATGCCAGAGGCGGGATGCCAGAGACGGGACGCCTGAGACGGGACGCCTGAGACGGGACGCCTGAGACGAGACGCCTGAGACGGGACGCCTGAGACGGGACGCCTGAGACGAGACGCCTGAGACGAGACGCCTGAGACGGGATGCCTGAGACGAGACGCCTGAGGTGGGATGCCTGAGAGGAGACGCCAGAGACGAGACGCCTGAGACGGGACGCCTGAGACGGGACGCCAGAGACGGGACGCCTGAGACGGGACGCCAGAGACGGGACGCCTGAGACGGGACGCCTGAGACGGGATGCCTGAGAGGGGACGCCTGAGACGAGACGCCTGAGACGGGATGCCTGAGACGGGACGCCAGAGACGAGATGCCAGACACGAGACGCCGTCACGGTTCGCAGAGAAAAGAAGTAGGGCTTAGCAAGTGGATGGGTGTTGGTGCCTCAGAGGATGCAATGGGGAAGACGTGAGTGGCTTGTCGGAAAGCCACAGATGGCAGTGCCTTGGAGGGGCCCCCTGGGGGGGCGGGGGTGAGAGAGGGGGGGCGACGGGGCTGTGGCGTGTCGTTCCTCCAGGTGGTGCATGACGCTCCGTGACCCTTAACACGTTAAGACAGCAAAGGCTCTGGCAGGGGGAGCGGAGAGGAGAGGCCCCTGCTGTCCGAGCATATGGGCCAGACGTGTTCGCAGGGGGGGCACCGTTACAAGTTCCGGGTGCGCTTCCCCTCAAGGATGAAGGGCAGTGGTTATGAAAATGGATCTACTGCGAAATGAATCAGCGCCATAATCGTTTGGGATAGTAGGTCCAGAGCACTGCCCGCTTTTTAGAGCAGTGACCTGCGGCGACCCGTGAGAGCCGGCTTTTATCGGCTCCTTGTCGGCCCCGGGTGTGGGAGACGGGAGTCAGGTGGGAGGGAGAGTGGCAGAGTGAGCGGCCTGGTTTGGATAAGGGCCCGCTGGCTGGGGGGAGACCTCGCATCCTGCTTCTCCTTAGACCAAACCTATACAATAAGGTTAATGCTTTGAAAACGCACCTGATTTCATGGTCTTAATGTAGTTCTGCAGGCCATAATCCCGAAATAGGCATATTTACTTAAAGAACCACTCTGCACTCTTGCATATATGTACAGCAGTGTTTGCCAAACCGGTCCTCAGGAACCCACAGACAGTCCACATTTTACCAGGAACTGGGATGCAGCAAAAATGTGGGTCCAGTATGGGTGGGAGGTGGTTTGTGTTTAACATTTGCAGTGGCTTGTTAATGCAGCCTGGATCAGCTGCTCCCAAACACTGCCCCGTACACTCAGCAGGACCTCGACTACACATACAGTCTGAAGTGGCATTTCACTGCTCCTAAACAACAGTTGCCCATATGCCTATTTTATCATGCCTCATGCCTGTAAAATTAAAGGAAAGACACTTTTTACATGTTCTCCCTGTGCTGCACAAGTTTCTTCCAGTGACCCCGTTTTGCTCCTGCAGTCCAAACCACACAGTGGCAATAGCAGCAGGCATCTCTGACTGGCCCGCAATCTGTGGGTGGGTGCGTATGTGAGTGGGTGCCCTGCGATGGACTGGCATCCCTTCTGGGGTGTCCCCTGTCCAATGCTTCCAGACTCACTGCAACCCACTGCTGAAATAGTAGCTATTGAAGTTGGGCAGATACAGCTCTGGAAAAAATTAAAAGATGACAGCAAATTTTTTGTTTCACTCATTTCTCAATTTATGGGTGAGCTTTTTTTGTAAGCTGCAGCCTGGTTCTCCTCTTCTTCTCATTAATAAAGGGCCTCTTCCTTGTTCTATGGTACTTCAGTCCAGCTTCTAGGAGCCTGATATGAACTGTCCTAGCTGTGCACTTCACACCACTTAATGTTTCCCATTCCTTTTGAAGGTCACTTGATGTCATCCTCTAATTCATGAGAAACTGTCAGATAAGTTAACAGTCTTCTCTGGCATTAGAAAGTCGTTTCCGCTCTTTACCTGGCTGGTTTCTGGTCATTGCCAGTGTCTTCTGCTTCAACATGTTTTTATATACTGCTATCTCAAAAACTTTGAGCCTGGAAGGAGCCTGCTGCTCAATGTAGCCTTCTCCCAGCAGAACCAGGATTTTTTCCAAAGCTGTATATGGCACCAAAGGCAGAGAGACCGCAGGGGCAGAGAAATGAACCAAGCATGGATTCCATAGCAGAGAATAAGACCCTCTGCCTTAGGAACCTCAAACACGCAAGCAAGCTCCTTTACCTCTAGATCTAGGCCAGTCAATGTTCCCTAACATCTAACTCTACAGTATATACACTTTGAGGCACAGCCGTAAGCAGCAACACAGGCAGACAGACAGAGAGCATTTTTCCCATGAGTCCTTGGTGCCTTTCCCGTCTTCAGACGGAGCGTCAGCCAAGTGCCATACTTGGTTCCCTGAGGTGCACAGCTGGGCACACCAGCCAACCCAGAAACTGCCAAGGGCTTGAGACATCCTCACTGGCTCACCCCAGAAGGGGCACCCGGAGGACTTGCTGCTACTGACCCACTCGCAGCGTCCCAGAGATGAAAGCTTGGAATGCCCTTAATCTGGAAAGCTGTGTGGACACATCCTTTTTTAGTATGGAAAACGACCGCCGGCCGCTTCTTAGGAAAACAGCGGGAAAAAAAACTCAAATCAGTCAAACAAAAGTTCAGAACACATGCGGATCAAAGAGGTTTCCGCAAATAATTCTCCCAATATGGAGAACGGGGGACATGATTAACATGTAATTACACAGGTTGGCTACCCGGAATTAACTGCTCAGTGCAGGATTTCCAAGGAGACCGCCGCATGCGATTCCGGCAGTTCACGCAGAGGGCGAGCGGAATCTGGGATGGACCGTGGTCCATGCAGAGCTCATTAAAGCGAGAGATTTGCTCTTTAAATTAATCATCAAACTGCCGCTGTTTACAAGCTCCATTTGGCTCCATATCCAGGCAAGTCCTTAAACCGGAATGACGGGATGGCTATCCAGTCCCAGCACTAGTCCTCTTGACCTGTGACACTCAGCGGTCAATCACCTGTGCCAAGACAGAAACTCTGTCACAGGGGTCCTCACTCCCCTGGACTGAAATGAGAGTTTAGCAGTCTACTTAGAAGATTCCAGGCTTTCCATGGCTTTGGGGGGGGGCAGCTATCGGGCAGCCACCAGCTCTCAGAAGTAGAGATTTTTCTCCTACAAGAGACAAACAAGCCCGTAGGAACAGCACAGAACTATTGTTCAAAAACACACACCCCTCTCTCCTAAACACCTAAACACATATTCACCACCCATAACCCATCATTCATGCTGCATATGGCAGTATTTTCCTAGTGCCACCCTAATTCATAGCCTTCTGCTTAACAGCGATTAACCGCCATCCATAAAGGTTTGCTCCATTCTTCTAAATCTGCTCTTTCAACCTCACAACCAGAACTTCAGAGCAGATCACTGCTGCAGATCTAATGCTGTCCAGGGTCAGAGATGCCGCATTTTATCTGGTTGATGCTGTACAGTGTGCAAGGACACTATGAGGCAGAGATCAACAACAAATCCCTCATAATCGCCTAGAGACAGGCTCCGCTCTATGGCCTTTGACACTGACAGCCTGTCAGTCTCTCCGCAAAGCACGCTCAGTTTGATGATGCCATTGTGGATGTAGCACCTTTCGTCTGTCTGGTCTAGTTACAGTTTAAGCAGAGCAGGACCGGAGCTCGCAATACTGCGGGGGGGTGTCAGCCGAGAACGTCAAGGCAATAACAACCACGGTTAATTAGCTGAATTGGCATTGTCCCCCCCCCGGCTCCTTTTCTCTGCCGCTGTCCCAGAATCCCTCTGCAGCACACCTGGTAATCAGGACGCAGGTGGGTCTAAGAAACGTGATGAAGCATCACCATGACACCAGAGCAGAAGGAGCTCGAGAGCTAAAACTCGTGGTGCATGAGAAGGGCTCGTCAAGAAGTTTCCCTTCTATGGCGACCATCTTGAATCTGTTCTCAGCCTTGTGGTGCTTCCTAAAGGGATGTCTGATGACTGTGTGGGAGAAATCCCAGTGGGACTGTGCGATTAAGAGCGAGACGGCGCTACACTCTGCCTCGTAAAGACACGCGTTTCCATTTATCCATTGTTGGTGGCATTTCTCCCATAGGAAAGAAAGAAACAATATGTGCAACACCAAATGTGAATCCAACGTTAGTACTAAACGAAAAGAGAGAGAATTTGAAAAAGTGAAACCTTCTCATGGAAAATTGTCCAGTCAATGTGGATGGAAATCATTAGATAAGAATCTCTGTAATCAGACCATATGCTGTCTCTACCTTCCTTCTAACCTTTATCAAGATTTCAGAAAGTTGCAACAGGAAAGAAAAGGAATGATGGGATATTCCAGAGAGTATAGCCCTTGTAACCTTCTGCCGTTCTTTAGCCGAGGCTACACTCCCCACGCTCATGCTTTCACTCTCATTTCTTCATGAACATTCGAACATGGCAGCCAGTCTAAGTACGATAACCAAACATACCACATGTATGAATATAGCAAATACAGAAATGCAATTAATGTATTCATCATCTGGTTTCCCTGAATAATGAAAGTGAGCAGGAGAGGCACGCGGGCAGTGCCGACGATCACCAAATGAGCGGCAGATTTGTTTGCAAAAGTCAAGCTGCCATGCCAGCATCCGACCGTTTGAGTTTGAGTCGTGGTTTACGCTGCCATGTTTTGGATTTCCACTTAGTATGAATAGGATTGTCTGAAATGCTGACTTGGCTGCACCGGCACTGTCACATACCTCGGGCAGTTTCGGCACCCGTGCTCCACGACCCCGTGCACGGTGCACTGTGACTGTCTGAAGTAAACAAACTCACGATGGGGATTGTCTCCCCGGGGGAGGGGGGGGGGGGTCGAAAGACTCCGGGTCCATGTTTCCCCTCACAGCTGTGGCTGCTTATTTTATATTGGCAGAGCGAAGGCAGCTCAGTGGGGCTGAAGAGAGGGCCGCGGCGGGGTCATGGAGCACGGGTGCCGAAACTGCCAGAGGTGTGTGACAGTGCATCGTGCACGGGGTCGTGGGGCACGGGTGCCGAAACTGCCGGAGGTGTGTGACAGAGCACCGTGCACGGGGTCATGGAGCACGGGTGCCGAAACTGCCCGAGGTGTGTGACAGTGCACCATGCACGGGGTCGTGGAGTACGTGACAGTGCACCGTGCACGGGGTCACATTCCTATTCATACTAATTGGAAATCCAAAACATGGCAGCGTAAACCACGACTCAAACTCAAACGGTCGGATGCTGGCATGGCAGCTTGACTTTTGCAAACAAAACCTGAAATTAAATCTGAAAACGTATGGGTCCTTCTTTTTTGACACAAGACAAATTTATTTGATCGTCTGACAATTCTTACCCGCAAAGATTTGTGTTGGCCAAACAGCATGAGTGCATAAGTGGACACTGATGTCATCACATCAGAGTACTGGATGGTGTTAAGGTGTTTATATGAAGATAGCGACAATCTACATTCATTTCTAAAAGCCCAATATTTGCAAACAAAATGTCTCCGAGTATGGACAAGGTTATTATCAATTAGTGAATTTGCATATATTTTAATGTAACATTTAAACAAATCCTCAAAATTCATATATTAATTTACATGTTAGGAATACATAGCATTTCATCAGTGTTGTGAATGTGACATGAAATGGACCTATGTATGGAACTGCTCTTCATCAAAGCTACTCAGATTAGAATGTTCCTCTTCTAGCAGGCCCTCTTCTAGCACTTGAGTCAACACCCTTTTGTCTCCAGCTCTGTTTCAAACATCATGCTAACCGCTGTGACCCCACCCTAGCATTACGTTCCAAGGGTTCTGATCTTAGTTAAATTTTAACAGCATTCTTAAACACAGCATCGCTCCAAGATTTAAACTAAACTTTCAAACTAAAATAGGCTGCTATAAATCTTCATTGTCTTCAGTTGTGACCTAATATCATGCAGATGGCCCCTCGCAGTATATGGGAGCCAGAGTCAATACCACAAAGATCTTTTCAAGGTAAGAGACCCATGTATTTCTACCAGAAGTCCCAGATAGTGACGGCCAAGCATCTCAGTAAATGAGTAAGCGTGGCACATGCTTGCAGCCGGCTGAAAGCTGACTGCACGGAAGGCCCAAGCGAAACAATCGCACAGCTGCACTTTGTTACACATCTGGGTCAGGCGAGTGTTTCTTGCATGTGAGTTTCAGCGCTGGGATAGGCGATGGCAGCAGCCATCCAGACTTGCTCTATATGTTTTTCTCTCAGAGAGGAATGCAAACATTCCCTCACCGGTCCTCCTGACGACCTGGTGGACCTTCTGCACTCGTTGATCGGTTCTCCTGAAACCCTGCTGGACCTTCTGCCATGCAGATGTGACTGTAGAGGCACTGAGGGCACCCTTCAATCAGCGGGAGCTCAGGGTCGCTTCATGCTGAAGAAATATCATCTGGTAATTAGCTTAAAAATCACCTTCCTGGCCGTGACGTGCATGGCCTCGCGAAACCACATCACCAGCATTCTGGATTGTTGAATGTCATCACAGGCTAAGAGAAGACCCAGTCCAGGCCACTGTGGAGAGTCTAACTAGGGGGCGCCCTGATCCTATTCCCTACCCTGTTCCAGGTCCCAAACTAAACGCTGGGCTTGTTTATCGCAATGCCGTGATCCACCGCAGATGTCATCCCATGCATCCGCTGAGAACTTAAGTGCAGCCCTGGATGTCATGGAGCTATAAACAGAAGATAGACCTGGGTGCCATGCCAGAAACTGCTATTCCCATGCAAGTCTTCCCATCAGCATCAGCCTGGGTGTGGACACCCTTCAAATCCTCCAGGACAGATCAAGCGATCCCCCCCCCACACACGCATACTTGGCCGCTGATGTCCACTTTCCAGAACAACACACATGAAACACAAGCTGGATGCCAGCTAGGAGAGACACAAGTCCTGCTAGTTAGGGAGAGAGATAGAGAGAGAGAGAGCGAGAAAGAGAGAGAAAAGGAGTACAACAGGAGCGACTGCGTTTTAGTGGTTTGTCAACAAATGTGGACCTCAGATACAGCGTGCAATGCAACGGACCCTGAATATGCATGTGATGGAACCTGCTGCACAGCTGGCCCCCGCTAAAAGTGCACTGTTTTACATGCGAGAGAGCTATTAGCAACCTGCTTGAGATAATGCGGCCGGGCGCTCAACCATAACACAATGTTCCGCATATAATGGCCGCCTAGCCACAACAAATGAGGGCGTTTACTGGAGTCCGGGCCGCTCAGGGCCCTTTGAGCTATGCTCGGGGTCTGACAGAGCACAGCAGGACAGCAGCGGAAGAATTCCTACTAATTACAATCACGGTTTGCAGAGGTGCATTTTAATTAGTGTCAAAGTCGACAGCACGTGCAGCCGTGACGTCAGACTGCCGTGCCTCACACTTCTAGCTAATGCATGTGCACACATGTTCGCACACACATGCACACATGCTCACACACACGTGCACACATGCTCACACACACACATGCACACATGTTCACACACACACGTGCACACATGTTCGCACACACGTGCACACATGCTCACACACACATGCACACATGCTCACACACACATGCACACATGTTCACACACACACGTGCACACATGCTCACACACACATGCACACATGCTCGCACTCAGTGAGTAGGAAGGCTGAGAATAAAAATGAGCAGGTAGGAGTCAGAGTGGCCGCCCCGCTTGCCCCCACTGTACCTGAAGATGGGTCTGTAGAGAAGTTTCCTCTTGAAAGTGACACTGTCGTCCATTGAGAGTCTGTGCTGCCGGCCGCCAGGGCCCGGGCTGCCTGTCCCCGGCCGATTCTCACGCCAGAGAGTGCGGGGAGCCTGACGCGAGCCTCCCTTCCTGACCGCTCAGTGAGGGAGGCCACGGGAACCACATCAGAGAGGGGGGCGACGGCAGCCCAGCGGCGTGGGGGGGGGGCTCTCACCCTCTCCCCGTGTGGGACCCTCTGCTGGGATCAAGCTCAAACCCGCACGCGTACTGAAGCCGTGCGAGCCCCACCCCCCCAGCCATCTCCCCGAATGGGGAATCCCGAATGCCCTGGAGCATTATTATCTCCAGCCTCAGCTGGGGAGGACGCGCTGAACTTCCCTGATGGCCCCGGCCGCTTCTAGGAGGACCACCTTTCCCCTGCTTTCCTGTTCAGTGAGCGGCCCGTACTTGAGCTAATGACGACAAATTGGGCCGGTCGCACGGGGCTGGCCCCGTGTCAGGACGTGGGAATTATTTGCCAATCTGGCTCCCATTTACTCCCAGAACTGGGAAGACCCCCGCCGCCCTCGTTGGGCCCCCGAGGGCCAAACCGGGGCGGAGGGCTGAAACACACGCCAGTACCTCGCGTGTACAGCCCTGGCTTCCCAGTCCCCCATAAAAAATTAGCATGTACCCCGAAAAACAGCCTCTCTCGTGTCTTACACGAAGCTAACATGAAATGTTATAGTGCCGCGTGAGACTATGAAGACAGAAAAACACACTTGCAGTTCATCTCACAGACCCCAGGAACTACTCCCTCTGCAACTTTGTACATTTATTATGCTAAATTCCACACAATCTAAAGATGATATCTTCTGACACAGGGACCATATTTCGAAACTGTAAGGGACATAAACAAGTGAGTATAAGCAGATGTCATAGGGGCTGGACTGGCTTGCTCAGAAGGGTCCTGCACCCAGTGCAGCTTACCGTCCCGCACGTCTACTTATTTATGCAGCCTGGTGTAACGCAGCCTGGTGTTAGAGGCCCTTCATGGAAGAGACCTTCACCCAACGGACAATCTGCCTGCGTTCCGGGGAAGGGAGCCGGCTATCTTTCTGTCACAACCCGAGCTATTGTGCTGATGGTCCAGAGAACATCTGTCGTGTCCAAAGTGAGTGACGAGCAGCTGCGGTGGGTGTCGTCCTTCCAGAGGCGGAAAGGCACAAGGAATAAATCCATTACCGCTGGGTGGGAGGGGATGTGTCTGCTTGCTAAGTGATCAGATGTAAAGGGCCCACAAAAGTGATACTGATATGGTAAACGCTCCCTCTGCATCTCCTCAGTTTGGGTCCAAAACTAAACAGTTTGCTCAACTGTGCTCTCCCCACATCAAGGGGTGGAAAGTATGCACTGGCGACTGCAACCTATTAACTTACGCACGCTTCCAACATGAAATTCTGGAACAGGGGAGACTTTTGTGCTCGCTCTGAACACTACTAGGGCCAGTTCTCGCCTAACAAGGGGCTGTGTTTAATGCAGCTAATGAGCTAATTAGCGAACCGGGGGTGTTAAACGAGAGCGTAAGGAGACAACAGGGAGTGAACGATAGTAGCAATGCACAGACTGTGAGGCGTCAGAGAGGCTGTGTCTCACTTTTACGGGGATCAGACCGAAGGCTGTGTGTTATTCTTGGTGTGAGGACGATACATGCATTTTAACGGTAAATAGGATTTAGATGTTCACTGTGGTTCAAGGGTCAGTTTGTTCTCATGACCGCAATCACTCCCTCAAGACAATAAAAATACTAGTAATACTGGGCAGCATTATTTAGAATCTGATTAACCACATAAATATACAGGCAGGAGGAAGTGTGTGGATCAGTGGGTTAGCATTCTGTGCCTTTAAGCAGAAGGTCACTGGTTCAAATCACAAGAACAGCTGGCTGATGCCCCCATTGGGCCCGTACTCCCCAATCGGCCAGGGGTGCTGCACACCAACAGGCCCTGCACTCGAATCCCAATCTTCACTGTGTGTGTGTGTCTCAAAGGACAGTGGAGTGGGATATATAAAGATATGCATCCAAATGTACCTGTACTCATGCTTGCAAAATAAAGCATAATTTCATTTACAGCAAAGGAACAATCGTTAACTAATTAATGGAGCAGAGGCGAAGCAGCCATCAGCTTGTGACCAGCCGCAACACATGCCCTGCTGTCCCCCCCCCATAAAATCAAGCACCTAGGGATGCAGACTGCTTCTACCAACATTTGTGTAAGAATGGATTGCTATCAGGAGTTCAGTGAATTCAAGCGCAGTACCGTGATAGGATGCCACCTGTGCAATAAGTCCATTTGTGAAATTTCCTCGCTACTAAATATTCCACAGTCAACT
>JAODKM010000034.1:8917179-8927848 GCA_026780845.1 Petrocephalus sullivani
GGGGCGGGAGGGGGAGCAGATGTGCCGCTGCTCGCCTCGATTATAATTCCACTTCCCATCTCCAGCGCCTGGCCACAGCATTCCGGCAGAGGTCAGAGAGATGAAATCGCTCGCTCAAGGTCCGGGGGCAAAATGGACAGCCACAACGAGCCCCGCGCCCTCAGGAAATATGGGCTGGGAGCAGAAACAGAGCCCCACGCATCGGCGTCGAGCCGCGCACACCGGCCAACTGGACCATTCGCCACAGCCGACCGCGACTCGTTCCCATGGCGATCTCGAAAGAAAAAACACAGTACGCGGTGGATAGCAAGTAGCAGCTTGATTTTTCCATTTGTCATTCCGACATTTTGAATCAAAGACACTGAGCCGTCTTTTCACACCCCGTGAATGCTGACACAAGGCTATTTTCCTTTTTGAAGACGTGTCTCTTTATAGAATACGGTCGATGTGAGTAAGGGTAGTGTGGATATCCAGTGGATTTCTGCATGAGGGCTGCATCTGGCAGATTTGGGGCTGTAAGTAACGACTCTGCTCCCAGCTAATGTGCGCGGTAATCTCCAAAGAGCTGGAAATGTCTGCGGGAGCCATAAAACCTCACACATGCACTAACCTCTGTCCACCCGCAATGAGGGACACAGCAGTGAATCACGGCTGCACGCTACAGACTGGAAATGAGAAAGTGTACACTGCAGTCTTCCCCAGTACCAGCCGTTTGTCCCTCTCCTGTCCTCTCCCTCTCTCCCTCTCTCTCTCTCTCTCTCTCTTCCTTTCTCAAATACCCATATGTACCTCAGCAAGACTTCATCTGTTACCTCATGATGCCCCGGATATTTGCACAATCTCTCTCTCCCCCTCCCCACCCCAATCCAGGGATGCAGTCGGCCACTCAAAGCGATAAAGCCGCAATAAAGAAGAATGTCACGCCTGCCAAAATCCACGTAAGCAGCCCGGACACAGATTCCACGCTGAGACCCTTGACGGTTCCCTCTGTATGGAAACAAACAATCTAAGACTCAAGGCTTCAAGAGCTTTATTGTCATTCATACAAGTGCAAGTGCAATAAAATACTGGCTTGCCCGCTTCCCTTCTGCCTCGAACAACATACAATATATGCAATATGCCAGCACTGTACAATGTCCATACAGTAACATACTATTAGGAGAACAAAGTGCTGATATTTACATTAGCAGTGATTAATTACCAGAGGGAATAAGTGATCTAATCCCGGAGCAGAAAGGCATGTGTGGGACTCGAGGCTGGGCGAGTCGAGGCGAGTCATTCAGGGGGAATTGGATCTGACCGCGGCCGGGGCACGCCTGGCGAGGACGTGCTCGTTGACATTCCTCCCGTTGCTATGGAGAAATAAAAGGACGGCCACCCGCCGAGCGGCCCTTTGATGGACACGAGACACGAGGAGATGAATGCAGGAGGAGTCATTAGGGGCACCTTAAGGCGAAGTTAGCGCGTTCTTTACCAAGCGCGTGCACCGGTATGTAAATAGCGCGTGATGTCAAGCTGAAGTCAAGGAAACAGCGGGCAAAATGGAGTGTAAACACCATTAAAAGCTCTGACGAGCACTTGCCTACGGTGTGCTACGGAACGGCACAGTTTGACGCGAAACAAAGAAATGCTAATGCACATACCGCAGAATGGACGTTGTTATAGTAACAGCCCAACGCTGCCTCTGAACGGCGGCCTCTCCCCCTGCCCATTAACTTAGCTACGATCGTGCCTCGCCTCGGCCGGCAGGGAATCCCAGCACCTGGGGCAGGATGAGCCGGAGGAGAGAGCGCTTCCCAACTCCATGATCGATACGTCACCCGGAGTGCTCGGAGTGTGAGGGTGTGAGGGGGGATGTTGGAGGCGATTAACAGGGAGCCATGTTAAACGTAGCAGGTCTGAGCAGAAAGAGCTCCACTGGGTACGCAAAGCTCATCCATCCATCCACCTATCCATCCATCCATCCATCTATCCATCCATCCATTAATTTTCAATTCACTTTATTTTTATATAGCACCTTTCACAAGAAATGTCCCAAGGCTCTTGACATGCCTGTGTGGCTATCCATTTTTTTTATTATTACATCGTTTATATAAAATGGTGCATGAATGAGGAAGTAGGGAATGGCTAAAGACAAAGGAGGAGAGGAACCAAAAGAATTGTCATCTACTAAGTGTCTGAAATCATTTGAAGACATTCTGTACCTGTGTCTCTTGCTATGTACGATTAAAGCTGGTTAAAGTCTTCAGGACTATAATCAGGAAAACAACAGCACAACACTGCTTTTGCATAACCCACAAGCCTCCTAGAAAAACCATTGTGAAAGGTGAAAGTGATTCACCACTGAACACAACAACGAAATTCGTCCTCCACACTGAACCCATATGTGACACCACAAGATAGTGAGTAGCTAACTGAGTGCCCAGGGAGCAGTGTTTTGGGGCAGAACCTTGCTCAGAAGACCTCATTGGTACTTTGCTGGTCAGGGATTCAAACCAACAACCATTCAGTCATAAGTGCACTTCCTTAACCATAAGGCAGCCACTATCTAGCTCCTAAAGTAGTGAATAAAAGTTCCCTTTCCTACAGCAATATGTTCCTTCAGATCCTCAGTTGCTGTTTTATAGACAACTATTTGCAATGGTATCTAATCGTACAGAGAAGGTGAGAGGATAACTCTGCTTAGTACCTTTGGCGATAACCTTAACAGATCGTCTGAAAAGTCCTGCAATATACTAAAATGTTGAAATTCTTCCATAAAGCCAAATGTGTCCCCAAAATATAAATGGAGCGGAAAGGTTGCTGAATGAATGGAACTTCAAAGACACACTCAAAGATAACTATTCACTCTGAAGTGTGTCATCTAAACATACAGTAACAACATCACTGTACAAATATGAGTCCAAAACCAGAAACATACATCCGCATACAGGACACCATATTCTGGCTTAAACTGAGGTCCCCCTCGCTATCTTTCGCAGATCATGAGCATTTTCCGTTAATCTGCTCGCAATCTCGTTGCTGGCATGCCACAATTGACTGATCGACAAATTGGGCAGCTCAGGTTTACAGAATTAAATCCTCCAGTTTTCATTTTTATATGTGGTGACTGGGAGGAATGGTAACTGGGGTGGCCACGTATTTATTAGGAGGACCATGGCCTCCACTGCCCACCCCTTAGATCCGCCCTTGGTGTCCAACAGTGGCTGACATGTGCCCTCTAGAGGCTGGGAGGACACACTGAGCATTGCGGCCATCTGGCCACCTACTCACTTTCAGACGGCTCAGCGGAAGCCGGCCCTCCTACACATGCTGCGGGAAGGCCTCACTGGCCCCAGAAGCTCCTTCAGAGGGAAGAGCATTTGCTGCATGATCCCCCTCCCTCCCATCTCACTCAGCCGCTCTGTCCCCAGGCTGCCACAGAAACAGGCAGCCTCCTATGCTCAAGTCAACAAGGTGATCCACATTCCACTCACCAGACGGAGAATGTTCCAGGTGCTTGTGTTCCGCAGAACAGCACTGTATTTTTCCATTTTTATCCACTGGCTGAGGATTTCCCCGGGATGCCCCGCACCTGATCCTCCGATACACTCTCTGAGATTTCCCTCACAGCCAAAAGACTGCCCTGAAGACCAGAGAAGAACCTCCTGCTGACGACGCACATCTCTGTCTGCCTTCTCCCTGCAAGTGGCAGGCAGGTTAGTAGAAGGACACTCAAGGTCGTAAAAGGTCTTGATGCAGACAGAACCTCCATCAGCTCTGTCAATGACACCCCCTTCTTGCCTCTCACCAACGAACAAACACACTGTTTACACAAGCCTTTAAAAATCATAATCAGGCCACGACAGCATTGAAATTATCAACACTGGGAGCTGCACACTTTCTAATGGTCCTCATCTTGTTTTCAGCCTCTGGTGAGGATCTGTAGGTGGTTAATTAAACTGCACTTAATCACAAACCTTTCACCAAATCTAGCTCCTACTCATTTAAGTGCAAATATTATGTTCCCTGGCTTATGAGCTCCTTGGAGATAGTTAACCTCCCAGGTGAAACAGCTGATATTTAGCCATCTCTCCCTGGAGATCCCCTGTAGCATCTCTGTACACAAGCTAAGCTCAATATTCCAGACCCTTAATCACAGGATGGCGACATGAAAGCAGCTTCCTGCTCACAATGTGTTGCCATTTAAAAACTACATCCCAAAAAGCCAAAATCTAGTTGAAACTAGACTTTGGAGCTTTGCCAAACACAGCTGGAATCCTGACCAATTGTGCGTTCAGGGACAGCCTGTCCACGTGACGTTTTTCTTCGACGTTGACGGAAACTCAGATGTAACCGTCATCCGACATCCTTCTCGCTCTTGATGCAGAAATTTTTAATTAGTCAATTAGCATTTCTCTTCAACATCAATATTTAATATTTTTACTATGTAGCTCCATAGCTTTGGATGGAGAAAAGCAGCTTCATTTATTACTGTATATTCTTCTTGGATTGTTGCCACGGTGAGAAAGGTTATCCCTTCCTGACAAAAGCATGAGCCACAATGAGTAGTCATACCCGGCATTACAAGTCACCACTGCCAAAATAGACCTGGAAAGAGGAATGATGAAAGCTGTTAGAAGCCTAGCCATTCGTAAACACCAGTGACAATGATGTAGGAAAAACCTGCCGTTATGCACGCAACTTTATCGTAATCCTCATCAATTAATAATTAAAGGCTGTAATCTCCTAGCCATTCTACCTTTGCTTTGACGCACAAGAATTTGAATGACGTGAAAAATGTGGACATATCAAATGACAAAATAATAGTATTAAGTCATACTGTTGATTAAACAGTATGCCATGAGCTAGTATTATTATGACTTGTTTGTAAGTCTGACGAGAATGTAGCATTCAACAATGACTAACTGACACAGATGGTGCAGTCGCCGTCCTGTAATAGCTGGTGGTTGTCTGTCTAGACACTGGATGCTATGTCTCAAATGATATATATCCTCCAGCGAATGAATTCACTCAACTTTGTGTCTTTGGCCTCAGAAAATGAAGAAGGCTGTCCAGAAGAAAATTGTTCTTTCGTTTGTCAAATCTGCCACAAATCTCTCTTAACCAATGAACAAATTCTGAGCCATCATTTCACTTGTGTGGACATCCTCCTATGTTAATATTAATGATGGGAAGCTAGTTGTTAAAATACTTTTCTGTCACACACAACACACCGCAATGTTGTGTGAACCAGAGTGTAACTTTGAATCCAGGAGCTGCCGTTACGTGATTTATCATTTGAAAAATCATTCAACAATAATAAAAGTCGACATCCTACCAACCAACTTGCCAGTAGGAAGTGTTACGAATTCTTTTTTCGATATCTATACGTAAACAGCCTTAAAGATACTTGTTATTGCTACTCGTCGCTATCGTACCATGAGCACCTTATGCGGTTCCCCTGTCTTTGTCATTCTATGTGCAGAAACTTTGTGATTTGATGCTATACATCAAATGAATATTCTGATCTTGCTTTGTGGGAAGAAAATGATGCATCTACTAAGGGAGGCTTTAGAGGGAAACCACAACAAACAGTAGGCCCTCAAAACACCATCACCATACAATCTGCCCATTTTCTGCACCTGTTCATCCCACTCAGGGATGCGGGGGGGCCCGGAAACCTGTCCTGAGTGCAAGGCAGGGAAAAACCCAGTATGGGGTACCAGTCCATCGCAGGGCACACACACACCAGTCACTCGCCCATGCACACCTATGGGCAATCTGGTAACTCCAATTAACCTCAGCATGTTTTTGGAGCCGGATACCTGGAGGAAACCCCATGACGACCTGAAATCATGGTCTCCAGAAGTGTAAAGCAACGGTACTGACCACTATGCCTCTGTGCCGCCCCTGTCATCAAAAACACTTTTTACATATATCATTCAGAGCCATTATTATTTGTTGAAATGCCAATTGAAAATGCTGTCTCTTAGGAATTCATCAGACCCACTTAAAAAACACAAACACGTAAGCAGATTTTTGCAGCATAGATTAGGCTTGCCTGATGCTTACGATCAGCAGACTTCCCTAGGCTTGAAAAATAATTATTGTTTCCTGCTTTTCTCGCCTTTCATACTCGAAAAGTGTATGAAAGGTAATGTGAGTCTTGAATTAATTATCAGCCACATTAAGAAATGATTTCTTGCCGTCCCCTGCACAGAAATAGCTGCCTAATTGAAAAGATAATTGACTCTTTGTTCAATCATGGTCCCCATCGTTCAATGACATTCCTTTACAGCGTATGCTAAACACCGGCCCCAGAATTAGAACTATTCAGCAATTTGTCATAAAATTAATTATTTTATTCCCTACGACAGCAAAAAAAAAGAGATAGGGTATCATTCAGCTTGCCTGAGGGAGTTTGATCTTCACTCATAGAGAAAACAGAAACATTCTGGGTCGCTGACCATGATTGTGGCTTCAAATATCCCCCAGCATATGGAAATAGGGAGATGCTTCATCTTGTTAGCATGGAGGCTAAATAACTGCTTTTGATGACACTGTGTTAACGTTGGTGTTAAACACATGCCTTCAGAGAATTTACTGTTATGTAATTGAGGTGGATCTTCTAAAAGACAAACAGAATAAACAGTACCAGTTCTAAAACGGTACTTTAAATATTGCAAACTGAAAGGAAGACATTAAAGACTCTTCAGAACCCCGAAATTACATAATAGTGAAGCATCAAACTGTTAGGAAACTATAGTGAATTCCATTTGAAAATTGGTTCCTAAAGTTACTTACTACTTAAGTTTACTTAACTTTACTTACTAAATGCATAAGGAAAATTAGTGGGCACTATTCAAACTGTACTGCCAGTACATTACATTATACATTACATTACAACCCGAGTCCCCATAATCAACAGAAATCAGCATAAGGTTTAAATGCACTAGGAATTGTAAATGAGAAATGTGTTGTTTTTCTCGGCAAACCGGAACATGAGCAAGACTTTAGTCATTTGAAACATTTTCCAGCCACTGATGTTGAATCTAAAATTTGAAATAATAAACGGCATTTCTGACACACTGCTATCGCATTTGGTATCGTCCAATCAGTGGCGATCGAGGTGCATGTGGCACCCTGTGCTGGGGAGGGGCTTAGCACTGGGACTTTGGTAAGGCGGCACCCCCAGAGCATTCTGTAAATCAGCGATTCTCACACTGGTGCTCAGGGACTCCCAGAAAGTCCACCAGCAGAAAATGTGGATTGTCTTGCCAGGAGCTGCAAAGAAGCCAAAATGTGGAGCGTCTGGGGGTCACTGTAAATGATGCCGCCCTGGGCAATTGCCCGTCTTGTCCATGCTAGTATCCAGCACTGGGTACAATGGCCGAAAATAAATAACGAAGACAGTCAGGTTTAAGCAGGGAACTAAATTAAGCCATTTGTCCTCCACTTGACCACTCATAACGCGCCTAATGACACCGACTTGGCACAGGCCCAGGCTGTTCCTGCCTCCACTCTACTTATGTGCTGATGCGACCAGAGACGTCGTCAACTGCTCGTTTTAATACAACAAATTGTCCAAAGGCGAGTTTAATCCCGCATGTGTGTGGACATCTGCTCTGCCCACCGTGTAAATGAAGTGTAAGCAGGAGGGATAAAAAAACTTACGGCCGGTTTCATGATTTTATCACACAGTGACAACAGTGTGATCAATTCTGATTGAAGACAAGCCCAAATGGAGGCGTCACGGTTCATCTTCCCACAATACACCAGAGACAGGTGGTCAATCGCTATCAATGTTCATGGAATTCAAAAGGGTACATTTTAGTTTATCAGTGCAGACATTACAGAACAGAAAAACATAATAAATAAATAAACAACTGCATGTCATTCTTTGCAAAAACTGTGATGATAATTTGGCTTCTATGTTTATAACCTATGGGAGGAATTTTCTGCAAAAATGAAAATTAAAAAATTAATATTACAGTGATAAAATGAAAATACAATCCCCGCTTTACCATTTAGTTTTCAAACAATCCTGAAAGAATCCTGACAAAATGAAAATGGAAATGCAAATATATGTTAATTGGTGCGGGAAGTGGGCCGAACTATGGATCAGAGAGTCTTTCTCGAACCGTGACCACACGGGCACAGGTATTTTATTTTATCTATTAAAAGAAATCTCCATCGACGATAAAACACAATATCAAGAGCATGCCAAATCAAGAGGCCACATTATAACTAACGGGAAAGCCTTGTTGGCCCATCAGAAGACTTATTAAAACAACTAATGCAAACAGCGTTCAGCGCACAATGTGACTTCCGAGTAGAGAAAGGGATACACTCTGACGTCAAACAGAGTAGATACAAGCGCACACTCTGACGTAACAAGTCAAAAACAAAAATTTTCCCTGTCTACACGTGGGCAGTTTCAGAAAATCTTCACCCTGGATGGAGTTTTACAAACGCCAGAGCTGTCAACTTTGGCCAGCTGTCTGGCATGAGATTTTCAATTCGAGATAAGTCTGCACACTCATTAACATGTATCTAACATGTATGTAACAGTCTTATTACCTTGTAAACAGCCTGGGGCAATTGCAGACTACCCCAGCGCTTTTGATGCAGCTGATTTGAAGTTAATAATGGAATAATATAAATCTGCTGTGAGATTTCTTGCATGAGTGTCGTGTCAGATGCGTGCCAGCCCTGTGCACACACTGAACTGAATAAGAAGCCACATTTCCAAATGTGTCATATTCATCTTGGGCCAGGCAAATACGACATGCATATAGTAGTAGCAGGTTTTATAGGCTAGCTAGCTGGGAACATGGCAGTCTGGGCCAGGCTAATTTCTGTGAGTCCTTACAGTAGTATACTTGCATAAATATGTCTGCTGCAGCTTACAAATGTTATTCATAAGTTATTTTGTATTTTCAAAATGTCTTATCTATAAAGAGTGCAGCGTGTGCGGCAGCGAGCGCTCCCCTCTAGTGAAGCCGCGAATAAGAAGCTAGCTTAAGCTGCGAAGTAAGACTGTATGAACCAGAAGCTAAACGAATCGGGAGTTGCAAATAAATAACTAGCTTAAGCCGTGTGTGACTGTGCCATTAGTTTGGACGATCGTGTGCCAGAAGCACAAGGAGAAGGGGATCGGCGAGCGCGCTGAAGCCGAGAAGCGCCGGTCCGTGGCCACGCCCACTTACCGCTCCAATTAATATATATTTGCATGTTGTGAACCTGAAAATGAAAAAGCAAACTGGAAAATGAAAACGAAAAGTAGGAAATGAAAAGTCAAATTGGAAAATGAAAAGTTAAAAGTTTTGTAATTTCATCTTTTCATTTTTCGCAAATGACTCAGGCATGAGTGGAAAATTAAAATGCAAATGTGTTATTTCGTTGGATTTTTCATTTTGGCAGGATTTTTGCGCATAGATTTTGAATACTAGATGGCAAAGTGGAGATTGTATTTTCATTTTATCGTTATTTTAATTTACATTTTTTTTGCAGAAAATGCCTTCCATAGTAACCAATGTGTGGTTTAAGTGCAGAGAACCTATTGTGTGTTTTAATTGATGCCATATTTATTGGCCCCTGCAACCTTCTACTTGATGGATGAACTGATATCTACTAACTGAAGATGTAACAGTACAAATTGAAATATTTTCTGTGATTAAAGTGAAAATTTCATGTTACTCGACAATGAATTCATAACTGACGATGTATTAAAAATAGAAACGTTGACTTGCTTTTGCTAGAAGTAGGATACAAACTTGCTTTGTCTGCCTTTTTAACGTATAAAGAAATACATTGTCTACAGACATCCTACCTTAGGCGTACTGACTTCAGGAAGGTGGCCAAGGAACACGGGGGTGGGCTGGGGGAGGGGGTGCTTGGGCGGTGTTACTGTAATACAGTAGGCCTAATTCTTTTGGGAAGAACCAAAACAGTTGCATTTTAAAATGCCGATAAAAACCCATGTACCCCAGTATAATGTCACACAATGACGCTACGGATATGATAATTAGCGCATGCCATCATCTAGCGACATTTAGCGACTTTTCAAGCAGGCTGTAGCTACACTGCTCCTGTCAATTAGCGAGGGACTCCCGACATTTTCGGGAGAGGTGGGATGTCTGTATATAACATAACCTATAACATTTCTTTATTAATAATTAAAAAAAACTATTATAATGCATTGGGCCATTTTTGAGCAATATAAAAGATAATGCAATTTTTAAATCGTAAATTTTTGCATTTTTTTCCCATTCATAGTGGATGACAAGACCATCAAATTAAGGCTAAAAGCTTAATTCTGCCAGAAGGGCTTACATCATTCCACTATTAACATATCAGGTTACCGCTAAATCATGAAGCCCCGGCTACTGCCGAAGGTAAACACCTTCATTACATACACAACGGGTAGGCGCTTTGGCCTGTGTCGAACACACACACACACACACATTGGAGCACGTCTAGGATATGAATCTGAAATAATGATTTAGTTTAGTAACGCTTGTTAACTGTGGATAATTTGGGAGCTCATACTCAGTAGCTCCTGCATTGCTATTTCAGCCAAATACAAAGCACGTAATTTATACGGCGAAAGAGCGCCCTCTGCTGGTCAAGCTGTAACTACCGAATTCAATGTGTTTTTTATGAAAGAGAGCCCTCTGCTGGTCGG
>JAODKM010000034.1:8930798-8949352 GCA_026780845.1 Petrocephalus sullivani
TACTTATCACTTATACCTCTGCGCTACAAACGGGTACACTACCTGATCACCTCTTACTTATCACTTATACCTCTGCGCTACAAACGGGTACACTACCTGATCACCTCTTACTTATCACTTATACCTCTGCGTTCCATCCTCACAACATTTGTCAAGACAATTGCTATATAATAACTTCCGCAATTAACCCAAATCAAATTTGCGCGGTTGATTAACTCCAAAACTTAAACCTCCTTAAAACATAACCCAAGTTAGTCGACCCTAGCACAATAATGAATTGAATTAATCTGCTCTCTAACGCCGGAGTTGTGGTTTGCATGTAATGTTCTGTTTTGGCAGCCCTTTCCGTCTGGTGACACAGAGCTACCGTACCAACGACAAGAAGCCTGGGCCACCTAATGCGAGCCAGCCAGTCACGCAAATGGCATTATTAGCCGTAGTTAGTCTAATTAAGTGAGCAAACACAGAAGCTTTTCGATTCCTTCAAGAAAATGCTTACTTGTTCAGGATACGACAAATTATATTTGTTAGGCTGGAAAGAATTTCAGCTTAATGTTAATTGCACTGCAGCCTAATTAAAACAAATCAACCAAAGCGCAATCAATTATGGCCTATTACAAGACTACTAATAACAAGTGGCATGTTCAGGAATGTCAGAGGGCATATTCATTAATTTAATGGAACAATAATTAAGTTGCAGTGACGTTTCAAGACGTTATGAATGGATCATAAGAGGATGCAATGTGCCCTAATTCATGTCCCATTGGCGTGCTCTTTCTTCGTAGAATACCACATAATACTGATAGTGCTCAAATGACGATTAGTGGTTTATTATAACGGTTGGTGGTTTATTACGTACCTACGCAGAATCTCAGCAAATAACGCACTGAAAAGCTGCATTGAAATGTCTCAGCACTTACCTTCCCCGCTGATGACAGGCAGCCTTTGAGGCTCCCTGCTGACCTCGCAAAGCGCACTGCTAATGACTGCAGTCCGGCTTCCCCTTGCATCCAGCACGATTCCATTCGCAGGCTCCACTTTGACCGAGACCGTCGCGGTTTTCCGTCTGCCGAACGTGGACGAGAGGGAACCCATTCGGAAAGCGCCGAAACACGGGAGAGTCGCAGCTCTGAGCCAAGACAGACAGCAAACGCATCCAGGTGGGAAGCTTGCCGGCAACCTCTCTTAAATTATGGGATGAATACAATATATCCACCCGGCATCTGCATCTGAGCCGGCGATTGTCACTTCAGTCCCAAAACGGAATCTGCAACTTAGAAGCTTCCCCTAGATTAAGCGTCACTGTTATTTCAGAATTGGGCTCGCTGCTGCAATTAGCATTTTATTCAAGGGACAGTTGTGCATTTTTAGCTATCCTTGGCAAACCATGGACGCTGATACGTATTCCAGACATTAATTTTTCTGTTCACATGCCAGAAAACAGGAGGTTTTATTAAATGTGGCACATTAGTTAGCTCATTGGGATAGGCTGCATTGGCCTATTTATTACAGGTAAACTTTCTTCCATCGGCCGGATTTCAAATAGGTTTAGTGTTAGTTCCCATCTGAGAGGCTTATCCTCAGTGGCACAACAAATCAAACAAAAAGTTACCACTAAATGAACATGCAGAAATGTAATGCTTAGACAGATAGCCCGGGACATCTAAAAAGAAATGACTTTATTTTGAAATTAGTTAGAATAACTCATACATTTTTAATTATCTTCTGTTAGCAATGATTAGCACAATCATACATAATTAATTTGCATAAAATAAATGATTAATTATTATATACAAATACGTCTGCAGGAGACTGAAAATTCATGAATCATATTTTATTTCAATAACAGCAGATGAACAGTATTCAAGAATCTAACCCTAAACTAACTGGTCCTGGGGGACAGGGGTGCTGCTATAGATTTTGGGCCCCATGAAAGTATATCAAATTGGGCCGCTAACTCAGACCAATCCAATAATGTTCTTGTAATCAAACTTTCCCCCCTTTATCGTTCGTCTGCTGGAGGAAGGAAATGCAGTGCTTACATCATTGCATTCAGAAGCTCAATTACTGATGAAGACAAACATTTCTGGTATAGCCATTTTGGGTTAAATGAGGGGTTCCTTCTGCAGGGGTAATTCTGAGGTCACATACTGTTGGTATGCAACTGCAGTAAGAAACTACATAATAGTTCCATTACAGCTTTCATTTTAAATGCCAACAAGTGCGGCATTAAAACAAATTGAGAAAACTCTTAAGTGCACTTGCAGTGTGCACCTAACCAATGCTTGGCGCCCTCTATAGGATAATAATGTTAAAACATCACAGCATGCTAGCTTCAACAATCAAATCGCCTGTTTGACTAAGTGTTTTTTTTCCCCTCGATATTTAGGTCTTTAGGTGTCATTAACACATATTAAAGCAGCAATGATTTTTGTATTTCCTACACACACACGGAGTACTTTTTACATTTTTGAGGTACAATACTTCACCATTTACATTTAGAGAGATAGATAGATAGATAGATAGATAGATAGATGTGTTAAAAAAAGGTGACATGGCGATGGAATAGGCTGTATTGTGTTGGTGTTTGTGGCAAATATTGAAGAACACTGTAATTTCAACAAAACTGCAAACTGAGTCGGTCTGCCATCTAGCATGGCTAGAGTTAGCTAGCTAACATTAACATAAGTTCATAACACAGCTTCACAGTATGTGAGTGCCAGCACATTGATTACATAGCTACCCAAGCAGACATCTGAGTGATATATTTTGACCGTTTTAGGCAAATGCAGCATATGTCTGTGGGACAACCACACATACTGAAACACTGAAACAATTCAGTTGTATTAATGTAACAATTCATCAGTGATTTGTAGTGTTATCGGTAGAAAATGGGATGGGGAGGGGATTAAGAGACGTGATCTGTTAGAGGAAGCTCACTCAATGGCCAGATTACCCTGGGAATGATGAGGGATGGGGAGGGGATTAAGAGACGCTGTTACAGGAAGCTCACTCATTGGCCAGGTTACCTTGGGAATGATGAGGGATGGGGAGGGGATTAAGAGAGACACTATTTGACGAAGGAAGCTTGCTCATTGGCCAGATTACCCTTACTGCAAGTTTAACAACGTGCTATTCACAGTGAATGTAGGCACATTATTGGTTGACTGAATAATTAATTTATGCGTGACATTTTTACAAAATATTGGATAGGCACTGCCTAATTTAACTGGCACAACGCCACTGTAAAATACAATGCAACAAAAATAATACAATGCAAAGCAATAAGAACATTGTTCCACTGTTTGTGTACTGCTGTGCTATTATATGTCTACACAAACCATTTTAAATGCAGTAACCTTTTCTGCATTTACAGTTTGACAGAGTGACAGATTATCTTGGCCTTTATGTACAAATCACAACCAATGACATGTAAAAGTAAAAAGGCAACAAAAGTGAAAATGGATAAAATACATGAATACAACTCAGCTAAATTTGATCTTTTATTTCAACAACCCCTAAGAAGTATGACCAACTGCTTAACAGGGGATAGACGAGGTTAATTAGCGTCCATGTGTTCGACTGTAAGGTGTGACTCATTCAAACTCTATGTAGTCTCTCTTACAAGACGGTGCATTTCAAAGGGCAGACTCAACATGCGGACCTTTCAGAAGACTGAAGCAAAATTATGGAAATGCACAGATCAGTTGATGGCTATATGATCCCTTGGAACACTGTCAAATTCATGATTAATAAATATGGCGCCACCTTGCCTAGATCTGCCAAAGGAAAACATCTTTTGAGACAAATTTACGACTCAGTGCATCATCAGAATCTGAAGATGTGACAACAGAAAAAAACAGCATTTGTGATGTTCACGTTATTAAAGTTCCACCTGCGAGAGTCTCTCAGGAGCGCCGCTACCCGCACCTCACTGCCTGTAGTCTTTCAGCTGCCCGTAGAAACCTGGGTTCGGACGAATGGCAGGCCTGGCTGCTTTCACCAGGTTGAAAGCGGCACTGAACTCCATTCCCTCCCTGGACATCAGGTACCCGATGGCTACGGCGGCCGAGCGGGACACTCCTGCATTGCAGTGGACGAGCACCACTCCTTCCTGAGGGCAAGAGAACGCAAGGCAACGATTAAAAAGGCTAAAATACAGACCAAAGGGCACACAAGCCTATTCATTAAAGCCACTCTTTACTAATTTATTTAGAAAAAAGTAAGGCTTACGTTTCATGTGAAACAATCAGAAAGGCAATATAACTCCTCGAATGAGAGTGTCGGTGCTGATTTTACAGCGGCCAGTAAAACTCGATTACGAACCACCGTAAATGTTCCTATTGTTCCTTTTCCCATGTTGTGGAACTAGGCAGTAAAGCAGCGGGGCTGCTGGCACCAGTGATGGCAAAGTCATTTACTGCGATATACTGCCAAAAATGCATCATTCAGTCTTCAGCATAGCACTTAGGATGTACTGCGTCTGTGCCGTTTTTAACAGAGCAACAGACAGGACGGCTTTGGAGACAGTGATATAAGATAAGCTTCATTGGTCCCAGGGAGAAATTCTTGTGCATACAGCACCGAAGCACAAAGAGCACAAACTTACATATAATGCAAAACACAAAAAGTGCAATGACAGTACACGTGGGGCACATGAAAACGTATACAAAAAATGAATAAACAAATTAACAGATGGTATACGTGCAATGGAACACAAATGAAACAGAATTGTTACGAAGTGCCGAAGGGATTTTTATAGGGATGTAATTTAAAATAAATATTTAACTATGGATATAAGCAGAAAGGGGAACCGATACATCAGCAGAAAAGACATGCATTTTACCTCTGCTTTAGCTTGGTCTATAAACTGTAAGGTCTCCGGGAAATAGGAAGTGATGTCAGTTTCTGGGAGGTCCAATATATTTAATGTTTTATATGCAAACAGATCAGGGAAAATGTTTTCAACACCATATGCAACATTCAATATGTGTGAAACCTAAATTGGAAAGAAAAACATCAACGACATAAAAAACATCAACGACAAAAAAATATATATACATTTATTACATATTAAATTAAATATATACATAAATATTATATAAATATATTAAACAAATCTAGTTACTGTATCACAAATATGTACTTAACTTACCTTAAATTTCTTCAAAGTGTCTAAATCTTGCGCAACATCCTGTGAAGCTACAGAAATACAGGATATGCATAAATTATATGGCACCAACAACCATTCCTTCAGCTTTCGTTTTGTTTAATAATGGTTAAAAACTACACACTGCTGTTGAAATGCAGTCATTTCTGATGGGAGCTTATACGACCAAAAAATACTTGTAATACAGTAGTTAAGCTGTAAATTAAATTCGTTCATCCATTTTTCTAACTCACCAAGGAGCAGGTAAGGCTTGATGACTCCAACTTGGAGATCCAGACTATGATCTTCAACGTAACCACAAGCTTCCCTCGGCTGCCCAGTATCTTCAGCCACACACAACTTGGAGTCCTGCCACGTTTCGATCAGCCTTTTTCCGCCTAATGTTGTCACCTGGGTGCACTGCTTTCTCAGGGCGGTCTTAGAAAATGTTTTAATTTCATTTGCAAGGGACTGCATTACGTATTATATGGATGTTTACCACCGCAGAAAATAGAGGTGGCCCAAAAATCCAAATGGACAATTATTCTAAGTAGACTAAATATAAAATATTATTACAATATTTTCGGTATGAGTGAAATTGCTGCCAATATCAGGGAAAATCAACTACCATATGTTTTAATGCGAGCTAATGAAAATGTTGCCACCTAGTGGGCTGGAATACAACATCTGGATCAGGACATTTGGAATGCAAGAACTGTTAGCCAGGCTATCTGGTAAACTGTTTTTGGTGTGTGGCAGTTTGGTTTTCTTGTATTTCAATAATGTAAAGTGTTTGTAGAAAGTAAGAGAAAACAAGGCGAGCTATGCCGAGTAATATATTTTGTTGCGCGCACAGCGACCAGCTGCCACTGACAGCTGGGCCGAACGTGACGCACTCAGTAACCGCGCGACGCGGAAACGTTCGAGCTGCGCATGCGCAGTGGCCAAATAATTCGACGCGACGGGCCAGCAGCACCGACTCCGGCCCACCGTTACACTGGAAGCATATCCCGTGCAGCACGAAAGCACCGCGTCGCTACGGAAAGCCGAACGATCGGTACTCAGCTAGACCCGCAGCCTCGACGCCGCAGGTTGTCCGCACAAAGCGGCGCCGCCTCGCGCCTCACTAGCGCCGCGGACCGCGAAGGCGGAAATGGCGGCGGCGGCGCGCGTCACGTGACGCGCCACGTGACGCGCGCGTGTCGCAGGAAGCAGCCTCGTTCTGAGGATGAGGGCGACACCTACAGAAAACAGGGAGACGGCCGCAGGGTGCTCCGCGCTTCGCTCGCCTGTTGACCCGTAATATGGGCGATTTATAACACTAAAAAAGCCGGGGCGACCTCCTTCTCACCGCAAGCACTACAGCCGAAGGCTCGTGTCGACCGTTTTCTCCGTTTCGAGACGCGAACGCGAGCGGGCGGCATGTCGAAGGGCGCGCTGCAGCCGAGCCAGCAGAAGCTGGCGGAGAAACTGACCATCTTAAACGACAGAGGGATCGGGATGCTGACCCGCATCTATAACATCAAGAAGGTGAGGTGTGAGCGCCGCTCCGCACCCGGGGCCCGGCCTCGCCTTCCGCCTGCCCCTTTCGCCGGCTGTGTGCGCGTAACAGCGGGAGCTAGCGCGGAACATGACTGCGGCGCATATGAATGGGCAGGAATGCAGCGCAGGCCCTCGCAGGCTCGCTGGTACCGGGCAGCGACACCAGCCAGCCGTCAGCCTTCCTGCCATGTATTCCCATGAAATATTTCACATCTGTTGCATGCTTCCTTCTTTTGTTGGCCTTTATTTGCCATGAATGCCCTGTTAGTTACGCGTATGCGAATGGCACTCCGTCGATGAAGGTTAACAGCTACTGTGATCGTGACCGAAACTGATCTCTCTCTAGGTGCCGTTGCTCTTAGTATCATTTGTCCAAATTCCTTTAAGCTTAGCAGCAGAAATGAAGTAACCCTGCCGTGAAAAAATACAACAGATTATTCATTCGCTGAAGTCGTGACCTGAGTTTTTTTATTTCTGCTTTGGGCAAATTTAGGGGGTCTGTAAAAATAAATGGCTACAGCACAACTGACTGTTCGCAACTGTGTAATTTAACACCATATTTGATATGATGATATGATTTATTGGGGCAAATAGTTGCTGTTTAGTGGGTTGTAGAATAGGTTATCTCTTCAGTGCAGTCAGACAGTGACTAACCGTCTTTGTCATTCCCATGTGCAGTAGATTAGAGAAAAAAATTCTTTCCGGAAGATTCTTCTCTCTGAAAGATGCTGTTACGAATACAGTCATTGGAACTAAACTCAGGCACTAATGCCATAAATATTTTCATTAACCAAAGAAACGAGACTGTGGGAGAGTTTTCTAAGATTTACAAACTACTACTTTTTTTTTTAAATTAAATTTAAATTGGAGCTGTCCATTTTCTTGGGTACTGAAATGTAGAGTTACGCCGAGATTTCAGATGGTGGAGGAAATGGATGCCTTGCATAAAAATAAGATGATACATGTCCAGGAAATCTTTATATGGCACGGCAAAGTTATGTGCATAAAGAAGCGGAATACTCTGAGAGAAGTGCCTGTGACTGGATTTGGCACTTACCCTTTCCTTTTGGCATTGTGAATAATAATGTTGTACAGTGGTAAACAAAGTATTTTTGGGCCACCATGTTGCCTGACATTGAGCAGCAGTAGTTGGAATAATCCTTAATCACCATTCAATAAAGTAAGTGTCAAGTTCCAGAAGAAATTTGTTAACCAAGTAGATTTGGCTGCCAAGGATCCTTGTCACAAAGACTCTGTTAATGCTTTTGTCCTCATTATTTTTAGTTTTTTTTTCTGTTTTCATTTAGTCTAAATCTATTGAGTGGTTTTGGTTTGTCTGCATTACCCTGTGTCACTGTGATTTAAATAAGCATTGCATTGATTGTGCCATTATATTATTTGCCAATGGTTGTATATTTATCATAACCGAAAGCATTTTTATTGGGATGTCATAACATGAATAGGAGCATGGCATAGTGATCTCATACAGACTTGGATTTGAAACATTGGATTTGAAACATGCTGGCTGTCAGTCCAATGATGAGTCATGCTGTTGTACCTTTTGAGAAGGGAATTTTTTTATAGTGAAATTCCTAGCTGTAAAAATGTAAGACCCTTTGGATGTTGAATATTTGAAATACCAGTTTGTTCCTTGAATTTGATCAGTTATTAACCCCAATTGTAAATTAATTTGTAGGAGTGCGTGGGATTAACACAGTCGCACACGTGTTTCTGTGAACTTTTTAAATGTGCGTCGAGCTTTTGCTAAAAAAAACAGGCGATGCTGGCCGGTTTCAGTGTCTGTGCTGTCTGACTTGGGGTGGAAGAGAAGGCTGAAGCAAGGCTGGACTAACGGAGCGGGACTGACATGGCAGTTCTGGCTGTTCTCAAGTACAACCAGGATATAGGCCTTGGGCAAACAGATATTTGCTATGGCCGTCGGCAAGCAAGGCAGGCATAGTATTTTCGAATTCCCACTCATGAGTATTGGGCCTCACTTTTGATATTTTAGGATCATTTATATAGATGCTTTTGCCCAAAGCAGCATACAAATGAGGATCAGAGAGCATGGGTAGGCAGTTCACAGGGTTAAGGCCCTTGCTCAAAGGTTTGACAGTGAAACCTTTTTGCCTAAGGATTTGAACTGACACTCTTTTGATCATGGACACAGGAGTGGGGGGGGGCACTACCTTGTTCTCGTGTCCATCCTGGCTGGGACTCATTATCATTTACAGAAACATTGAATACTTATGGCCAGTTTTATCCAATATATTCCAGGAATACCTTTTTCTTATTCTCCATTTGTGCGTGCTATGTGGCTCATTTGAGGATGTCTGTATTCTGTTCCATTTTTTAATTTGAGCGTTTTGTGGAAATTCTATCAACTGGAATGTGTAAACTTGAATTGTAATGATTGGCAGACTCTGTTGCTAGGCAACTGGCAGGCACTGATTCAAATACCAACATAGATGCTCTCAAAATATGGTTTATTAAGCTGTGTTAAGGGCTATGAACAAATCAAATAAACAATACCTAAGCATTAACTATTATGCTGACTTGAGTAATAATAGTTAAGAAAGCCTGTAACAGTTACATTTTTCCATTATGAATAATTAATTAAAATAGCTCTCCCAATTAACATTAGATTGTCAGTCAAAGCATTATATAAACACCAAATCATCTAACTAGATCTGGTGGCATGGCGGTTAAGTATTTGCCCTCTTTTTCAATATTTATCATTTGGTGTCCAAGTAATGGGTAGCCAAATTTCATTTTAGAACAGTACCCAGCCCTATTGTATATAAGAACACATTTGGAAACAATTTGAGCTGATTTAGCAGCAACTCTTGGAGAATCATTTAAAGCACAAGATGCACTTCAGAATATTTGTTCCTTGCAGAGAACTTTATGGAACTGATGCCCTCTGGATAACCTACAATCAGATGGCATCATTTGATTTCATTTTCATTTTAATGTCATTGTTCTTCAGAGCTGCGTTTTAAGAAATAAAATGGCCACTTTTGTTTTTGTAGTGTTGTTAATGTCAGAATGTGGGAAGGTGAACTTTTCTAATCTTTGAGTTCTGTTACTTCGACGGAAAAATTGCAGTTTATTTCTTTATTTGCAGTTTTTGTGAGGGATGCATTAACCTGAGGAAGGGGTGATGCTTTTTTCAGCTGGAAAAAAACACCCCAGCAACTTCCTGTTAAGTCATTGGAGAAGTGCAGTGCAGTGGAGAGATGCAGGATGTTCCCTCTTATCTTATGTGTAAGGATCAGGGGTAATTGGCCAGGGAGGATCAGAGTAACTCTGTTCCGTTTGGCTTCATGTGCACTCGTAGTAAATTTTACAGCTCCGAAGGGGAGACAAAGCATTTAGAGCTGAAAACCATCTTTCCAGGCCTTTGGGATCCGGGGGTTTGTGGTTCAGCTTCTCTGAGCTCTGCTTAAAGCCCACCCATTCCTCCCATGTGCATCTGAGAGGAAATGGGACTGGCAGCCCTGACCCCGATAGGGTCACTCTCTGTCGGATGCCACCGTATCAGCCTTACAGACTCTTCCTCCTGCTCGGTGGCCTTCCTGTTACACCGTGGCGCAGTAAAAGTCAGTCATGGCGCTAACGGGTTTCAGAGCTAATAGCATGTTGGGGAAGTTTATGCTTATTCTGTCAGATAAGCCTACGAGGTCATCTGAAATTTAGCATGTATAGTGCAAATGGCTTATCGGTCTTTATGAATCCTGTCCTGCCATCACTTTGGAAGAGTGAACGTAAAACGTAACATAGAATCTCCTGAGAACAAGTGATTGTATATTAGGAATTAGCTGCCTCGTGTGCCACTCTTACAGTGTAGCCGGGGGTAGGGGATCATATAATCTACTGTAGTGCTTTGTTGTATGATGTGCTGAAGCTGGTGTGAATCTAAAAATTGTTATTCTTGTGTTCACACATATAAACCATTAAATTCAAGTAATTTCACACAGTTGTCAGCTTTTAAGACCACTGTGTGTAGAAATGATTTATTAGTAGGGTTGTGGTTTGTTATAGGAGTTATAAATACTTTAATGCCATTTTAAAAGCTCTATAGTGATTTTAAGAATGCCTAATGTTTGTAACATGTTCTGCAACTGGAACGCTATACGCTCTTAAATATAAAGGATAGCCAAGAAAATGCAGGGGGTCTTGTGGCAGTGACCTGAACTGAAACTTAAAAAACTTCTGTGCCTATTCTGTATCTCATGTTTCGTTTGCTTGTTTGCTTGGTTGATTGTTTGCCAAATGGATTCCATAAAACGTATGGTAGAATAGATGTACTTATGCTTTTGACTGCTTTTATTTTCTGTTTATTTTTTTTAAAAGCTTTCTCTTTTTAGGTTCATAAACAAATGCACCAGCCTTGATTGAAGCAACTGTATTGAGTTCCTTTTATCTGTTGTCGTTGTCGTTGTGCTTGTTTGTTGTTGCTGTTGACCCTGTTCCCCTTCCTAATTGCGCACCTTATGATCCTCTCTTGAATGTAGACTTTTATGCAAAAAATAACAATAAAAAAAATCTAAATTTCTCCCTGTCCCTAGAGGTCAGTTCGTGTGTGCGTGCATTTGTATGTGTGCGTTTGCATTAGCTGTTGAAACAGAGCTAGGCAGCATAAATATAAATCAACATGACAGCTGATACATGGCTTCCATCTGCAGAGAAATGTGGTGCAATTTAAATATATATATATATATATATATATATATATATATATGTATGTATAATTTGTCCAAATGAAAAGAGAACAGCAGCTGTAGCATTAGCTCCCCCAAGCTAATTGTCTTTAAAGTGGAACTGCATGATAGACATTGGCAACCTGTGTTCATGTGTAATTTTCTCTTTTTCTGTTGCAATGCCTCCCCCAGCAAGGACAAGTTTGGAAGGTTTGCACAGTTTTCACCTTCCCTAAACCTCAATCCTCCCTATCCCTGCCCCCCACCCCCGCCTGCCNNNCCGCCCTCTGACCAGCATCATGCTCCATGGCCTCCCTGTGTGTAATCCACAACACTGTCACGACAGCTTAGGCACGGGTCGTCCAAAAAGTGTCAAAGTATAAAATAGTGGGGGCCCTTACTGTTCCCTTATTGTTGTCATGGTTCTCAATAGACAGAGTTTTATTTATTTATTTTTGCTATGAGTTTATTTTTCTATTGGCTTCCTTGTTTCCGCTGTATGTTTGCGTTGTTAAAACCATAATTAGCTTCCCTTGAACATTCAGGATTGAGTTTGCATTGCGTTTGTTTAAATAAATGAGAACTTAACATCTGATTCTGTTACTGGTGCATCTTCTCATTATTATTATTATTTTTAGTATTGATTAATTTTTTGTGTTTTAAAGGTTTTTTAGAACCTTTGTTGAGATGAGAATAGTGTTCAGAGAATTTCAGACTCCCTAGTCACTTATTCGAAGTTTCAGGGTTGTAAGCATTAATGCCGGCAATGATGGAGCTCTGATAGACTCCTAGTGTATCTGTAGCCAAAGATACGTGAAAGAAAATAATCGTGAAGGAGTAACATATAATCTGCTTGATGATTTGACGGCTTGTTTGGCAGCGTAATGCATATTAGGTCTGTGGTGGCGCTCATTTTTTCTCTGGCCTCATTAATTTGAAGGCTTGGACTGGGCCAGCTGGCTATCAAGGCTGTGTATTTGTAAATTTTCCATGATTTGTTTTTTTTTTTTTTTTTTTTTAAAAAGAATATTTTTCCACCCACAGCAATATGATGAGAAGTAACACAGTAGGTCTTGAAACCCTCTTGTTTTAATTCTGAATTTTATTATTATTATTATTATGATGTACCCTCATCTCTCTCTGCTTTGAGTCTTTCAGATTTAAATATTGTAAGTGCATGCACAACATCATGTCAGTCACCTGACTACAATGCTGGGCCTCAAACACACATCTGCTTACTATTTCCAGCTCCTCTGTCAGACATCCACCACTCCAAAGAAATCCATTCTAAAAGACACAAAAAAAAGCCAGAACCGACTGCTTTTTCTTCCTGTAGGAGTGAGTGTGTTTTCACACCTTGCTGAGTGGCACTAACTGCTTGGAAACTTCTCATGCAGTACCTGTGGAGCGGTCTATCTGACTCTCTTCCCCCGACTCTCTCTTCCTCTCTCCCCGACTTTGACTCCCTGGCTCTTGGCTCTCTCTGACTCTCCCTGACTCTCATTGCATTTTCCAGCCGTGACAAACTTCCCACACTGTCTGCTCATCACTTCACCTGTTCACCAAAAACAAACAGACAGCTCTGTGTTTGTTCTCTGCCTGTATTCTGTCCATCATGCAGCTTTTTTTTGCACATCATGCCTTGTTAGCTGTAGCATTTTTAGCCTGTTTGTGTTCTGTCTGTGCCTTTCTCTCCCAGGCGTGCGGGGACCCCAAAGCTAAACCCTCCTACCTGATTGATAAAAACCTGGAGTCAGCTGTCAAGTTTATCGTCCGGAAATTCCCAGCTGTGGAAACGCGCAACAACAATGTAAGTGACATCTCTTCCAATTTTGCGCATAATAATAAATCAGAGTTGGGGTTATATTAAGAGAGAAACATTTTATTGCCAATTGACTTTGTTCAGCTCAGTCCTTGTTTTTGCAGGCAGCCTAAATGTTTTCATTTAGAAGCATGTGCTATGAATAATAATAAATAATGGTTACTGTTATTATTGCGGGGCCTTAAAATGGAATGTGTAGAAAGACCAGCACCATCTGCACTAGCAGTGAAAGCCCCAGTGTGAGGTGGACAGAGAGTTGTTTTTCTGGAGTGTGTATGAGTGTGAGACTCTCGCAGATCCCGGTGACTAATGGTGGCCTGCCCTTGTACACACTGCTGGGCCAAATACACCCTGTGCTGTTCACGCCAGCTCCCTCCTCCTACCATGGGAGGCGTTGGGCCCTCTGCCCCGCAGAGTGACGGGAACACCAGCCAATCAGAAAGTTACCGCCCCTCAGGCCCCGCCTCCTTCCAGGGGAGGCGTCAGGCCCTCTGCCCCGCAGAGTGACAGGAACACCAGCCAATCAGAAAGTTACCGCCCCTCAGGCCTTTTATTTCCCTCTGATATGTCTGGCACGGCAAGCCAGGAGGGTCTAAAAAGCGAAGTGCATTACAGATAACATCCATTTTCCCTAATAGGCACAAAGCAATTCGTTCTACATTCTGGGTTCGCAAAATATTATTGTCTAAAATATATGTGAACATAGTGCATTAATCATATGTAAAAAAAAATGTCAAAATATTAACATCTTTCATTTTAAGTGTGTCTTGGTCTGGTGCAGTTTCATTCTAGCCTTCAGTGTTTCTTTGATAGCCCAGTGAAATTTTTTGTTTAGTAAAAGGATCCGTTACAGGTATGTACACATTGTGTGGTCCCTGTGTTTAAAGCGTGTGCTTTTGGAATGTGGGCGGGGCCTTGGGAATGTGGGCGGCCCCGATACATTCCTGCCGACTTCAGCCGCCTGTCACAACACCTTGCCTTTTACGACACTATGTTCCGAAAGGCAATGTCCGTGTAAATCTCCATGCCCTCTGTCGGCGGGACAGTGCAGCGATATTGCAAAGCATTTTACAAATGGAACGTTCATTTCTAGTTCTTATCATTATTATTCTTTTTAATTTAAAGTCATGCATCCCCATGATTCCACTGTGCTTTATCTGTCAAGTGTATTTTGGCCTGTCAGCAGTTCTGGACGCCATCCTTGTCTCTTGAAATGTTTTTGTTGAAATGCCTAAAAATTTTTATTTATTTTTTTCCTAACATTCCCTTTTTGGTCCTTGCTGTGTTTGTGATAGAGGTGCTTTTTGGAATTACATTGTTCTCCATCATGTTTAACTGTCTGTTTATTTTGTTGTTGTTGTTTTTTTCTATTTATTTTTCTGTTTGTTCCCCCCCCTCCCCCCCGTATCTATTTTATTTTGCATGCTTAAAATCTTGGCTTTTTCTGGAAAATTCTTTTTGGTAAGTTTGGGCTCCCCCGAGTGCCGGTTTGCTTTGCGTGCCGATCCTTATTTCTGTAGTAATCTCTTTCATTTTCTCATATAAGCTGTTGTAACTCATCCTCAAGGACCAATCAGAGGAATCTAAGAATCACAGAGCAGAAATGTCGCGGCTTGTTGCTAAGATATTTCACGGATCAACAAATTTACGTAATCAAAAATAGGCCATAGTTTTTTATTTAAACTTGGAGAAATAAGATGAAGTTATAGTTGTGATCTGATCCTGATGTTTTTCTTAGATGCCTCAGTCCTGTGTTGCTTGGTAACACGTTTGGTCATCACACCACCCTACTGAACATCCCATCTCCACATTACTCCTAATTCAAGGGACTCCGCTATGTACAGCAGTACTTTTCAGTGGAAAAATAGCATGTTGAAGGAATTCAGGTTTCGAGGTTGTGGCTAATCAGGCACTTCTACCCATCGTCTCTACCAAATGTTTTCATGTTTGCAAAATTGAAAATGCCTTGTTTAGAGGGATTTCAAATATAACCCTCCTTTTGATTAAAGTAATTCCAATCTTGCTATTTTTCTTTGAATAGAGTGAAAATTGTGTTGATTTTCAATGGCTAAGTATCACGCAGATTTTTAGAAACTTAAGAATGTTACATCAGAACCAATTTTTAAATTAACCACTCCAGCCATCCTGACCATAAGCTGAATAACACTAGATGGAAATTAAATTTCCAAAATCAAAATATCCATCATACTAATAAATTCTTCTATTTAGTGACCTATTAACTTTTTCTAGTGTTCTGATTTAACTCAAGAGCTTTGTCACAGCTTGTTTTATCAGAATGTTTAGTTCAATGTAGAAAAATTTTAAATATATATATTTTTGGCTTTGTGTTTGACTTTGAGATTTTCCTAACAAGACTATATCAACTAACTATCCTCCAGAGCAAATATGCACTGACTTGGTATTAATAAGTCTTTAGATATATGTACATAATGGCTTTTTAGTTTGTTTTTTTGCCAAAATTCAAAAACTGTTACTGACTTAATCTGTGTTGCAGTACATACTTTAATAGGTTGTGTTCATGCCTTATCACACCAGCGTCGTAGGTTGGAAAAACATGAAAGGTTGTGTTCATGCCTTATCACACCAGGGTCGTAGGTTGGAAAAACATGCAAATTGATGACTCTAAATTGCCGACAGTCTGAGCATTCTTCTTATGCCTCTGAATGTGTGAGTTCCTTGCAGTGGGTTTGCATATACTGGCCCCGCCCTCATTTTTGAGCTGAGGATGGAATGCTCGTTAGTATTAGAGGAAATGCTCAGAGTATAGCAGCCAGTCAGAGCAGCAGTCTGTCACAGATGAGTCATCTGCTCTTGTCAACGATGCACATCTATTGCAGTTCAGGATTATGCCCTAAGGCACCTATATTTGTCATTACAAAACATTTCCAAATGGAAAGGCTGGGTCCCATCAGCTGAATTTCCAGCAGTGCACATTTGTTCTGGTATAGTTTTGAAGAAAAGTATTTTACAGAGTGTGTCTGTCAAAAGTGGAAGCAGGGTTCTCATGTGTATCAGTTATCTTCCTCGTTTTAGGTGTTTTGGTTTTTGCTTTTATTGAGAGGCAAGCACTTTAAATATTTAGCAGGGCTGCACAGGCAGTGAGGGATTTTCAGCATTTTCCCATTTAATGTGCCCAGCTCCATGTTTGAGGGATAACATCCTTCCCGGTATGTAATGGTCATTGTGGGGAAAATCCGAGAGAGCCTCCCTTGAACAGATTAAATTTTACTACCTGTCAGCACAGACGCAGAGGTGCATACACGCCGCGTTTTATGAAGATGGCTTTTATACACACTTTGCATAATTCATAGGCTTTTAAAAGGGCTCTCCCTACTCTGTGAATGTTTATGGGTTTCTGTGGAAACGGGTCACACTGACCCCCCCCAATTAGGATTGTCACCTGCCTGTCAAAACAAGGAGGTGTTGGCCATTTTGGCATGAGGAGAAGACCCCAACATGTACAGACCAAGTAGCCTAGTCTTACCTCGCCGTACTCTGCACCAGGATAGTCGTGTAGGATAGTCCGGGTTTGGGCACGATGAATTCAGTCTGTAGGAGTGTATATTTTTTTTTACTTCAATGGGAGAATGAAATGGAATGAAAAGCACATGGACAGAGTGCAAAGTGAACCCTTGCTGAAGACTTTGACATGAGCTGGCGTGGCGGTGAGCTGCTGACATGCCGCCCGTCTGACTGCCGTCACTTTGTCTCCACAGCAACAGCTTGCTCAGCTACAAAAAGAAAAGTCCGAGATCCTTAAGAATCTCGCTTTGTATTACTTCACTTTTGTCGATGTAATGGAGTTTAAGGTAAGATGCCCTCCCTCCACAGTACATACAGTGTATTACATTGAATTACAATTCAAAAAGTCAGTGTCACTATATGTGAATGGTTTACAGTGGTACAAGTAGTCTTTGAAAAGCTTTCTGTTGGGGGTTAAAATTTGGTTTTCAGTCAAGTTTCATGCCGAATTTTACCCAAAAACCAAATGTTTGTCTGCCCGTCTTCAGATCAGCTATTACAGTAAATTCAGCCCGAGCTTTGTTTTATAAATATTTTGTAGATGTTTGTTTTTTTTAATCTGCAGGATAGGTTTTTTGCCGTTCAACAGTAAGGTTTTCCTGACTGATCATCTTTTAAGTACCCCCATAGCCACTTTTCAGTCTTCAAAATTTAGTTTCATATGTATCTTCAATCTACGAAGAGAAACAAGTATGTACATTTTAGTATTAGGATAAACTATATATAATATATAACCAATAAATCATGGATGGCCAGTGTAAGGGAACTGGGCGAGGCTGTCGGATTTTGCTGACATTGCTGTGGGATGCAGTAACCGCCCCCCCTCCCTCCCCATCATCATGCTGACCTGATCTCCACCGCTTCCTGCAGGACCACGTCTGCGAACTGCTGAACACTATTGATGCCTGCCAGGTCTTCTTCGACATTGTAAGTCCTTCGCGGCCCCTCTGATGGCACCTTTCCCAGCATGCTGTGTCCCGAGGCTGACCCCCCCCCACCACGTCCACTTTCTGCAGACTGTGAACTTCGACCTCACTAAGAACTACCTTGACCTCGTGGTGACGTACACTACACTGATGATACTGCTGTCACGCATCGAGGAACGCAAGGCCATAATCGGGCTCTACAACTACGCGCACGAGATGACACATGGCTCCAGGTTTACATTTATATTTGTAAAAGTTTGTTCGTTTACACAAACGTAATTAAAACATTTACTATCACCTGTCATTGCTTGTTGTTTGTTTATAATATGTATCATCAACTGTGGAGGGCTTTTTTTGTCACTGGTCTTTACTCTGCTGAGCAAAACCTCATGTACACTCGTGTACATTGTTCTTCATTGCCTTAATTAGTGACCGGGAGTACCCCAGACTTGGAAACATGATTGTGGACTATGAGAATCCTCTGAAGAAGATGACAGAAGAGTTTGTCCCC
The DNA here is from genome assembly GCA_026780845.1 of Petrocephalus sullivani. Lineage (NCBI taxonomy): Eukaryota > Metazoa > Chordata > Actinopteri > Osteoglossiformes > Mormyridae > Petrocephalus > Petrocephalus sullivani. The sequence goes on from JAODKM010000034.1 coordinate 8,948,995, forward strand.
CACGGGAAGGTGAGCCCCCTCAGCCTGCCGCAGTTTGAAATGAGCTCCTGGGATGAGAAGGTTTCTAACGCTCTCCCCTCTGCCCCCACAGTCCCTGTCGGATGCCCTCATCTCCCTGCAGATGGTGTACCCCCGGCGGAACCTGTCCGCCGACCAATGGAGGAACGCCCAGCTGCTCAGCTTGATCAGTGCCCCCAGCACCATGCTGAACCCTGCTCAGTCGGACACGGTGAGCCCAGCCCCCCACCCCCCCCCCCCCCCCCGAGGACCGCGAGGTGCCCGGCTGTGGGCACCCCTCCGCCTTTCTTTTGGCTTCGCGGTGATCAGAGGTCTCCGGACCGCCCGCGCGGGAGGGGGG
>JAODKM010000034.1:8950982-8961032 GCA_026780845.1 Petrocephalus sullivani
GCCAGAACTTGTCTTCACTATTGCGGAGCTCACGTCCTGGCTGGCCGCGCACCTCCGGCCACTCTCCGTCCGATTTCGACCCTCTGGTTCAAACCGCGTTTGTCCCTCGGAGTCCCCCCGCCCCCCCCCCCTCCCCCCGCGCAAGCCCCTATTTTTTAGATTCCATGTCAAACTAGGGCTTTCCTAAGGGTAAGCATGAGTTAAGGTGGGGGAGGTGTTTCTCAGTTCTGCATACATTCTAGTGCTTCGCCACTAGAGGGAAGCCAAGAGTTTCCTCAGCGCTGCGCTGTGTGGGTTTCGGCCAGGCGAGGCCGCGGCTGGCTGTGTGAACGGGTCACCTTCGGGGCCAGAGCTGCCACAGAAATGTGATATTCCACCCTCGCCGTTCTCGTTTCAGAACCTCTCCGTGTGCCCTGAGGATGAGTCCATCATCATGTCCTCCTTCGTGAACACTATGACCTCCCTCAGCGTCAAGCAAGGTGGCCGGCCCTCCCTCGGCACGCCACGCCGCTTGCTAAGCGCTCCCGTCACCCGGGATCATTCCAGGATAGCTGGAAAATTCCCTTATTTTGTCATTGAGAGGATTCTGAAGCTTCGTTGTCATCTGTACAACTACAAGTACAATGATATGCCTACTCGTTTGCCTCCCTGCAGACCTAAGAGAGACATAAATAAGAACAATAAATGGCATATGACAGAACAGTGAACAAATACATGCAATATAATATATACAGTCTCCAAGCAACATACAATAGCATATGACGTATACATAACATACAAGCAATATACACGATATATAATAATGTACGATGAGGAATAACTAGGGTGACAAGGTGCTGATGTCTTCGATTACGAGATCTGGGTGGCAGGTTACCCCCAGCCTGAGCGACGCTCTCTCCCTCTCTGGCTCACAGTGGAAGACGGGGATGTGTTCGACTTCAGGGGCATGAGGCTGGACTGGTTCAGGCTGCAGGTAAGGCGGGGAGCTTGGAGCCGGCGGGCGGCGTGGGTGGCAGCTTCCTGCCTCGTCTGCCTGACACTGTCGCTAAGCAACAGTTCCAGCGAGATTGAATTCTCATCGTGTGTCTTATGTGGAATATATGCCAGTGAAGCGGAGCCCAGTTTTCTGCATGCATGTACCATTTCAGACCAGGCCTCGGGGTGGGGGGTTTTGGGGGCAATTTCCTGTACTTGGAATATGAATTATTGTTGGAGAGGATAGACTCTGGGATAGGTTCCCCTAACTGAAATTATTTTGAAATCATTGACAATAAATAATCTTCTCTGAAGCTCTGGTTATTTAAGAATGGCATGTGCCTTTTATCCCGGGCCAGCTGAATCAGAACCCACCCCGGCGAATGGAGTATTATTTTCAAGTGTGGTTCGGTACTTATGGGCCTTGGCCCCTGTCAGCACCGGGACTTAAATCTGCTGTGCTCGCCCGGGCCCAGAGGACTCCCTGACCCGAAGCGTGCTGCCGGACCTGGGCCGGCCCCACTGGGGGCGTGCATTCCGTTTGATCCTGTTTGGGCCAGCGGGGTTCGCCCTGGAGCCTTCTCACCCTGAGTTTTCCAGGAAGCTTCCATGTGCAAAGGAGGGGCCGGGTGGGCTCCTGCCACACAGCCGAACAACTGTTTTCTCAAATCTGACTTTCCAAGGCTGCAGACCCTCCACCCACATCCCCCAACCCTCCAGAGGGTTGTAAAAACAGGGCCGGGCAGATAACAGAGAGACACCCCCCCCCACCCACCCTCTGCCTTTGTGTCCCTGGATATGGCTCTGCGTTTAGCTTTGTAAGGACGCGGAGTGATTACCCAGCCGGCATTTGGCCACCCGACACGCCCCCGCCTGGAAAAATTCGAGCAGCAAATAGCTCAGGGTGGCAGCCCTGGTTAACGTTATCTTGACCCGTGACCCGTGCCAGTCAGTCGGGGCTATTGACTAACCCATAAACGCCTCATCCGTGACAGAAATAATGAATGCCTGTTTTATACGTTCGCACACTGGCTTTTGCGTAATAGAGAGATTCTGTCAAAAGTTTTTCAAGTAACACTGAGGCTTTAGTCTGCAGAGGAGTGTTTCAGACCTGACCTTTAGCAGCCTGTAGAATAAGGTTAAGTAAGACAGTTTTCCCCCTACTCTGCTACTGTTTTGATGCTTAATGTTATATTTTTAGCCTCAGGTGCAGCTTCTCGGGGCCGGTTTGTGGCATGTTTTCAGGTTTAGCACCTGTTGCTTTGTGGCCCCTGACAGTTTCTGGGGACAGGACGCTTGTTTAGCTGGTAGCAGTGGTAGGGGAAGGGAGGTGCCACAGCCACGAAACGGCAGGGAAGGCTCCTGCCCACCATCTCCCTCTGAAGCCCACAGGCCTGTGTTTTCCTTGGCCATTCCCAGCATCCACGGTGTCAGGTTAATGTGAATATTTCCCAGAAATCCCTTTTAGATGCTAATGATTTGGTGAAGCAAGAGACCAGGGCTTGTCCTCCCTTAGGGTCAGATTTCAAATTGGTCTGATTATTCTGGTACCCCCCCCCCCTCACAAAAGCCACAAAAGACTGGGATGTAAGAGTACACACTTCCTGTATTGCACGCTGATGGACGCCACCTTCTTGAACATTCAGCATCCTAACAAAGTGCACCTTTCCTGGGTAGGCCTACACAAGTGTGTCCAAGGCCTCTCTGGGACTCGCAGATCACAAGGAGCTGGGCAAGATGATGAACACTATCATTTTTCACACAAAGATGGTCGACTCCCTCGTGGAAATGCTCGTGGAGACATCCGACCTCTCCATATTCTGGTAGGAGTGCTCCCTCGGTCGTCACGGTAACCGTAAGCCATACAGGAAGGCGGGTGGTGGGACGCCCTTCATGTGTGGCCTTTACCTTAAATCCCCCTGCTCTGCAGCTCTCTGCTTATTGTTATGGTTTGGCTTCTCCTGAAGCTTTTGAAGTTAAGCGCCCCTGTTTCTGAAGGAAATGGATATTTTTCTTTGAAAAAACCCATCGTAGCTGCAATATCAGAGGCTCACGGTGCCTCCTGCCCTGCGACCTTGCCAGCTGACCGGCCTCTCTCTCTGGGCAGCTTCTACAGCCGAGCGTTTGAGAAGATGTTCCAGCAGTGTCTGGAGCTGCCCTCCCAGTCCCGTTACTCCATCTCCTTCCCCCTGCTGTGCACACACTTCATGAGCTGCACCCATGAGCTATGTCCGGAGGAGGTGAGGGGGCGGTCCTAGGGGGGCGGGGCATGGTGGTCACATGGCAAGCTTTGTGAAATCACTGAGGATGTGTATTTAATTTTGCCGTTCCGATGGGGTGGGGAGTACCAAGCTTGGCCCTACAAGCCCATGTTTCGATGTGGTGTCACCTGGGGTGATTTCAGGCTCTTTCGGAAGCTTAATTGCAGCATTCCAACATGACGACGTATCAGGAATGGTGGTAGTAAGCCCCCTCCCCCTTTACACGCCTTTCCTGGAGGTACGGTGACACGAGTCAAAGAGCGGAGTGAGACTGGGATAGCCGCAGGGGAGTGCGTGCGGCAGAGAGCCGGCCACCAGACACCGAAACGAAAGGGCTGAACGGCTTGATTTTATAGAGCGCAGATCCGACCCAAACACTGGGTCTGCCGGGACCAGAAACCCCCACTCACAACAGAGCGCTGTTCCCGGGCCTGAAGCAAGCCCGTCGCAGTCACTGAGTGTTTGTTCCGGAAAAACACCATGTCCTCCAACATCCATTTATTCTCATAAACAGCCCGTGTTCAAGCTCCCAAACGGGTAATGAACAGAACGGACAAGTAGCACAATGAAGTGTTCCATTGTGGGCCAGTGGAAGGAGAGGTTCTGACAAAAAAAGCCCTATCTGATAGCACTTAGAAGAATAAAAGAGATTTATAGAGCTGCAGAAGGCTTGGATTTCCCTTATTTAAACATGAAACTCCCTCTCTCAGCATGTTCCTGACATCTGCCTCTTCCTATGTCCACTGCATTCAGCTTTAGACAGCTGCACACTTTATTTACGTTGGAAAAGGACTAAAAGTTTCCAGAAATATTTCCACCCCAAACAGAAAAAAAATAATTCTCTGAGAGTGGCTTATAGTAACAGTAGGACCCCGTGCTTTTACGGCGGAGCCCGGCTGGGTGCTCAGAGCCTTTCCTGACGCCGACTCTGTCACACCGCTCGGGATAAGTAAATATCTGTTGTGGTTTACTCTGAGCTGTCATGTTTGCTTAATATTTTCCTGCAGTTATATAGAAACACAGCCGTGAATAAAACCATCTTAAATTGGATTCATATTTTTGTCAGTCTTCCCTCGGAATATTGCGATGTGAGATGTATATAATGATGTGTAGTATTATACTATTAAATATAATGGCATCTATATGTAGAGAAAGTGTTAATGGTAACGCGACTAGAGGTATGATGATTTTGCAGAAAATGCTCACTGTGACATTTGTCATTCAAGCATTAAATGGCCTTTAGCATTAATTTAGCATTATGGCCCCCAGGTCGCTGACTCAAATCTCCCGGTATTAACTCCACCCCCCAGAAGAATCTTGGTCCATTCACTCCTTTTCTGTTCCACCACCCCCCCCCACCCCCCATCAGAGAAGTTCTGTATTTGGCGCTCTAGAACCCCCCAACCCCCCAGTTGCCGACTCACCGGCTCCCCCTATCTTCCATCAGCGGCACCACATCGGCGACCGCAGCCTTTCCTTGTGTAACATGTTCCTGGACGAGATGGCTAAGCAAGCACGCAATCTCATCACTGACATCTGCACGGAGCAGTGTACCCTGAGCGACCAGGTGAGGGATCATCGCCGTGGCGACCGAGCCATCCGCAGATTGGGGGTGGGCGGGCCGCAGTGGGAGAGGGTCTGAGAGACCGGTGGTGAGAACTGGTTTGGTCTGAGAATGAGTGTGGTGATGAAATTCCACAGTGTCGACTACACGGGTCACTCTCACTCTTGTTCTAGCTGCTTTTTCATTTTACTTCATAGGTAAATATATATTTTTGTCCATCTACCTCGCAGCTCCTGCCAAAACATTGTGCCAAAACCATCAGTCAAGCGGTGAACAAGAAGTCGAAAAAGCAGACGGGGAAGAAAGGCGAGCCAGAGAGGGAGAAGCCGGGCGTGGAGAGCATGCGGAAAAACAGGCTGCTGGTCACCAAGTAAGCCCCCCCCCCCCCCCCCCCCACCAGCGATCGGGGTCAGCTCAGGTTAGCGTTGCGGAGCCAAGCTGAGGATGAGGCCGAGCAGCCCGGCCCAGATCCACTCACGCCTGGGCCTTTCCAATACCACGCGGGGATGATACTCCCCTAACCCTCCGGGACAGCTAGCACGCCATCCAAACAGAGCGTCCAGCACAGCACACCAAAGGCACAGCCATCTGCAGCCAACGTGCTTTGCACTGCACAGGAAATGAGCTTTGAATGCCTCTCCACAGCCTGGACAAGCTGCACACAGCGCTGTCAGAGCTCTGCTTCTCCGTCAACTACGTGCCCAACATGGTGGTCTGGGAGCACACCTTCACCCCCCGCGAGTACCTGACCTCACACCTGGAGATCCGCTTTACGAAGTGAGTACCCCGGAACACTCAGAGAAGAGTGGAATCTCAGGGGACAGGCGCTGTTTATTGCCCATTGATTATAGATTTCTGCATGTGTTGTACTTTTAAATATTTAAGGCTAGTAAATCATTGCACGTTTAGCAAAGCTGTTGTGCTCATTTGCCATGGCTGGTTTGCTGTCTGTGTATATGCCTGCTGTTGCTCTTCACAGGGACTTTTTCCCATGTTGTACTTGAGTAGCAGGGTTGTCAGTCACATGGCTAAAGCTTTAAAAAGGTAATCGTTCTCCTCCTGAGGTTCTGAATCATGCGATAACCTTGGTGTACGGTTTCTGCATGTGGTCCGGTGCAGTGAACAGGCCTGGTGTTGACAGGCATTTTCCAATGACGGGCTCCTAGGCCCGTTCCTCACCTGCCCCCCCACGCAGCCGAGCTGGGGGTCCTGCACACTGCTCTTTCTCATGGCTGTGGGCTTGAGCTCTCCTGTCCCCTGCAGTCACCTGTGCCCTACGCTGTCCCCTGCAGTCACCTGTGCCCTACGCTGTCCCCTGCAGTCACCTGTGCCCTACGCTGTCCCCTGTAGTCACCTGTGCCCCACGCTGTCCCCTGCACTCTCCTGTGCCCCACGCTGTCCCCTGCACTCTCCTGTGCCCTACGCTGTCCCCTGCACTCTCCTGTGCCCCACGCTGTCCCCTGCACTCTCCTGTGCCCCACGCAGTCTCCTGCAGTCACCTGTGCCCCACGCTGTCCCCTGCACTCTCCTGTGCCCCACGCAGTCTCCTGCAGTCACCTGTGCCCTACACTGTCTCCTGCACTCTCCTGTCCCCCACACTGTCTCCTGCACTCTCCTGTCCCCCGCACTGTCCCCTGCACTCTCCTGTCCCCTGCACTGGCCTGTCCCGGGAGTTTGACTCCCCTGCATCTTCCCGGACTGAACTGCCGAAAGGCGGCATAGTTAGCATGATTCACCATGTGGATTTCAAAGACCGGACTCGCGGGTATGTTTGAGAGTAACGCGAGTGATGCTCTCAGTGAAGATGCTCTGAGCATTTCAGGAGCAAGGTCACAGGGGCACTGACCCCAGCAGAAGGCTGATTGGCCCCCTCCCCTCTCACTCACTGATTCAAAAGTATCATTGGCTAATAATAATGTTGGCCCTATTTTGCCTCCTAGCTTAAGAATCATAGAATCACCCGTGTCTCGCGCAGAGAGCAGTTTCACTTTCCCTTCACCCACCTCCCCCAGGTCCATCGTTGGCATGACCATGTACAACCAGAACACACAGGAGATCGCCAAGCCCTCGGAGCTGCTGACCAGCGTACGCGCCTACATGACTGTGCTGCAGTCCATTGAGAACTACGTGCAGATCGACATCACGCGGGTCTTCAACAACGTGCTGCTGCAGCAGACGCAGCACCTGGACAGCCATGGCGAGCCCACCATCACCAGCCTCTACACCAACTGGTGGGTGGCCTCCGGCTGGGGGCACCGACGAGCGGCCAGTCTGGCCACTCCCAGTCTAACGTACACCTGTGCCCACAGGTACCTGGAAACGCTGCTGCGCCAAGTCAGCAACGGGCACATCGCTTATTTCCCGGCCATGAAGGCCTTCGTGAACTTGCCCACGGAGAACGAGCTGACCTTCAATGCCGAGGAGTATTCCGACATTTCCGGTGAGGCAGCTCAATTCGTGTGGGTGTTCTGAGGCTGAGACCTCTTGGCATCCGTGGCCTAGCTGAAGCTCTCCTCTTCCATCCCTCCGCAGAGATGCGCTCACTGTCCGAGCTCCTGGGACCCTACGGAATGAAGTTCCTTAGTGAGAGTCTCATGTGGCACATCTCCTCCCAGGTGGCTGAGCTGAAGGTAAAGTGATAGCCTGCCCCTGTCCTCACTATCTGATTGGTGCCCAGAGTGCCACCTCTATCATGCACAAATTCAAAATAAATCATTGTCCAATGTTAGCATTAGCATTAGCCCTTCGGTATGAATTATGGCCCCTCTTATGCACCCACCTTAAAAAAATCTAGAATCACTTTGGCATAAGGACCTCCTGGCCCAAAGGGGGCGACACAGGTAGCCATGTCCCATGGGTCGGCACTTCCCTGACTGTTCTCTGTACTTTTAAGACTTGAGGTGTTGGCAAAAATGCAGCTTTGTGCTGGAAACCTTGGGAACCAAAATAGTGTTTGTTCATTATTTTTTTCTTATCAAGGTGTTCCCCGGAGCCGGTCATGGTCGGGTTACTAGTGCCAGAACACAAAGTCCGTTTTCGTCACACGCTGATCCACATGGAAGCCCCGTAACTGACGCTTTAGAGAGAAGCTTGCAGTTTTTACGATATCATCTTAATTGTGGTACTTTCTTAGCTGTTTTCATAGTCGAGCCGAAATGCAGCAACTAATTAAATTACCTGGTCAGTGAGGCTGCATGAGGCGCATCAGAAATTACAGGACAAATAAGTGGGGAAAGTGCGCACTACAACTCTGGGTGGGGGTTGAAGATGATTTTTTTTCCTCTCTGATAATTCTCTGTAAATTGCATGAGTTGAATATCTGCAGCAGAAACAGGAAGAGATCGTTCCTGTTTCACAATGACCTCGGTATTAAAATGCTGGGGTCTTCAGCACAGATGTGCATCTGCGTGTGAAGGAGAGAAGCTTTGGCAAATACTTACAGTATATCATCTGAAAACAATTTGGTGAGGCAGAGGGGTGAAATCATATCTGACTGAAAATGAGAATTTGGTTAAGGCTAAAATTTAACTGTAGGAGAGCAGTGTTGAATTCAAGGGATAGGGTTTCTGCCCAATTTTTTTTTTTTTTTGGACTGTCCTCACTGGCCAATCACAGCACAGACTGGGTAGAGCAGCAGATGTGCTGTAGCCTGGTTCTGGGTGGGGCGTAGCACTCACGAGGCTCTGTCCCCCCCCACAGAAATTGGTCGTGGAGAACGTGGAGGTGCTGACCCAAATGAGGACCAGCTTCGACAAACCGGACCAGATGGCGGCGCTCTTCAAGAAGCTCACTTGTGAGTCCCATGTGGCGCCCTTGTGACGCAGACACCCCTTCCCGGTTTGGGCCGGTCGGGGATGCCGTTAAAATACCTCCTGCTTACGTCCACTTTGTCCCAATAGCCTTTTTAATAGAATATATCCGGCAAGAGCCTTTTATGATGCTAATCAGACAGGCCATATTGGGTTTTCTGCTGCAGTCCATTCCAAGGATCCAAAAGAACTGAAGGGCATGGTCCCACTGCTGCAAGCCTCAGTACCTTTCTTTTCCCCCTTTGGTACTTTAGCGGTGGACAGTGTCCTGAAGAGGATGACCATCATCGGCGTCATTCTGTCATTCCGATCGCTGGCTCAGGAGGCACTCAGAGATGTGAGCTTGTTGCACCTTTAACCCTCATTCTATTTTCCTTTAATACAAACTCCGTGTTTTCAGCTGTTTTTTTTAATGTTTAAGCCCTGGGTGTGATAACAACATAAAGTTTTAAGCAAGGGGAGGTTGCCTTAGGCTGTGATGGAGGCACCATTGCAGGCCTTTCCATCATCTCGCCTTGCTCTCTCTCAGGTGCTGTCCTGTCACATTCCCTTCCTCGTGAGCTCCGTAGAGGATTTCAAAGACCACATTCCCAGAGAGACGGATATGAAAGTAAGGGCAGCAGAGCAGCCTTGGTTTTGCTCACTGTGATCGGCATCTAATTATCCAAGCGGCAGAGTGGAGCCGACCTGTACACTGATTGGCTGATTCTGCGTGGCTTCCTCTAGGTGGCTATGAACGTGTATGAGCTGTCCTCCGCGGCAGGCCTGCCCTGTGAGATTGACCCGGCCCTGGTGGTGGCGCTGTCCTCGCAGAAGGCCGGTGAGGCGACCGCACCCCCCACCGCTGTATGTCACGCGTGGCCTCATTACGCGGCGGGCCCCCAGGGAGGGTCCCAGGGAGGAGTGATGGAAAAGGGCTGCAGTTTACAAAATGGCGCAATGGGAACACCTCGTTCTGTGAAACCCACCCCCGGCCCCCGGCTCATTTCGCATTGTCGTAAGAGATCGCGTTAAAGGCAAATATCAGCCGTTGGGTCACAGTGCCAAGGCTGGAAACTGCGCATGCTTTTTCCGCGTTAAACTCCAGGCTAGTGGATCCAGGTGTTACGTGGCAGGGCTGCGGTGCAGGGGGCTGCTTTACACCGCGGGGGGGGAGGGGGGTGGTTAAATGATCATCTTGGCTCAGAGCTTAAGCATAAGCTCAGAGCTGCCCCCATCGCTGCAGCCTTCACTTCCTGTGGGAAGGCGGGGTGGGCATGCGGATGGAATTCCCGTTTCTTCTGTGTGTGTGTGTATACGTGTATACATATGTATATGTGTGTGCGTGTGTGTATACGTATGTGTGTATACATGTATACGTATGTGCGTGTGTATACATGTATGCGTCTGCGCATGTATGTATACATGTATGTGTATGCGCATGTATGTATACATGTATGTG
>JAODKM010000034.1:8982201-9009817 GCA_026780845.1 Petrocephalus sullivani
ACCAACTAACTTCAATGACTACCGCCCAGTAGCACCCCCCCCCCCCATTACAAAGTGCTTAGAGCAGCTGGTCCTAGCACACTTCACATCCTGCCTCCCCCCCCCCCCCCACCCCCCCCAATCCTCCTCACCTCCACAAACCCCCGGATGCCCTCCGCCGTATAGAAGCCTTCATACTCTGAGATGCTGGACTGGTTGAACATCATCATGGTGGGGAATGCGTGGACGTCATACTGAGAAGAGCAATGGTGGGGGTGGGGTGACATAGCCGACGGCAATGACCCGTTTAATTTGTTACTCCACACCCGTCTCCATAATTCTGTCAGGACCGTAAAACAGGCCCCAAATTGACTGCACCATGCATATGGGTTAGATGGAGAGAAATCATGCTAATGGACTCCAACCGACAGAGATAGCGATGGCTCTGTGCTGAACACGCATTCCAGAATGTTCCCTGTAATTTACGGCGCAATTTCCCCTGTCAGGCCCCGGAGAGCTTCCTCGCGTCTCCTCTGCCGAACCCGGCTGCCGGCTCTGCTTCATTACACCGCGATTGACAGGGACGGCAGGGCCATCCGGCGCCGCTTAGCATCAGGGCTCGCCAGGCAGAATCACCAGCGACAGGCGGACGGGGAAGCCGCTAAACTATCGAGACAAACAATATAGTCGCCAAATGCTTCTGCGCGCGGATCTGACCGCTAAGACGGACCACCTTGATTAAAGCCGACATGTTTATAAGCCATTATAAGGACATAAAGTTCTCGTCGACGTTCGCCAGATGCTACACATGCAAAGCAGACTCAAATTATTCGGCTTGACTCCGGCCCCGTCGGATTCACCCGCTCGCAGAGCTCCTGGTGGGCACCGCAGTCCAGAGTGCCGAGCTTCGCCTGTCCAAGTAGCCAGACGGATGCCTCCCTCAGCTCTGGGAACCGGGAGAGGCACGGGAGACACCACTGAAACAGGACAGCGGCCGGAAACAGTGTCAATCCAAGCAGCGCATCCAGAGTTTACATCTCTTTCCCAAAACAATGTTTCCTAAACCGGTCCTCAGGGACCCACCGACAGCCCACGTTTTTGCTCCCTCCCAGCTCCTGGACCGTCTGGCAGGGAGCAAAAACCAGTGTGGGCAGCCCGTGTTCTCGAGGAGTCGACTGTGTGCAAATGTAGCTAGACTGAGCTTCCGGTGAATGCTACACGTCATCATCAGAAAGGAAGAACCTAATAAGATTAGTATTCAATGAGTAGAAGGTACGACACTGAAAGCATGTAGAGAACACAGAGCGGTAGTCAGCCTAGAAGAGAAATTCCTGATGCGTCTTGAGTGCTTTCCTGAAGGTGGAGAGAGAATCTGATGCCTGCTAATGAGCAGGAACCGAGCGAGGAACTCGGGCTGCTCCATGTAAGCAGACGAGACCTCAGCTAGTGGCACTAGGAGATGAGTGTCCCCTTATGGCTGTAATACTCACAGGGGCAAAGAAGCTCACCAGCCAAGGCTCCTTCTCACCACCGGGGAAGTTCCCAGGTCGCAAGGTGGTCACATGGGAGCCGGCGCTGGCCTTGGCGAAAGATGCAACTTTGTACAGGATGTCACCCCCTGGACAGGTGACAAGGACAAGCATCACAGATCCAAGCGACCAATCCAGGAGGAGGAACAGACCCATCACTGGGACCCTGCTAACCGTGGTGGATCTCGAACTTGTCGATGCCAAGGCCCTTGAACACGGCAACGCTGGGCTTCTGGATGTGTAAGGAGCTGCAGAGGCCAGCCTCGCTCACGCAGTTGACTTTCCCCACCTGAGCGGGATTGCAGTGGGTACGTTAGACATTTAGAGTGACCCTACTCCTCCTCTGCTCGCAACACCTCTAAACTCAGCTAAATAAGCAAACGCGAATAAGTAAAAAAAAAATTCAAGCTCTTATTTTCTAGGTACAGCCTTCATCCCCAGAAACCCGCATAGCATATGGATTCACACTTCTAGCATGACCATTACATTTTTAAATTACATTTTGTTTATATAGTAGATGCAGCTATGAAAGAGGCGACACACATTTGGGGAAAGCAGGGTCAGACAGGAGGTTAGGGCCTTACTCACAGACCCAAAGGTGAAATCTGCCCCCTTCCGATCACACATACAGCATCCTACCCTGCTGCGTTACAAACCGCCCCCAATGTGTACTGAAGTAGTTGACCTGGTATCTAAAAGCAGAATCAAACCATGCTTATGGTTCTGAGTTATTTTGTTGTTTATGTCAGGGACCCGAGACGGCATGAAAGATAAAGGAAACCCCCCCCCCCCCCGCGCCCCTATTGCAAGTGGAAAGTCCAGCCTCTCACTTTGCTTTGCTACCCACTAGGAAGCGTAGGACTCAGCTCTGGTCATTAAGGGCTGCTGGCTGGGCCCGCAGGCCCAAGTCGTGGCCCTTACCTGCATGTGGTAATCTTTCAGAAGCACCCTCAGCTTTTTGTACTCGTGGGATGGCAGCTCTTCTTGACCGAACGAGAAACGGACCACCCAGCGATGGCGAGCCACTTTACCCTAACCGAAAAAAGGAGACCGGAATGACTCTTTCACCGGCAATGTCTCAACGATCTCAAATCGTCCCGTTGGGGTGCGCAGAGTTACCGGGAATGTCTCCTCCGTCAGAGTCTCTAGGTCTGGCAGCTGACGCATCGCCTCTGTGTAAATTTCCTTTGCATCTAGACTGTGGAGGAACTGGAAGGAGGAGCAATTTGTCCCAATACTGACAATGAAGCCCACGGACACATAACTTAATCGGTATGACTCCAGGAACGTTCAGGATTCGAGACTGAGACTCGGACGCCAATTAGTCCTGACCAAACCGTTCAAAGGAAAAGGCCTTCTGCTCTTTCGAGATGGAGACAGAGAGGGGGGGGGCATTTACCAGCACGCTGTCCCTCTGCTTCATGGTGCTGCTGGGGGAGAGGAATGCTGTGGAGCTGGACGTCACGTCAAAGTTCTCACACAGGTCAGCGTGCTTGATGCAGTCCATCCAGCCGATGTTCACCAGCCCCTCCTGAGAAAACACTAGACAGATGGAACCAAACTCCACTGAGTCCCTTACAGCGAGACCTGTAACAAATATTACCGCGTTCATAAGGCAAACATTTCTGGCTGACCTGGAAAAAAAAGTCAGGTCGCCATTTCTAGGTGGCTAAACATGGTGGAACTCAACTGTATTTCATTGCTTACCAACATTCCAGCTAGTTTCTGCCTTGTTGTTGACGAGAGACAGTCTGCAAAAAAAAAAAAAATTAAGCAAAACAGCAGAATTTCTCTTTATTTCTCTTTATTCAAGAGGTACTTTTGAAAGTTCAGACCTTTCAATGTTTGTTATCATCATGAAATATGTTACTTACAGATTGTTATGTTTGTGTCATAAACATTTTTCAAATATTACATTTGTTTAGAATACTTCTCAAACTGAGATATCCAATCTTACCTGCAGCCTCCGCGCAGAAGGTAATGAGCCAGGCTTTTCCAGACGCGAACGCAATTTCGATCTCATTGAAGACATTACCTAAAGACACGCCGACCCAGTGTTTAGGTAGCACAACAACTCCCAAGCTTAAGTAAATCTTAAAGAAGATCCATTCGATGATGTATATTTACCATGCCGTAGCTCTGTTACTTTGCTGTTCACAAAACGCATCACAAACTTGGCCAAGCTCTCCTTTGATCTGTTTCCGAAGTACTTCTCTGCCTTCTGTAGAGGGATGGTACAGTCAATATAGTGGCAGGTCACGTGACAGGTCATGTGACTGTCCACACTTACCATTCCATCTTTGAAAAGAAGGAGCGTCGGGTAACTGCTGACGCCTTTGCTGTGGCACAGGGCTTTGTCGTCTTCGCAGTTCACAGCTCCAATCCTCACCAGCCCGTCCATCTCCTTGGCAAGGTCTCTCCACTGTCAACAAGGAAACAGATGCTAGTCAGCTGGTGCGGCGTTAGCGGTACTAAACCTCAGCACCACTGGTATCGGGCGAGTGACGGACTCGGGACAACGCTGCTGTAGGTCTGGAATCACTCATAGTAGTTACACTGCCATTCCCCAGTCATGGGCCCTTTCATCGCAAACCCATCCTGATGGGTTTTGACGATCTGGCCTAAACCTGTACTAAAGCCTAAAAATCAGCTGCATTCTCATGAAGCCACCCTGTTGACACTTTACGTGTTTTATATTCTTTATAAATATAAATATAGCGTTTCCTAGGTTACCGATGAAATAGGCGTAACTGTGACCTAACCTGTCACCAAGCTGACTTTGCTTTAAGCATTAGCCTAGCTGGATTTTGTACGGTAAAATGTTTACCATGAATGCTGATTTAATAACTGGACAACTACTTTACAATAACTGATAAGACAAATGAGTTGGATGCAAGCATTACTCAGGGGGTGCGGGGAATAATCGAATGAGCGAAGGCTTCATGTTTGTGCCTTTATCTCACCGTAGGCGCCAAGTCGTGGCAGTGAGGACAGCGGGGGGAGTAGAAATTCACAAACCAGAGCTCTCCAGAGCTCGCTGAGGCATCTATTGAGAGAACAATCAACAGTGTTGATTCCTAACCACAGATTCCTATCTGCTTTCTATGCCAGAATTCCATTAATGGATTCAGATCAGCCTGCGATTGACAAGGTGTTCTCGAAACGGAACACGGCTGAATCTCACTGCATTTTCCTCTGCTGGTGTCCAAACAAATGCGTCATGAAATAAGTGACCAGCCAGGTACCATGGTAACAAGCTGTTTTGGAGATTTCAGAACCTCAGTAGTGAGGAAAAAAAACACTTACCAAATTCTCTGCTGTCTAAAGTAATTATCTCAAGGTCATCGTCATAGAGGCCTTTTAGAGTAGAATGTTACAATTAGTACATATGAAGTCAGTGGAAGAAATCAATACTTTAGTACTTATTTTACTTTAGTAATTATAATTCCATAAAAGGCATTGTATAATTGGGTTTTATGAATGTAGATTTCCCCATCTTTTTCCTTTTGATGGCTTATATTTCTGTTTCCATCCATCCATTTTCTGCAACCGCTTCAGGGTTGTGGGGGGGCACAAGGCAGGGAACAACCCAGGATGGGCTGCCAGCCCATTGCAGGGCACACTCACACACCAATCGCTCACACACGCACCCCTAAGGGCAATTCGGCGACACAAATTAACCTCAGCATTTCTTTTTTGGACTGTGGGGGGAAACCGGGGTAACCCGAAGGGAGCCTCATGATGACACGGGGAGAACATACAACTCCACATACATGAACTCGAACCCTGGTCCCCAACAGTACTAAACCACTGCACCACCATCCCCCCCATCTCAGATTCAACAGTGAAAATGTCTTTTGGGACATCACCAAGGCTCATTCCATTACATACCAAAGCCATTCCTGTAAAAATCATGTGTTTCATATCCACTGCTGCGGTTGTCATCTTCCAGTCCCTTCTCTCCAAATCGTCCGTATGTCATCCTCAGATCGTCGTCCTTTAATACCTCATACACCTGGCTAGCCTTAAGGAGCCTGTCGTGGGCATCGCGGTCATTCTGGGAGGGGGGTGAGAACAAGTGCTTTAGACTGGGGACCTTGTTTAAGGACTTGAAATGCAATGGTGACGTACTCACTGGGTTTTTATCAGGGTGCATGGCCAGAGCAAGCTTCTTAAAAGCCCGTCTAATGTCTCTGCCGGATGCCTCTCTGGAAACTCCCAGCAATGCATAATAGTTTTCAGTCGCGGAGGTGAAAGCTGCCAGCCATGTTACGGCGAATAAGAGCAGCCAGGGTTTGCAGCGAGGCGCTCCGGCCACTGGAGCCTCGGCGGCGCCCCGGAGGAGCCGCATCGCAGGAAATCACTGCAAGCTCCTTCGGGGACACAGAAACGCACCGTCCGCAGCCACGGGCACTTACCCTAGCGCAGGAAAACGTGACAAAAACACATGCAAAGCACGCAGGCGCCTATACACAGGTGGGTGTTACATTAATGCAGTCATCGGCATGTAAATGCAAACAAACGCCCGCAAATGGTAACATTGTATGTAGGTAATAATAACGGAGATCCTCAGACTGGGAGCAAACAATTACACGGGTGCAGCTGTTAATTTGCGGCTAAAAGTTGTATCAGCTAAAACTGCTACAATCTTACCGGAAATCCTACTATGTAAAACTAAGGCTAGGGACAGGTTGTACTGAGAAAAGTTGCAGACGAATAGAAGTTCCTCCGCTCCGTCCGAACGTCTTTGGAAACGTACCGAAAGTGATTTAATGACCCGGCCGGTCATTAAATCATGGAGCTCAAAGGAGACTTAGGATTTGCGCGGCCGATTCCGTCCGGGACGCAGAGTTTGCAGCTCGTTAGCCTGGAGGAACGTAGGGACGCTGTCACGTCCTGCCCAGCCAATCACTGCAGCCACCCGCCACAGAGTGTTAATATAATATAATGAAATATACTATAATTGCATATTTTATATAATTATTATATAATTGAGTGACTGGTAGATTCATTTCGCAGACGTTTTCCTTGTATTCAGCAGCAAGAGGTAACTAACGGGTTTTAGATATTATTATAGATGTAAACAGTGTAAGGACTCCGTGCTTTCTGTACATTACGTCTGCGTTCGTGCAAAAATGCCACAGCTGAGACACGCGCATGCCCAGGCATAAGAGGCGCGCGGAGCCGGTGCGCGAGCCGCCGCATCCGCTCTGTGACGTCACTTCCCGAAACCCTCAGCCCGCTGCCGGACACGCTATTTCCGCCACTTTTTGAAAAGCCAGCCCTGCGCCCATTTATATTTCTGTTTCTCTTGCTGGTTAGCGACAGCGCTCACGGGAGGGCTCCGGACACGCGTATCAGTATCGGAGGCCGGTTCGGATGGAGTTCCAAGGTCAGTCTTTTTGGTCTTATACGCCGCTGCGGCCGCTCTAGCGGGCCGGTCGGCTGTAAGAAGGCAGGGCCCCCGTTAGTGAGGTGCCTCCTGGCTAACGTTAGCGAACAGTCACGCTGGAGGAGAGAGCTGTTATCTTCCTCTTAAAAGGGCTCGCAGTGGTTTGCGGTTGCTAGCTGCGCGCCGGCCCGGCGCCCCTTTAGTGCGCCTTTAGGAGGCGCCGCCGTCGGGGCGCGCGCACTCCCGCGAAGCCGCGCGCCCCCCCGCGAAGCCGCGCGCGCCGCGCCACGCCGTCCCCTCGCTGCCAGGCCGCCGACTTCCTTTTGTCCTGCTAGCAGGTACAGAACCGATGACGCTCGGCTCCCCCACTTCTCCCAAACCTGGGCCCGGCGCCCAGTTCTTGCCTGGCTTTCTGATGGGAGACCTGCCAGCTCCTGTCACTCCCCAGCCTCGGACGTTTGCTGGAACAGGGGGTGGGATGGAAGTGCGCTCTCCTCTGTTGGCAGGTGAGCTTGATGGTGCAATGTGTTAGATATGCTGTATTTCTGCGCGCCTGTAAGCAAACAGTATAAGGTATTGTGCATTTTGTTTGCATGTCTTCAAAATATGACTACTTATTTTATCTTTTGAATCATGGTGGTGGAACACTTATTTCCTTAGTGATTATTAATCTCTGGCCCAGTACAGTACTGGCCCAGTAATTAATTAGCAATTATGCTTTTGTTGGGTAAAATGTTTTTCTTTTTAAATTTGTCAAAGTCTTTCTGCCTCATGATTTTAACAGAACGGGTCTGGGCTGGAAAAAGCTTCCCAGCCTAATTATCTGCACTTCTAGGCTTACATCTCTGGTCCACATCTGGATGTTTCCCTCTAATGTGATTTTACTGGCCCTAGACTATTGCTTGATTTGAATATTATTTATAATTTTGTGAATCATAATAATCATAATATGCATCCGATGGACAGGAAGTCGTGTTGCTATGGAGAGAATCGTCGATGTGAATAACATGCTTATGGCTGCATGCTTTTGCCTGGATGATCCAGCTGGCCAAACAACTGTAGCTTATCAGATTTCATTTAAATCATAAAAACTGTTCTGCATAAGGGCTTCTGCAACATGCCAGTTTTCAGGGTCTTTGTGATCTCCAGCACTAGTCCGTACAGGTGAGGAGTGTCCGATGGTAGTTCTCCAATCTCCATTGTGGTGCTGGTTGACTGTGGAGCTTTCTTGTATCTCAGGCTCTTTAGTGCTCTGTTTGTTAGCTGTGCCTGCCTTGGCAGTCTGGCCCTCAGGGACCGGGGCTCATTAGCCCCCCTTTGAAAGGACATTTTACCATGTTTAGGCTCACTCTGTTATGCGTTAATTGGGGTTAATGAGAGCATCTCCGTTACCTTCTTGACAGGGGGCTCACCCCCGCAGCCTGTGGTGCCCACACCTAAGGACAAGAGTGGGGCCCCTCCTGTGAGGAGCATCTACGATGACCTGGTCGGTCCTGGGATCGGCTTGTCCCCACTGAGCTCCCGTAAGCAGGTAAGCGCATGCCCTTCCTGTGCATCAGCCTGGTGTTTGCCACATCGCATCATTGCATGAACATGTCCAATTCTCTCCCCTAGCCGTTTTCCGGGATGCAGACACCACTGTCTGGTTTGATGGCAAACACACCAGGGACATGTAAGTGTATATATGTGTGTGTGTGTGTACATATGTTTCATTTTAAAATGAACACCTTGGCTCTTCTGCATGCATATTAGCAGGGAATAACCTCCTTATTATTCTCTCTGCTAGCTTCCAGTGTCTTTAGTCCTGCAAGCTTAGTGCAGCAGAGGAAATCGACACTCTCGCCCGCACAAGCTGATCCCTTTTACACTCAAGGGGAAGCCCTGTCCTCAGAGGACCAGCTGGACGAGACCTGGGTCACAGTTTTTGGGTAAGTTGGGGCCCCTCCTCTTATGAACAGCAGACAGAGGCATTCGCGCTGCGATTTGCATAAAAGCAGTGTGGGTCATTTGACTTTGTATTTGCTTTAGGTTCCCCCCCCCGTCCGCTTCCTACATCCTCCTACAGTTTGCGCAGTACGGCAATATATTAAAGCATGTGGTAAGAACTTGTATCTCAAGAGGCTAGTGGATGAACATGTTAGTGTTACTTTTAAATCTGCTAGAAATTAGCTATGCTTGTTAGAATGGTCCTGATGGTTAATATTCTCCCCCCCCCGAAACAGATGTCCAACACTGGCAATTGGATGCACATCCAGTATCAGTCCAAACTGCAGGCTAGGAAGGCGCTTAGTAAGGATGGGAAAATCTTCGGAGAGGCGATCATGATCGGGGTCAAGCCGTGTATAGACAAGGTAAGCGGAGATCTCCGTCCCAGGGCCTGGCACGGGGACCCTGCATGCTGATGAAACCTTATGAAAGGACACAGCCTATTTCTTTGCACCATAAAAAGTTTAATTTTATCTTGGGGGCAGACTGCAGGGTTAGTGGAGTAGATCTTTATTGGGCTTTTTACTGAGAACTTGGAGAAGTACGATTCTGGATACAGTTAATCTCGCTGGGATTCTTACATTTTTAATATCGGCCCCATCCGCCCTCCCCTGCTCTGCACAGAATGTGATGGAGGGCTCAGAGAAAGGCCCCTCCCCCTCCAGCTCGGTGTTCACCCCCCCAGTGAAGGCGGCTGGCACTCCCAGCATGCTCGTCTCCACACCTCGGCCCGCCATGAGGCCCCTCAGCGCAGCTTACAAGGCCTCCAGCAGCGAGTACCAGGTAAACTCGCGGCTTGAGGGAAGACGGCGCTGCCTTGCGCACAAGGGTGCTCGTCGCCACTTGGCCTTATGGGAACTATTGCCACGTTCCATTTAACTCGGAGCTGGGGATGACTACCAAGTTAACTGCAGAAGCTGGAAAGCCATTTGGCAATACCAGTGAGCTTTTACCCGCTTATCGTTTGTTCTCTTACATTTAGTCCAGACTACCTTAAATCCGAGTACTTATCCAACTACGTGACAAATCCTGCTTTTCTGCAACTTTTACCCATTGTGTTATCAACTTATATTGCTGACATATTGCACATAAAAATACCGTAGCGGCATCTCGACAGATAGCAGTTGGACAGCACTGTGGCCACGACTGATTAAATGAGCCACAACGTAGCTGCTAATAATAAGCAGATGATAGCAGCTTTAACTTCTGCTGATAAAGTGGCAGCCGCCTTGAATTCTGAGGTCGGGGTTGTGTAGATTCAGCTGACTTCATAAGTCAGAATTCCGTCTTCAGGAGGCGTTCCGGTTGAAATTTCTGACTAGAAACTTGGAATTTCCGAGTTCCAAATTCAAGTGAAAAGCAGCATATGTCTATTCAGGGTGCTGCTTGCATCTAATAAACTGCAATGGGGGTAGTAGCTTGCATGAATGTTAGCCTTTGTCTAGCTAATGATAGCCTGAGCTGGTAATAAGCATGGTTTTTCTTGGACAGGTCATTTCAGACAAGCAGACCCCCAAGAAGGATGACAGTTTGATCACCAAAGCCATGGAGTACATGTTCGGCTGGTGATGCTGCTCGCCACCTCAGAAGGAACTCGGTGACTCGCTGACTCGGGTCACGTGACACGTTGACTCGGTTCCGTTGGTCTCAGAGTCTGTCACCGAAGCCTTTTATGGACGCACCCTGTAAATGATATGCACTTTATGACTGTCAGGAATATGCAGACTCTACTGGGTGTGGGTGATGAATCTGTTTTGTAGCTTAGAAATTTGGGGTGCTTATTGTCGCCGGGAGACACTATAAGGCAGTGCGGGTGTTGGTGAGCTGGCTGCCTCATGTGCGACAGGTCCTGTAAGGAATTATGTTTCTCTGCTAAACGATGGTTCTGAAACTCAGGCTGGTGTGGATTACGTCTTACGACTGGAATGAGTCGGACAGACCAATTTTAAAAACACTTTTACAGAGTGCGACTTTTAAACTTTGCTTACTCCTGTGTCTTTGCTATTGAAATTTTTGTAAACTTTTTTTTTTGTGTACGACCCCTTGTATGATGGTTTCTTACCCCCCGAATATCTTTCTGACATTGTTCAGTCCATCCTAACAGACACAATGAACACTTCTATGTAATAAATACAGTATTACTATCATAGTGTGGAGTTTACTGCTGCAGTACAGAGTCGGACATTTATCATTATACTCTTATTGTTCCATAGGGGAGCTGGAGATGATTCTGAGTTTGAAAAACAAATTATGGAAATTCCAAAAAACCATGTGTTATTGTTATGAGATTAGCATTACATATCCAGTGAATATCACTGGAAATTATTAAAAGCGCTTTGAAGCGGTACATCCAGCCAAGCAGCGATGATGACTGCGTCCCCGTTTCCGTAATGCCCATCTCACTATTACTGAGACCAGATTACGGTTTTTCCGAGTCTGTCGAAGGTAATGCACACCACAGCAGCTCCCGCAATAATGAGTAAAGCTCGCCTGCCTTGTGATGTGTCAGGGAAAATTTGGTTTCTATTTCCGCAATTCCAGCATTTTTCTCTGTAGAAGCAGCAGCTGTTCTGTGCTCCTCTAAGCGAAATTGCCCCCCGTTTGACTGCCAAACAAACCGTTACGCATCCCTGCATGTAAATATTTGAGAGGAAGGTCAGCAAGGCTCGTCCCGAGGCCTTCTGTCACATCCCTGAAGCAGACTCTTGACGCGTCCAGTGCCGAAGGTCGTGCAGACCCGGTCACTGGAGACCCGGTAGTCTGTGTGTGGCGCTAGGTCACCGGCTAGGTGATATTCCTGGCGGGGGAGTGCGGATGTAATACATCTTGATTAACGGCACTTTTCTCAGAGGGTAACTTGACATAACCTTGATACAAGTGAGTGCGAACTCGTTTTATGCAGTGTCTATAAAGAAACATGTTTTGATGCCTATGCGTGGCCTGGGCTGAGCAGTTGTTGACCATGAGATGCTAATTATCAGTGCTTCATGCTTGACCTATAATATCGATATGTGATGGAATGAGGAATTTAAATGGGTAGAAACTGTTTAGTGAGCTTGTGTGATTTCTCTCTCTTAGCCTTTTTACCTAATGGCTGTATACTTCTGTACGTGCGTAGGCTTTGTCATAATGACCTGTATTATTAGCGACGCTGATTTAATCTTAGTTGCCAGCAGAGGGCAGCATTTTATTTCATTATTCATAGGCTCGACTAGTGGGTTTGAATCTGCTTGAACTGCATTGTGCAAATGATCATCAATCATGCATATACTGCGGTGATTATGTTGAGAGAAAGTGGACTCATTTTTTTTTATTAAAGTGACTTAAAAAAGAAGCCTATGGCACTGAGTCAAACACAAATGTATATCTTTAACAAAACGGTAGGTTCAATTAAAAGCAAGTGAAAAGCGGGGAAGAGGGTTTGAAAAGTAATGCAACAGATGGATGGATAGTAGCTGTCATAGCGGATTTGCCATGTACCTTCCTGGACCCCCGCACGCTGCCGGAGATTGCCTGTCATCTCTGTTTATTAATTATATTTTAGGTTAATTCTGCGCCCTTACCCCGGCGCCACGGATTGAAAGATAAACCGGCATGGTTTCCAGGCGGAGGGCAGAGAGTCGAAGGCGAGGATAATTACTCATGAAGCAGGGGGTGAAAGAGCAGATTTAATCGTGGCGACAGACACCATTAGAGAAACAGTATCTGCGATGCAGCAACCAGAGTTAGCTATCCAGATGCATTTGGCGGAGGAAGGGAAGCGGTCATATTGAATTTGAGTTGATTTACAGACGTAAGCCAGTGCTTCCTTAAGATATATATAGATTATGCCAATTAGTACCTGTGTATGTGGTCATCTGGAAAAATTGCATTTGACAAATCATCTTTGATCGGCATCGGCTTTACTCCAATGGTTGTTTTCCCTGTTATTGAATCAAGCTGTGCTGTAAGGGTCTCCGTTTTATATTTGCCAGCGTGCGGAAGCGGGAAGATCCCGGGCATCGCCGTGCAATCTTTAATTTCTTTCTATTGTTTGAAAGACAGGCAATGATGAATTAAAAACCGAGGGGAAGCATCTTAGGCCCAGGTGGAATACATCAACCGTGTGACATTTCCGAATTATTTCACATTTGCGATTGTGCTGAATGTAGGATTATAATATTGCCGGGGCTCTTGTTTTTCATTAAAACTTTCTTTGCTCTCGGTCTGGAAATGAATGCGTCGGGAGTGAAAACGGGCCCAAACGGATGGAGGTGACAGGGCTCTCTCAGAATCAAATCTAAAAACGGTGTACCTTTCAGCTGTGGAAATAGATGCGCTGCGCGCCCCAGCGTACGGGCGCTCTGGAGCGCGCGCGGCCCTCCAGCGCGTGGGCGTCGCAGCCCCCAATCCGCGGCCGATATCCCGACTGAGATTAATCTCAATATTTAGTAGGCTTACGAGACTTAACGTGCTTAATGTGGCTCCGTTTTTTTTCCCTCCGTTAATAAAATATCAAAGCCTTACTATAGTCATGTTAATTTCAGTTTTTTAATTATCTGCAGGCAACAGCAAAACACTCGCATACGTTTCCTTAATGCTTCCCTTTCCCGTCCTTAGTGTGTGTGCGTGCGCGCGCTTAAGGACGCCAATTAGCCTAAATGGTCTGCAGTGTGTGCGTGTGCGCGCAGTGCCCATACTATGGACTGGCCCCTTACCCAGGGCGATCCCCTGCCCTCCGCTGCCCGGGAGAGGCTGCAGACCCCCCGCCCCGTGACCTTGTCCTGAATATGAAGCAGGGAAATGGATGGATAGGCATCCAGTCCTGAAGGTGCGCGCAG
Organism: Petrocephalus sullivani; assembly: GCA_026780845.1. Taxonomy (NCBI): domain Eukaryota; kingdom Metazoa; phylum Chordata; class Actinopteri; order Osteoglossiformes; family Mormyridae; genus Petrocephalus; species Petrocephalus sullivani. The sequence continues at coordinate 8,995,908 of JAODKM010000034.1, forward strand.
TACCGCGTGTGCGTGCCAGCGTGCGCCAGGATACTGCCGCTCGGCGCAGATTTAAAATAAGACCCTTTCTTGATTTCAGGAACGAGCCCCAAACACCACAGAGCATCAACCTGAGCCTTAACCTGAAGGGATTGTTTGCTGTGCTATTTTCATAAAGCTTTTGAAGGGAAGCCTGAATCTCAGCTGGGTTTTCACTTATGACATGTATTTAAGTCACAGGGACAAACACTGTTCAGAAAAATAAACCTCAGTGCTCCACAATCACAATTTGCACACACTTCGATCAGTGACAGAGCTGCTCCTGAACATGGCACTGCCTGGTAGGGGACCGAAGAAATGGGATGACTATAAGTATGGACAGAATGCATAATGAATAATCATAGAAATGTGTATAGAAGCGCGCGGGCATTGCTGTCGAGCGCGTGACGCTGTGTACCGCAGCCCGCGCGAGCAGACATGCAGAAGGTCGCAGTATCTGTTCAGCAAGAAGCCTGCACAGGTATAAATAGATGAAAGGTAGCAATTTATCAAGGAACTGGGTCGAGTCTTTTACAGAGACATGCCCATGTTATGCATTGATGCGGGGCTTCTGTTAAGAGTTAAAGGGCGGCCATCACTGTATAATTGACGTAGGCTGAGCTCGGCGCGACGGATGAGATCAACTTTTGGGGAAATGCGGAAGGTTAATGTAAAACAGTCAGGATGCAGGGTCCCTTTGTTCATCTCGTAATCTAATACAAGAGGAGATCAGCCCCGAATTAAGGAGCTTTGCGCCGCCGACGGGACGTCCACAAATCCCGTTACGCTCATTAATTCGTAGATTTGATTAAAGCGAAAGATGCGGTAATGCGCAGCGACTGACCTGTTATTTAATCACCGCGGCCAGGGAGGAGCACGAACGGCCATGTCAACAAGCCCACGTTGGAAATGCCAGTGCTCTGTAATGAGGGGAAAGTGCATTAAGTGCAGGACGGGAAGTGGCGACCGCGCGCGAAGCCGGAGGGAAGCGGTTCGGATGGAAAAGAGCGGTGCCCCGTTTTTAGCGGACAATTGAATAAAGGCAGAGAATCGATAATAATATCTGCCGATTACAATCATCAAGCTTCACTTCTCTTTGGAGATTACACACCCAATTCCCCTAAGAGGCCGGCCGGAATCAGGGATCGATAGCGGGACAGGGGCGCGCGCCCCTGTCCCCCCGTCCCCCGGCGCGAGCGGAAAAAGCGGATTCCGCCTCGAGCTCCTGCGCCCCTATAAGGTCTGCCGCGGCGACGCGCGCCCGGTGGAGCGTAAAGGCAGAGGGCCTCTCCGGGAACCCCAGCGAGGGTTCTGTGGGATCTGTTCGCACCGGAAGCCAAAGCAGCCTTTGGGGCAGGGATTTTATAAGTGATGGATGCTGACCTCTACATTGTGATTGTGTCCTTATTTAACTCTGTTTCCTTCATTTCCTTTGTAATTTCTGTATATTTTATTTATCGATATAACACATACATTGCCATCTGTTTATTCTCTGTATCAGGGGTGGGTAGTCTTATCCGCAAATGCCAGTGTGTACAGGTTTTCGGGATAACCTTTAGATCAGTTGTTCAAACCCAGGTGTGAGGACTCTTCAGCCAATCAGTCCTCTAATTAGTAACCTAATTAGGGAATTGCAGTGAAAACCTGCACACACAATGGCCCTTTCTGCCCACCTCTGCTCTGTGTATGATCCTGACATGTAACCTGACATGCTACATGGACAGTATTGTGGACTGGGACACCTGGCCATTAAACCCACAGGAATTTTTGTGACATCCCATTCTAATAAAAAACCTCATTATATGCATCTATGGATGGATATTAAATGGAAAGTTTATTGTTGTAAAAATATAATTGGAAATTCATACATCCACCCAACCATTTTCTGTTCCCTCTTGTTTTATGCTGGGTCATGGGACTATTCCGGACACTGTGGGTACATGGCTGTGAATAACCCAATATACAGCGCCAACCCATCACAGGACACACACACACGCACACACACCATTCCCACACACTCTGAATTTACACATTTATTTTTTGCATTTGGTACATTCTCACATACCCAACAATCTCCCTATCAGGGCCAGCCCCACACAGGGTGTGGTCCTGTCTCAGCCAATCACAAATCCTGCCAGCCAATGAAAGTTTCTAATATTATGAATAGGAAGGAACCAAGCCATTTGTATGGACCAACTAAGATCCTAGAGCTTGAGTTGGACCTTATAGGGTAAAAGTGTTAGTATAGCATTTTATGTATATGAGAAGTATTAGCCAATGGCAGGTGTCACTCATGTTGGCTTCACTTTCTGTCCTTTCATGACCTCAATGTGGCCCCCTAGAGGTCAGCATGAGCATCACATCGTCAGCACCGCAGGGAGTCGGCTCCGCACGGGGCCTAGTGGGAATCCGGTCCGCCACACGGGCTTGCCGACGCGGCGGGGGCGGAAGCCGGTGCTACCTTGTATATCCAGCTGAGTCGGCGGGAGCCGGATAGCAGCGGCGTTCCCAGGCCTCCCGCATGCCGCCGCACGTCACTCTCTCTCCCATCTGCTCTGCGGCCTCTGCCGGCTACTCCCCCAGCACTGCCGGCGAGGTCGCGGCGTTCCCTGTTAGCCGCCTCCTCACATCACGTCGGTGACATTAGGGGGAGGGAGGAAGAGGTTCGGTCTGGTCTACGCCCCCCCGCCACCGGTGTAGTTACTGGGAGTGAGGCAGACGGGAACGATCGCATGTCACGCCAAGTGCATAACGGTGACTTCTCTGACAAGCGAAGAGTGCCGTTCTCCTGACAGCGATCCGGCTAAAGTGCACACCGGGGGGAAGGAGCGTCTCCCACCGGAGGAGGTTGGCGGCGTCTCCGTAGGCCGCGCACAGGATGGAGACAGGGCAGAGACTTGCAGGCCTTCATCATGGCGGAGCGCAGATATGATGTTATCTCTTCCCCTGTTTGATCACCTGAATGACAAGTGGCAGTGGCTCAGGGGAACTTGTTATCGCATCCCTGACCGAAGTACGTGCGTCTGCCAGAAGTCTATCTGCAGCCCATCAGTCACATGTGCACTCATCCTCACCGCCTCTCGATAACAGTCTGCACCGGGAGCCCATATCTTCAGCCTTAAAGGCCGACCGACGCATCCCCTTGATTAAAAGCGGAGAGCAGGAGAGACAAAGGGAATTTGCTCCCCCCCCCAATGCCTGCCACTACTCCAGGTCTCAGGTCTGCGGGTCGATCGCCTGAGCGGCGAGGTGGCGGGCGACCCGGAATATGATGTTTCCATCTCCCGTGGTCAAAGGCAGCACCTGGGCTTATTTTAGCACGGTCGGCTTTTTCCCCGTTACTCCCTAATGTGGATCCAATTCCCGGGCAGCGAATGAATGTTCCGTGGATGAGATATCGAAAGAAGGCGCTGGAAAAAAAACAAATCCGCACAAACATTTGGAATGAGTGACCCTATTAACCAGAGCAAACAGGATCTGTTTCTGCTCCCCTTGATTGTTTGATGTGCCTGAGCTGCTAATGCTGCTCCCTTTCTCCTGCTAATGCCGGGGTCCCTTCTGAAGCTACTCACCGTGACTGTTCTAGGATCAGTGCGTGGTCTCCGCACAGGCCCCTCCCGCCTTACTACACGGCCACCTCAGTAGGGGGCGCTGTGGCCTCATACCTCCAGGATTGTGGGTTCGATTCCCTTAGCTCATTCTGTGTGTGGGGAGAGAGCAATTTCTTCCCAAGTGCTCCAGTTTCCTTATCCAGTACAAAAACACATGCTGCCTTTGGCGTGTGTGTGTGTGTGTGTGTCTGCCCAGTGATGGGCTGGCCCCTTATTCAGAATGAGCCCTGCCATTGTGCCCTATCCTTCCCACGACAGGCTCCAGGCTCACCGTGATCCCGTGCCGGATAAGTAGTTATGGAAGATAGATGGATAGACGAATAACGCTTTGTCTAAGGCACTTATTTAACAGCAGGTTCAAATGCTTCATCTACCAGACATAAGAGTGTGTCCAGCTGGGCTCGGAGCAGAATCCTTATTAGTGTTAGATATAGCAGCTTCTCCCAATCCAGTCGTTGGGGGCCCACAGCCAAGCCACGTTTTTGGACATTTTTGGAGGGAGCAAACATATGGACTGCCTGTGGGTCCCTGAGGACTGGTCTGGGAAACACTGAAATATTGTATTAGATGAAGGCGGGGGGGGGGGGGATTACTCTGAGCATGCCACCTCTCTGAATGATTCTCATGCCATGTTCCCAACTGACATTTAAGCACAACAGTATTGCGACAGTCATGTAGTGGTGACATCTGAGTTTGCTCCCACCCATTGCCACGCCCCCTTTGAGGCCTGGATGGAGCTGGAAGATGGCAGTAAATGAAACATTAGTCTACGGGGATCCTAATGTTTATGGGAAGAAAATTTTATGCTCCGTAAAATCTCTTGCTCGGCCACATTAATGGGAAACGCTCTCTCACACCGGAAACCCGTGAGCGTGACATTTACTGCAACATTTTGTGCCCTGACCTTCTCCTGCTTGCCTCGTCGTGATTAAAACATCATGACGTGTGCGACACACATTGGTGGCATGCGAAAGTTGCTTCCGCGATATCCTAATGGGAGCCCGATCCCTGCTCTTTCTCCATGAGCAGAGACAGACGCGGAATTCGCCGACCGCCACGGCGTGTCTCATTTCACGCTTGAGCAGGTCTCAAACAGAAGAAAGATAGACCCCAGTAACTGGAATAAAGTAACTTACCGATGGATGCAGGATTCGTCTGCTTTGCGTTTCCTGCATCATTGTGCCGTTTCCATGCAACCGATGCATAGATTAGATGCCGACGGTTGGCCACAGAGCCCCTGCACACCGCGTACTAAACCTCCACAGCGTGCCCTTTCTGTAAAGCGAGCAGCCGGGGGGGTAAAGTGATTGCCCGCTGCTGGTTGGGAATCGAGGGAAATGGACACTAAACTCTAAACAGTGGGAACCAAAATCAGCCCTTAAACGGATTTGCAACAAGGGCGGGTAATAGCCGTCTATGGAAAATCGAGCTGCCATTACGGAGAGGATAAGAGAAGTACCTCTTTATAGTCCAGACTCTGCTATGCGCTCCCCCTGCAGGGGAGGGATAGAGAGAGGTGAAATCAATAAAGATCTTTGGGGGGGTGCGACATCGGAGATTGCACATAAGTTATTCACCAAGACTCGGGATTTAACATAATTTGGCATGGCCTCAGCTGCGGAATCTGCCCACTCATCGGATATTTAGGGGCCTCGATTTCTGCTACCTCAGCGGGACTTCCATTTTTCTATATCTATTCCATTGGGCGTCGTGGGATTCAATGGCCAAGAGCTGTGCTCCCCCCTGTATAATTTGTCGCTTACTATGTTAACGTTCCCTGGCACTGGATCCTGACAATCCGTATCCCGCCTTGAACACAATCTCATTAACACTCATAGCAACAAAAACTGTAGTAGGGGGCAGTGTGCCAGTGAAAGTAACAAGCAGTGTTCTCCATTAAACTGCAATCTGTTCATTCAAAATATTAGGGCGTGGAGATATTCCGTCGTCACCGAGACATTTCTGTTTGAATGGAGCTCCTGTTTTAGCTTGGGAAGGGGGAGAGATGTATTATATTATGTGTTATAGCTGTGAAATCGGATGAAATTCCAGGCACCACTATTTTCTTTTTTTCTCTTTCCCCGATCAAAGAAATTGTTCTATCAAATGCCGGTGGCCTGCAAACACAGTGAGCTCTGTAAAGCAGTGGGTTTTCCCCCTTCCCTGGGAGAGGAAAGCCTTTGGCATCGCGATCGACACCCTCAGCACACACAGCCGGGAGGAGAAGCCGCGTCTGAGGGTTTGGGCTGCTTTCAGCGGCAGTGTTAATGAAAGGTCTTAACAGTTTGTGTTACTCGCCAATGTTCAGATACACTCACCAGCTCATCAGGTGGGGAAGAGGACGAATCAGCTCATCCGGAAAAGGACGTGGTCGTAGGGTCCCGTTTCCCGCCGCACCCTTTCGGCCAATGGGAGCACTTTACTCGGGCCCTGTGTTTTTAAAGTTGTCGGCTCATTCCCAGTGTAGGGAGCTGTTTGTCCAACATTATTCATGTCAGAGCCTGTGGATAAACAGGTGTAGAATCAATGGGTGGGGGAACAAGATGGTGCTCTCTGGGGTTTGGGCTGCAGGAGAGAGAAATGTGTTTTCTTAATTTTTTTGCCATCTACGACTGAAAAAATGTCTCTTTTAGTATTTTTAAATGAAGTTGCTGACATCTTGATGACTGCTTTCTTGCTGTTCCCAGAGCAGATTTATTCATTTCTTTTTGATTTCATGTGGTCATTTCTGCATGTGGTGGATAATGGGAATCAATAACACATATTGCTGCTTTGCTCTTAATCTTGGGTGAGTTTGTGTTTTTTTTAATCATTAGGCTGTTAAAATAAATTGCTGCGGCACACAAGAGACTTGCGTTTCAACAGAGGGAAGTATGCCACGGAAAATTTCATAATGAAATAGTGCTGAACGTTACAGAAATGAAAAGCCGTTTTGAAGCCTGTGATACATCATGCCTCTGTTTAACGTCCCTCCTTTGTCTGAAGCAAATTCCCATTCATAGATGCCGTGTTGCATCTGAAAGCACAACTGCTCTCCAAATAGATCTAATTAAAGTACAGGGGACACAGATTCTGGAAAAGAATTCTGGGTAATGACAATCCAATATTGGGGTATAGTTGTTGTAACCAACGATTGGTTCCTCAAGACAATGTTTTCAAATCCAGATCCATTTCATTGCATTGCATAGTTTTTTTTAGTCTCTATTTGAATACCGCTCTGAATTTTTAGCTAGAATTTCATATGTATAATTTCTAGAAAAAGGTCTTGTTAGAAGACAGGGCAACTGTGTACAACTATGCATATTTGGCTATTGTGCACATTTGAAATGAATGGTAATGTTCAGATTATGGCTAATTAACTTTGGAAGGAGTAATGATTTTCCCAGGCTATATGAAAATAATACCGAAAAAATTGTTGGGGTCACAGCAAAGAACATCCCATACACACTGATACTTCTTAGTGGAAAAATATATTTTTAATTGTGTTGTTTTTTTTGCATGGGATAGCTGTCGAAAGGCTTCAAAGTACATTAATACTGTAATTTCCCCATAACTGTTTAGTCAATTTCCTGATATTTCTTAAGTCGCTACACAGATTGAACTTCTGGGCCGAAAAAACGAAATCACTTAAATCCAGCATGAATCCACGTTGGATTTTGTCATTAAAGATGCCCTTGTTGGTTTCGTTCAGATCAGGTCGTTAGCTTTCTGCATGATGAAATGAAGCCATTGTTGTTTAATGTGAGCCGTCAGATATTTTTCGGTGCACCGTGGTTGGTCTCCTGCTATTATGGTATTGTTGTGTTATTATCCTAAGCAGCTTAAAACGGCTTATGACTTTAACTCTTCCACACAGGTTTTTATCTAGACATATTTGCTTTTAACATGGTCAGTCTGGGTTTGCCCATCCCCTCGGTAGTCCATCTGTGCACTGTGCCGTAAGCAAAGTCTTTTTTGTGTATATGTGTAGACGGGGTCTGTGTAAACAGTCAATTTTTAAACACCTGGCCAGAAGAAGGACGTTTACTTTCGGAGCGTCAATTAAACCGGACCTGAGTGTTGTTTTTGTTTTTTTTAAATCTCCTTTCACTGAGGCAGCAAACCGACCCCGTGGCTGAGCTCTGGGTTCGGTCGAAGAAGGTGCAGGTTCAGTCAGATACTGCAGAGCACAGCACCCTCTGCAAAGCCACGTCCTTGCCCATCGCACGGACTCGATTCCCTGAAAAGCCGGTGGGTGACATGGCAGCACTTAAGGCCTGTTACCCGTCCCTCCTGACTCAGCACCCTGCTCTGTTGGCCTCACGGAGGCCTCTTAATCCCAAAGAGCAATTTTTTGAGGGGGTGTGGAGGGAGCGTGCGGCCAATTCAGATAGTTTCCCCCTCTCCAGGGCCTCTCGGCAAGATCGTAGGGAGATATGAGAGGCCAGACAGCTCTTGTGGAGTGTCCCTCCCCAGGTAGGAGGACAAATTTGGCAAAATTATAGGGCCAACGTGCAGTCACGGATCGAGATCGCCAATCTGCTGATGGCAGCCCACTGCAGCAAACATGCCTTAGAAACACCTGCCGAGTGCTACGCCAGACCCCCATCCTCTCAGAGTGAGCCACTTTCCCCCACACGTACACTCCTCTCCTGTTTGTCCTCTGCTTAGTGTGGCCATTACTTAGCAGTGATTGATGTCAGCCTTCACCACAATAAGCTCTTTCCAAAGGTTCTGTGACAGGATGAGGCCCATCAGTCTGTCAGGACAACTGCCCTCCTCTAGGATGGATTGGCGCTAATGCATTTTGCATTTTGACAAGAATGCCCCCGATGATGAGGGTAGGATGCGGGTGCGGAGCCGAGCGAATCGCCGCTTCAGAGCTCCTATGAGCTCCTACAAACTGCGCGTAGCAGCAGTGTGGAGAAAGGTATGGCGAAACTGGGCAGGTTAAGGTTAGGTCAATGCCTCCTTTAAGGTGGAGATATAACGTGGCGTTACTGAAGCTGAGGCAGATAAATGGAAATTATACTGTGGTTATAAAAAAAGGTGTGGAAGTGTAAAAGGATGCAGAAAGCCATCCATCCATCCATTCAGGGTCGTGGGGGGTCCGGGACCTATCCCGGAGGCTACGGACGCAAGGCAGGGAACAACCCGGGGCGGGGGGGCATCGGCCCATCGCAGAGAAGTACAAACGCGCTTCATAAACGTCAGAGTTTTACAGCATTTTGTTTATATTTGTGTTGACATAATATCTACTGCATTTACTTAAGTCAGGGATGATCTTATCCGTATAGTTTATTTATTTATGCTTCTGCCCGAAACGGAAAAACTGTAGTGACCCCCCGTGGACATTGTTTTCCACGGCTTTGAAAATGGATCGTTAGTCATTGCAAATTCAAGGGCTGAGACCTAATGCCCTAACTCACATTTCCCAGTAAGCGGCCGTCTTACCAAATCTCACAGAATGCTTAGCAGGATCTAAAAACCTTTTGAATCTCCTTCGTATACTTCTAATTTCCAAATAGCAGTGTTTGAGATACATTTCTCATGACAGTATCGGATGCCATACATCAGTCGTGCTTTGTCTTTTCTGTGGGAATGGTACGCTAGTGGTTACGAGAGAGGCTGGTACTTGCACAATCAGAAAGATTAATTTACCTCAACATAACTATGAAAACAGACTTTTTGCCAGTATTTGCATGTGTCTATTGTACCTTTTAAACTCTGCATGATACAATATTATTGTAATTTTATTGGAACGATTTATCAGATTGTCCCATTAGTGGGTATTTTACTCCTTTGCAAACTGCTTATCCATGATCCCCAAAGGAGGCCTTTAAGGGAGGAACGTTATCTAAAGTTCAGGAAAAAATATGCATTTCGAATTGTTTTAATTCCAGTAAATCTCCCACGACCATAGCCCATTTAAATCAGTTATTAAAAACAACAATATAATAATGTCTTCCCCCTGAAAGGGCATGCACTTACACTGTCTTGTCCATGCATCATTAGACTTAACATGAGCAAAAATAATTTATAAATAAAAGTGGAGGAAGATCGGCGAGTTTATATTCCTGCCGGCTCCAAATTGAGCGCGATACAGAGACGCCTTGCGAGGCCGGGGAAATTGAAATGGAACCAGACCTCCAGTAATTCAAAAGCCGATTGCTCTCATTTTTTTACAATGCCAACATGTTGACAAGCATTTCAAAAGCCATTCTGGGGGAAAAGAGGAGAGGAGCCGTGCCATTTCTCTCCTTTCGGCACTGCGGGGATCGGCCTTAATAGAATTTTGCTCTATATTTTCGCAGTATTTAAAGGCATTGGAAGTGACTGAATCAATTGTTTGTGTCTGTAGGGTATGTATTAGAGTACTTGTGCTTCTGTTATTTTGTTAATGAGTAGCTGGCAGAATGATCACTTAATTAACCTCATGGATTAGTGGGAAAACGAAAATGTCTTTCGCATCAAATGGAACAATAATGGAAAAAAAAATATGGATTTGTGCATTTTTGCACGACAGAATGGGTGAAAGTTGTTTTCGTAAGCACTTACTGTTACTTACAATTATGATTACTGTTTCATAACTCCAGCCACTGCGTTTTGCTACGAAATGATAACACCAGGTTGCAGAATTGGTTGTTTTTTTTGTTCTTTTTACTTTGGAGTAGAAAGAGAGCAAAATGAGCTAAATTATTGAAAAGACCAAATGTTCTGTGAAGGAGGCGCCATTATTTTTCATCTTGATGTGTAAACTTGCAGAAAAGCCATTGAGGGATCTTACTGATGACTTAACTGCAGAAGCACGTGATCAGAACTGGTATATATGTTCTGGTTATTACCAGTATATATGTTTTGGTTATTACCAGTATATATGTTCTGGTTATTACCCTTTTTTGCATGTAGGATAATGTGCTACAGAAAAACCGGAGGCTGCAGGCTGAATTTACACGGCAATCACTAGCAGCACCGGGCTCGCGTGTGTATGCAGCGGGGCTCAGCAGTGCCGGGCTCGCGTGTGTATGCATCAGGGCTCAGCAGTGCCGGGCTCGCGTGTGTATGCAGCGGGGCTCAGCAGCGCCGGGCTCGCGTGCGTATGCATCAGGGCTCAGCAGTGCCGGCCTCGCGTGCGTATGCATCAGGGCTCTGCAGTGCCGGGCTCGCATGCGTATGCATCAGGGCCGTGCCGTGGTAGCACCGGCACCATCAGTAACCATGGCACTATCATCCCGGGTCGCAACCCGCCCCCGTGTCGTTAAATCCATCATCAGAGATAAGCGGCCTCTCCCTTGTAGGGCCCGACCCCCCCGAGGAAGGGGGAAAAGCTGGGTCCGTGCTCCCCCTGCTCCAACGGCTCTGCCTGGGGAAGCCTTAATCTACATTAAGATCCAGCGCTCAGCCCCCCCGGGAGACTGAATAATGAAATCACGGCCCACTGGGCCGCATGTGCGCATCTGATCTGCGGGGACATATTCACTGTGTCACTATCTGCAAGACGCACGCTGCTTCCTGCACCTGCCGAAAGATACTTTATTCCCCCCCGCCCCCCTTCCCCAGACATGCAGGGGGATGTTTGTTCGGACAGGCGCCACTGAGCAGTGAAAGTGAAATGGAAACCCATTTGACCACATGTGAAGTTAAGGTGTTATCAGCGCCGACTGGCTGCCTCCGGGAGGGGGCCCCGGGACTGGGCCGGCCGGCGTGCGCCTGCGGTAAATGCGGTATCTGCGGGCCGGGGAGCCGCTGTCTGATGCCGGTGTCCCGAGCGCCGCGCCCTTATCTCGCCTCACTCATTTGTGTTGCGACAAAGGTAGAGAGCGTTCCCCGGCGGAATGATGAACGGCAAATAAAGGCGGTGCGGCCGCGTTTCCATCGCCGGAATGATTCCCCGGGACGGCGCCCGGTGCCCTTGCGGCAGGGCTGACGGTGACGCGGATTTATGGCCTAACTTCCCGACGGAATGTCTCTCTCCCCCTTATCTGCCGTGTGCCTCCCGGCATTGCCCGTCGGTCTTAAGTTACCGTTAATGTCCCCGGTCTTTGCCTTTGTCCTTGAGATTTATAAAGGCAGCTGCCCCGTTTAACTTGGGAAGATGCAGCGGCCCCAGAGTCATGTTTATGCAGAGCACCGTCCTGGGAGACACTACTCATTTGTGGAGAAGGGCCATCTGTATACGTATCAGCCATGGAAACCTCATCAATAATATATGTATTCTATCATCCGTATTGCATGTAACAATATTAGATAGATAGATACAGTCATGTACACATGCACACAGTTTTCAATTTTTTTATTTGCAGATTGAAACCCATGAAATGTTCAGTTTTAATACTCACTATCAGATGCACAAAACAGATAACGCTTTTGAATACATTACCTATTTTCGGTAAGCAGAACTGATTTCAGCTATGCGATAAGGGAGTGTGGATAATCGCATCTCGTCTGCTTTTTTTATCCCTTTGCCTTGGACTCCTGAGTTCTGCCTCTCTAAATGCGCCCTGACAGCCAAAGCGAGCAAATCATATCTCGCCTGTGATTGGTGGGGTGGCGAATACCAAGAGAAAGAGGGAAGCCGGGGACCGAAGTAAAGCCACCCCGTGGAATTGTGGGAGCCGCCTGGCCGTGCCACAAACCGTAATAGATCAGCGTAACGGCGCCGTAGTGCTAATAATACGTCTGGACTATGTCGGCACCTCGAAGTCCCAGCACAACCTCAATTAACTTGGACGACAGTAGGGCCAATTTACAGTGCAGGGTAACTGCGGTGCCTTTTCTCCAGAGGCGAGGTGGGTGCGACCCCCATCAGCCCCTTTCCAAGTCTTTTCTGTTTTGATCTGATCTGGTCCAATACCGAACTTGATATCTCCAATACTGATATTTGTTGCCAGCTCAAACCTAACAGTAAAAGTTGCTAAGGGTGGGTGTTTAAGATAAAACATCCCAAACGGCATGGGGGACAGAGAATATAATTTTGACTGTTTAATTCCCTTAGTCTCTAATGTCTGGGCCCCCCTTATGGTCAGCCCTGCCTGGTAGTACTTCATGTCATGCATCCTATAATAATACAATTACCAGGTAAAAACAAGTGATATTTTAATGCTAGGATCTATTCTCAAAATGAACCATTCATATAGAAAGAATCCATTTTTCATTATCGACTTGCACATCCTTGCTCTGCACACATCCCATCCATTTTTCATTATCGACTTGCACATCCTTGCTGTGCACACATCCCATTCATTTTTCATAACTGCTTAAGCCATGCTGGCGTATGATTGTCATCATCACTCTGACCAGTCAGCAATTAATGGGTAATTAAATCTGAAAGATGATTGGGCCCTGGAGTGCCCCCCCCCCCATCACTCACCAATTCAAAACATATCACTGGCTAATGAGAAGGTTGCACCCACATACTGTATGCCCCCCACCTTACAACAAGCTAGCACATAAACCATTAAAAAACATTACAACATTAAAACCTTAGTGTTATTATCTTAACCATCCATCTTTCAACAGTTTATTCCAGTCAAGGTGCTTGCTTGGGTGGGGTGGGGTTGGCCTGCAATCTCAGGTATCATCACTGTAATTAGGGTACTTAGTGTTATTAAGTTACTGACACTTAAAACCTAAATGTGATTGTATTATTTTGCTTGCATGACAGTACATGCACAAAGGAATGTATCCATATTATTGTGGCCACTCTCCATTCGAGAAACCCCAATCAAAACATAACATAGCAAACGCAGTTATGAAACAGTAATCATAACTGTAAGTAACAGTAAGTGCTTACGAAAACCTTAATCCCTACCCAGCCCTAACATTAACAATAAGTAACCAAACAAAATACAAGACTTTGGGCATTTTTAATTTTCTGATTGCATTTACAGATATTTGTGGGCCTGTAACCTGAAAAATGTCTCCACAAGCTAAAATGTAACAGGTTTTGCCACATTGTGGGGACATACAAACCCACACACACACATATACATACATATAGATACATACATTTAAAATCTTATTTAAAGTTGATGTCTGAGATGATCACACAGGTGTTTTTTTGGGGAAAGATCGGGGGACCTGGCAGGCCATGGGAGGACCTCATGGGAGGACCAGCAGTCCATAGACACACGTGCCATGTGTGAACTGGCATTCTCTTGTTGAAAGACTGTACCAGGATGCTGTCTCAGTCAGGATGTCACTGACATAGCGCTGTACTGTCAAGGTCCCCCAAATCACTACCAGAGATGACCTGAAGTCTTACCCTATGGCTCCCTACACCATGACGCCAGAAGTAACACC
>JAODKM010000034.1:9048798-9060746 GCA_026780845.1 Petrocephalus sullivani
TTGGCGTGATGGGGCGGGAGGAGGAAAGCACTTAGGGAGGGGGAAGGGTCGGGGGGGCAAAGTACCCCCCCCCTGGAGCCAGCTCCCCCGTTGACCCCCATAAGCACCCCCGTTCCCCAAAATCCACCCAGGGCGGGGGGCCCAGGCCCATCCAGCTTGGGGCCCAGAGCAGCGGCACCACCGAGCACCACAGCCACATTCAATGCTAATGGTCAAAACCATAGCCAGGATAATTTCTGATGGGCAAAATTGCAGCTCCCAATACTTTGGTCCATTAGCAAAGACGTTCTGCTACATAAAAGCACATGAAATCACATGCTAACCCTCAATCCATCTTCCATAACTGCTTATCCAATAGGGGGGACCCTCTGGATGGGATAGCACTCTTCATATTATTCTTTAAAGTATCCTGATCACCTATTTATGTGATGTTGATGTAAACAGAACAGAATGAACAGAACATACACTTAGATATTGTAGCGTTATTTGCATTGATAGATTATTATTATAGCGTTAAGCCCATCAGTTTAGGACGACTGTTCTGTCACCAATACCTCAGTCCGGAGCACTGGTGTCCCTGAATAAACCGGACATATCGATCAGCCCCGTTGCAATAAACTCAAACCCGTTTCCTGCGGATTCAGCATTCGCGGCCGAACTGAAGTGGGCAGAAGAAGAAACAGGAAAAAATGGAGGGGGCCTTAAATCCATTATCTCTCTGGAACAAAACAAAAGGGACGTGTCACTTGGCGACGTCAAATCATCGAGCCGGGCTTAATCTAATATCTCTGCATAAAGTCCTGCACTTTTCCAGGTCTATTTTTGAGAGTTGCGCCGTCGTGCGGTTCTGGGTAATTGATTCGCTGAGCGTATAAAGTTGGGTTTTATTTCCCTTTTCCTTTCACAGGGAAACACGCCGTGGTACCGTGTCCGGTGGGATGGCGAGCTGAAAGGTGCACTGGGCGGGCGCCGCGCGAGTCTCCGCCTTTTATTCCGCGAGCCAGGAGAAATGTCGCGGTAAGCGCCGTAAATAAAAATCACCAGCACGCCGGCTCTTTCGCTTGGTCTGGCAAATTACCCTCACTGACGAAGACGGGGGGACAGAGCCTCTTTCAAACGGGGGGGGTATTGTTCAGTTTTTGAAAAGCGCTGCTATGGTGAACTGCACACAGCCGGATTTGGAGGTGAACGGGAAGTGTGGAAATGGCACCAGCTTTGCTGACGATTGATTGGTCGTAAAGCTCGGTTTGCCTTCGAGAATCTCAGCGTATTACCTGCAGTGGTATATTATTTTCTTGACAACAGCGATAAAGTGAATGCATTTGACCACCCCCCCCCACCCCTACCCCCTGCATTGGATTGCTGTTAGGCTGCACACAAGGAAATTTGTACACTATGTTGGCAACCCCCCACCCCCACCCATCCTGTTGTCAGGGTTACAAGTGCCTGTCCCTTTTCCAACCCCTGGGGGGCGTCATCATCACTGGTCGATTCACAGCCGCCAGTGACCGACTCCAAATCTATGTGGGGCCCACATGTGGCCTCGCTCGGGGTCCCCGGTGGTGTGCGGGTGGTGGTGCTGATGGGAGGGGTGAACACAGAGTGCTTGGGGACTCATCGATTGGCCAGCCCCAGAACTGGCTATCGCTTACCACGGAGGCCACGTCACGGAGCAAGCCGGCCTCTCACTTGCTTTTCTTTCTCCTCTCATTGATTTTGTCCCCCCCATCCACCCCCGTCTTTCGGTTCTGGCTCCTCTAATTTCGCCACCTGCACGCTGCTGGGGGACGGCAGACGCCAGACCCCCATGTCGCAACCCCCTCCTGATCTCCTCAGCTCCCCGGGTCCTTTTCGGGGAGATTTCCACAACAATTCCCAATTTTCTTCTATCACTTTCTTGTTCATTTCCAGATACCATTTATAACCACTGCACACTTGCTAATTGTTCTATGACACCATTTTGTGTTGTTTTTATACCATTTGTTATTTTTTGCGTTATATATTTCCCTCGCTACGCCTCCCTCGCCCTTTTTGACTAGCACCGCTGTTTACTGCTGACTTCTTCTTTGATGCACTGTTAACTGACAGCCGGCTGGAGTCACATGACCAAACACATCACTGTTCAAACTATGTATAACAATAAACTCTAGCTCGCTTGACACACATCATTTCGTATTTAATTTGCCGTGCGATAAAACGTCCGTGGCGGTAAATATCACAGGTGTGTTTTAACAGTTCCCCTCCTGGGACTTCAACTCTGTCTTGTCACTGTTTACTACGAGGGCGGTTTTGGAAAGGCTTGTACGCACTTAACAAGGCAGTAATTGTAGGGTCCGTCCTTTCCAGGCAGATGGGCAACATAAGCGAGGATATAAGCATAAATCCCTTTTGCGTCCTTTTCCACTAAGGTGTGAAATTACGTGAATAACCTGTGTGAATGTGCAGAGTGATTCGGCGAATTGCCTTTATCAAAGGCAGCTTTCTAGTATATTAGTGTTATCTGGGCTCTCAGAAGACTGATTAACCTTCTCCCACTGGTAGAATATAAATGCACTTTTTAATGACTGTCAAGTGAGTCATTGTCATGTAAATTGACATAATGACATAATTGACACGGTGAATTAATTGGTTCGGTGTATAATACATGCAACTGGGTATTACTTGTGATGGTCGCGAGTGACGGATTATTTCGCGTGGGGTCGGTAATGCCCTGTTAACGTGGGCACACCCGGGACGGCCCAGCTTTTGCTCACCTTGTCTGCGGAGGACGCCGATGACAGAGACTGACATGCACTTCGGGGGCCCACAGTGGCAATTAAGCCCCTGAATGAGATTCCGGAATTATTCAGACCCGACACCAACAGACCTGCTTTTGACTCGAGGCTCGGAGTGAGAAAAGACGCAGCGTATCTCTGTCAGCCTGACTCTGAGGTCATCTTCTACATTAATTTGCCTTTCAGATTCACTTTAAGAAATTCTGTTCTGGAGTCTGTTCACATTTATGTTGTGTATCTACACTGCATTATGTATCGCAGTTTATTGGATATACTGGAGATAGATGGATAGATAGACATTATTAATGTATTAATTTCCAAGGGACTGTGACAATTAGAAATAGTGCAATTAGAAGACAAATAGGGCAATTATGAGATGAATGTCAGTCAATACAGAGCTAGAGGGGAGAAAGTTACATGCGGTGGACATATTACCCTATAACGCTGCAGGGTCTCGGAAAGCACAGGATAAATACACCTGAAAGCAGTGTAGCAATGTGATTGGAGGGTAGGATGCTTATCCAGTGGTTTCCTTTAATGTATGTCTTGGTAATAAGGACACCCGTGTTTGTCCTTCAGTGTTATTAAATCCCAGGTAAAATGATCCCGGAAGTTTGGAACGGATCTGAGCACGGGGTCATTGGCGAGAGCTCATGCACAGACAGGGGAAGAGCGCGGCGGCCGCCCCTGCATGCACCCCCGTGTTTTCAGTATGCATATTTACTGCTGACGGGGGCGGGTCAGGGCCGTGGTACTCGCCAGCACTGCCGCGGTGGCACTTTTAAACAGCGACTTCCTTCATTAAGTGCCGCGAGTGCTGTGCCAAGGTGGGGGCCTGGCACAGCGAATGAGGCCATGGGACTGAACCATGTGATCGAGGCACTGGGGGGGGGGGGATGCAGGGGGGTTGGTGGAAAACAAAATGCTGCAATAAAAAAACTAACGTTTTACCCTTGTGTGGGACAGTACTGTGTTACCAGGGCCTCCGCTGGGGGCATGCTGGTCGGTGGGAGCGACTGATGCAAATCGTAGTGGCCACCTGACTCGCCCTCCAGGGATGGATGCCCCCCCCCCCTCGCCCCAAAGCCAATTGTACACAGGGATGAGATTTCAGATTATCCTCTGTCACAATGCAGTGTAACTAATGGGCATTATCCACCAAAACATATTGCGGCTCTTCGACTGGCTCCTTGCTAATTGTGTGCCTCTGTACCCCTCCCCCCCACCCATATCGTAACCCCCACCCCCACAACCAGCACGTCCTCCCGGCCAAGTTCACAATGTGAAGCCTGCACAGCCAGGTCTGGATCCGGGCTCTTATGTAAATGGTCAGTTCGTCCGGGAATCGGCTGAATAATGCATCGGCTTTGCAGAAAGCAAGGTGCTCTCTGTCGCCCACAGCTGTGAACAGCGCACACACACGCACACACACACACGGCGTATATGCACACAGCCGCCAACGGGGTCCAGATGAGCCCCAGTCCCCGGGGAGACAGAGGCACCACAAGACACTCCTTTAGGGCCTTAAAACATCTACTCCTTTCAGCTTGTTTGAGCAGAAATGTCCTGCCTTGCCAGCTAAAATAGAATGTCTTTTGTTGTCATTTTACAGGTGAGATCAAGTACAAGGAAATTCAATCTTCACATAGCCCATCCTGCTCTCCCGTTAGACACACGCAGGAGAGCAAAGCTTGGGCTCAGACATTTATCCAGACCGCCTAGAGGAATTTTTGGGGTTGAGGGCTGTGTTCAAGGGCTCCACAGAGATTTGGCTATTCTGCTGGCCACGGGATTTAAACTGCCGACCTTCCGGTCATGGGAATCCTAGCCTACGCAGTATCCCAGTTTATGCTGCCAAAAATATCTAATTATACGTTTAACTATTTTTAAGAAGTGCACGTTAAAAGCTTTTGGCACAATGTAACAAGGCCGAATCACGTAATATCCAGCAGGGGGTATACATGGGCAGGGCCACGGGGGGCACTGGCCCCAGCTGAAAGCTGATTGGCCCTTGGGGAGTCCCCTCCCCTGTCACTCACCAATTTAAAACATATCATTGGCTATTGATAAGGTTGGCTCCTCTGTAACAATTACAGTCCCCCTACGTTAAAAAAAATCCCAAAATCGCCCCTGCTGTGCAGGACAAAAACCCGCAGACACTTTCTGCTTTTAAAAGTCAGCAGTTCTTGGACGCTGGCATCTCCGGCCGGCTGCGTTCCTCCGCGGGAAGCAGATACCACTGGGGAAGCATATGCTCGCTCTTGTGATACACTCTCGCAAACACGTTTATAAATATTATTTTTGTTTCGCACCCCGGGCGTTCGTTTTGCTCAACAGGTCTGCTGGGCTCGTCTCCGACGCCTGCTTTGGGGAACGAGGCGTCCCTCTGTGGCAAAAAATAAGATAATCATCCAAAGGAGACAGAACGCCGTCCAGATGTTAGCACTGCCTGGCTGATTCCGGAAGGCGGTCATGGCTAGGACCTCCGACGGCGTGTCAGTGTCCTCGCACGCTATTTAACAGTGACATCAGAGGTCACCATCCACCAGAGAAAGAACACTGCCCGTCTTACCCCTGGGGAGTTGTGTCTTAAAGCTGCAGTTTAGAACTCCATGCGGAGCCGAGATGCACCACCGCTTAGATCCCAAACCTCAACGGTCAATAATGCACAACTACTAAACCTGGTAATTAGCTGGTGAACTAAATAAGGTGTGTTCGGGTTGGGAAATCTGCAAAGTGTGTTGCAGACTGGCCCTCCAAGACCAGACCTGGGGAACCCTGCTGTAATATAAGTGCTGTTGTTCTGATGGGGGGAGCGAGGGGTTAAAGCTTGTCAGTCACACGCCACGGGCTCTGCACTCCCGCGACACCGTATGACATTCTGTGCCATGTGCTGCGTGACGCACGGGGCTTGGAACAGAACGTTTGGGAGGACCTCAGACCCCACGCAGGTGTGTGGTGTCCAAGTGAGTGTGGGGCCTTCTGCCAAAAGCCCAAACCCTGCGTATAAAAACCCTCTAACCGAGTGTGAAAAACCAGATTATAAACATTTATAGGCTATGCCTTTTGCCTAGGTACTTTCATCCTCCAGGATGGAAAGGATTCATTGCATGAAAGCATCTATCCTATACCTCATTTGAGCATTTTGCATTGTAGTTTTAAATCATTTTAATTCAGAGTAGTTTAAAGTAGTTTCTAACATGTTCATTTAAGAACCTGGATTGTAATGGTATCAGTTTTTATCTCAACTTAATTTCAAACAACAGGTTTGCCTGAAATGATCTGTAAGCCAATTAAAATTAGAAGACGTCTTGCTCCAGTGTCTGGACAGAGATGTCTGATGCAGCGACAGGGCACATGACCAGAGAGGAGCTCTAAAATTTACGGCTTGGCCTAGCAAGGCTCAGCTTTGGTGCAGCTGGCTCGTACGGCCATCCACCCCTTACGCATGGGGCCTCTGGGCCTCTGGGCCTCTAAAACGGTGCCATCCAGCGAGTGCAAGCCCATGTCGGCACCTCTCTCAGACTTGGAGTGGGTGGTGCAATATATATGCTAATGCAGTTTGCATCTGCAGATGAGGATGATTATATTTGGATGAGTCAGATGTAAAACAGACAGGGGGACATTTCATAAACCCTGATGCATCTGTCTCACTGCTGGTCACGGGGGCTGGTCACCATGTATTTTGGCACTACGAAAGGGGTTCCAACCACAGGGGAACACCAGGGGCCATCACTCCAGCCTGCGAGGCTGTAAACCTGAACACTGGAAAGCATCAACACCACATACTGCCCGCTTTGGTGCGTCTCCTTGATGTAAACATGATTGGACAGCCGGATTGTCCTTCTCCTCTGATCAGCTTTCCGCATTCTCCCGGTGCCAAGGCTGACCGAGGAGTCGGCCTCGCGAGGAATTGTGACAATGTCTGGCCTGGGTGATTCTGAAAATCCCCGCATCCCTCACTGCAGATGCCAGCTCAGTTTCAGGGGCCATCCCAAGCCGACCCGGCCCTGCGCACCAAAACCTTTTAGCCGCCTCCTCTAATTCGTAGCTGTTTCCGCAGCAACAGCCTCGTCGGATAAAATTCTTCGGTGACTCAACGCAGATCTGGGGGACTTGGCGAGCGGTATCCAAGAATCCGCAGGGAGGGCCGATCCATTATCGCGTTTTGCAATTTGTCGGACGCAGATGTTGCGACGGTGGACAGGGAAGCTACCGCCTCCCCCATTTGGCCCGAGGGAAGACATGAGGCGCCGGAAGCCTCTCATCCTCCACGAGCCTCGCTGAGATACTTCTGAAAGCCAGCAGGGAGCGTGTGACCCACATGGCCTTTGCTGTCAGCCTTTACAGAGCTACTCCTGGACACTAAGGAGGGCCCAGACACCTCAGAGAACACGGCCTGCCACCTCTTCTCCAGCTTTCCGAAACCTAGCTGGCTCTTTCCCGTCCTTTGCCCAACGCCGTGATGGGTGCTTCACTGCTACATTTGCTTTGTAACTTTATTATTGACCCACCGACTGAAAAAGTCCTTTATTGACTTTTTTGCAAAAATTAATCACCCACAGTGTAACAATAAACAAATTAATAAAAGCTGGCTGGTGGGTAAAATAACATCAATTGAGAAAAACTCCAGCTTCAGTGAGTGAGTGGTGGGAGGGATTATTCTTTAATCGGGTTCAGCACAGGCTTCTGTACCCTAATCAATGTTTTTTAAAAGGCCCCAGTATTGACTCATAGAAGTAACTATTGTGCAGCCTTTCATTTATTTGCTGGCTATGCAATTGGTTTAAGAATGACGACTTTCCAATTAGTCCCCTAAATAGCTGTATCCATTTAGCTAATTGCCTAATATTGGGGAATTTCCGTTTAACCTCCACATTGCATGTAGATGAGAAACAACCCAGGAGGACATAAAGCCCCCCCACTCCTGGTGTCCACAGCTATGAGAGCACTGGCCGCCTTCACTGCCTAATCACTAATTCATGCCGGGCATATACAGGGCTGAGCCAGAGCTGAATGCTGATTGGCCCCTGGAGTGCATCCTCCTCTGTCTTTGACCGATTAAAAACATACTGTATCATTGGCTGATGTTAAAGTTGAGTCTACTGTATGAATTATGGTCCCTCTTATACCCTCTGTGTAAAAAAATACTAGACGAGCTAGATTCATGGCAGTTAGCCACCCGAGTTCCTCGGCCAGCCCTTCACGCTAATACAGAAATGGCTTCTAGTAAAACCCATCCTGTAGCATGACATTTTTTATATGCTCATATCTGTGCAAAAGGGGAATTTTGCCTATCAAGACCATTTTCCCAAGTGCAAATTTACTGAGCCGACGACATACATTTGTTTCTGAATCTCCTCCGCAGGCACCATACGTTTCCACTTGAAGAGGAAAGCGGAATATATTCTGGACTAACACACCACATGTGGAAAGGCCATGCTAAAGGTCACTGTACACAGCACTGTGATTTAAAGGCACATTCAGAGAAATGTGGGTTGCTGAACTGGAGGTACAGCTGGAGTTTTGATGTCAGCCAGTGTGCGGTAAAAATGTGCCAGGTGACTCTAGCCCGTGCGGCATGTCCTTGCTGACTTTCTCGCAGTGTGCCCGATCACCGGCAGCTCCCTGGTCCCCTACTCGCACGTCGCACCTCTCAAGTAGCTCATGCTGGCAGCTTCCGCTAAGCCGGGTTTGTCCGACGGTCAAGGCATCACGGCAAGTCCTCCGCTCAGTGGGTGTGGCACGCTCCCACGTTGGGGGCGGGGGGGTCTCTCACACCCTCCTCGGAGGAGCCGGGGGAATGGCATGGCCTCTTCTTCGGAGCCATGCTTCTGGGAGCTCTCGTGTGATGACCATATGGCACACCTTGGGGGGACGATCAGTCTCTCCTCCTTTGGGTTGGGATCAGGCAAAAATATGGAGGGGGGGCAAAGCAAGGGGAAACAAGGACGGAAATCAGGAATTGTGAGAGAGAGAGAGAGAGAGAAGAACGTACAGGCTGATTACACAATGCCTCCTTCTCCAATACTACCTTAAACCCTTTGGCTGGCTGCTCCTCTTGGCCAAGTTCTCTGCATAAAAAGCATGACTAATCATCAGTGAGGAAAACTACAGGCGTCTCGTTAAGGTTCAGTGTTTCCCCTGCTGTACTGGGGGCAGGGGTTGGGGGCTGCCAGAACCCGTTTTCGAATGTGATGTAGTCCATTCTGAAAAAAGCAGAAATCTCGGCGGGCCGTAGAGCCAGTTGGCTTTCTTATCTCTGAGACTGAGATAAGGGTATGGATCAGTCCTCCACGGATTTCCTTTAATGCAACAAAGTTCTTTCACTCAGGACATGCATTTTTTAGAGGGCCACCCCCCCCACCACCTGCCACCATCTCAGAAACACCCTCATGGGGCACATCGCCCTACCGACCGTGCCCCGATGGTGCGGGAACTTTATGCGACGAGCATATGCGGACCGTCCGGAATGCTGGACACTGTCCAGATGATTAATGCATAGCTAAGCTTATGTGTTACCAAGAGAAATAAATATACACTGATTACTGCTTGTGACAGGTAACGATGATTACCAGAGGAGATTACTAACCAGCAGATCATCTCCGCTAACCCTTACATTTACTCTCACATGCAGTGCCGTCTAAAAAATATTTTTATTATTCTTCTTAAACAGTGTCATTATCTACGATGTTGCCCATTCGCCGAACAATCTGATGCATTAGAAAACCCAGAGCGAAATGTTTTCAGCAGTAGAAAGCTTTGGCAGGAACAATGAGTCATTGGCAAGCCGTCACAGAAGAAATTTACTCAGAAATGTTTGCCAGCTGGTACCATAATAAGCCCCTGATTTGATTTATGAACACAGTGACACTGGCTGCCACATCCAGGAGCAGCGTTGCTGCTCATCAGAATAATCGTCTCTGCGTTCATTAGCATGTGTTTCTCTGGCTTGTCAGCAAGGGCGCGACTTCGCTCAAACTTCATACCATTTGCGTTTGATTTGCTGGTTGTTTTGTGATTGAAAATGCTACATTCACTCGTTATATTCTTTCCCCTACATGGCTGAATTTACTGTAGTTAAGGACCTAATTTGGTTTTCAAGGGAAGTTCCAGTCACTGCCGCTGTGTTCTGATCCATCCCTCCCTCCATCCATCCATCCATCCGTCCGTCCTACCATTCATCTAAACATCCTTCTAATGGTCGACAGAGAGTTTGATATTGCGGGACACACAACTTGATACATGGAAAGTTTTTTGGAGGGATGAATGAAACCAAATTAAATATTGAATGGCACACCCCCACCCAATCTAAAGTAGTTCCTACTTCCCAGCTTCCATCCACCCACCCATCCATCCACCCGACCACCCACCCATCCATCCATCCATCCTGCAGCCGAGGCAGGAGACACCCTGGTCGGGAGAGAAAAAGAAGAAAAGGAAGAGGGGGATGCAACTGCACACCTTGTTTGGATTCAGCCAAATGGACAAAATATTCAGAGGGGGCCTGCAACCCCCCGCCCCCCGAGTCACACACACACACAACAGCTGTCGGTCTGAAACTCCGGCCGGCGCCGATCCCAAATCGAATCCCCGGACGGGCCGTGGCAGAGGCTCCTCGCTTTGTCTCCCTCTTCTGAATCCTAAGATTGATCCGGCAGAGGTTATAAGCGCCTATCAGGATGGACAGATATATTTCACTTCCTCAGAAGTAAACGCTTCCGCGGTTGCATTTGCCGCGGACAGGCTGAGTGCGCGCTTGCCGGCTGGGGGGGCAGTCTGGACGTCTGATCTTTAATAAGAGATGAAGCTGTGTTCTGGAGATTGATGCGAGCCATTTGAAAGCAGCCAGATACTCTAGCTGCTCGGATCGTATTACTGCACAGCACAAATGGTGCCATTTTTTCTCCCGATGATGAAATCATTAATGGGGACACCAACCATTAATTAAAGATTACAGTGAATTAAACTTTGTACGTTTTCTCTACTTAAAAGAAATATTGCAGTGCATTGGGACACAGGATGTTAATTACTTTTATTAACATTAAAGAAGTAGGAAAACATAGGTCTTTTTAGCGAAAAAGCAGGCAGGAGCCCCAACTACACAGTCCCTGAAACACAGAAGAATAATATTGGTATTTGTTTTTTGCAAAAGGTCATTTGACTTCACTTTACGGAACAGTAAGACACATTATAGAGACAATATCAAACAAGCATGTTTCAGATGTATGGTAAATAACAAGACTTATTTTTACATATATTTACATATATATGGATATGTCACAATCTGCTTACACATACACAGGGCTGTCAGGGAAGTGTGTTACACATCCATATGGAGGTCAAATAATTGTGCACACATACACAGGGAAGTAGGGTAAGTGTGTCTACACACACAGGGATGTCATGTAAATGTGTTACACATACACATGGATGTCAGGTAAGTGTGTTACACACAGGGATGTAAGTGTGTCATACATACACAGGGATATCAGGCAGGTGTGTCACACATACACAGGGATGTCAGGTAAGTGTGTCACACACAGGGATGTAAGTGTGTCACACATACACAGGGATGTCAGGTGTGTGACACATACACAGGGCTGTCACGTAAGTGTGTCACATACACAGGGCTGTCAGGTAAGTGTGTCACACATACACAGGGATGTCAGGTGTGTCACACATACACAGGGCTGTCAGGTAAATGTGTCACACATACACAGGGTTATCAGGTAAGTGTGTCACACATACACAGGGTTATCAGGTAAGTGTGTCACAGAGATGCCAGGTAAGTGTGTCACACACGCACAGGGATGTCAGGTGTGTCACACATACACAGGGATGTCAGGTAAGTGTGTCAGACACAGGGCTGTCAAGTACGTGTGTCACACAGACACACGGATGCCAGGTAAGTGTGTCACACAGACACATGGATGTCACATCTCTGCTATCAACACTTTCTTCTGCTGGCTTTACTCTGCTCCTGAGGACCAGTCTAAGCCTTGCGTTGCTTAGTTACAGAACATCATTGTTCCCTTCTGTGTTCTCCCTGCTGGTGCTGGGATATCTGGGAGAAGACCTTAGGCATTTAGGGGTTGAACCCACAGCATAGGTTCCTCCAAATCGCATGCTGGCTGAGTTTGCACATTCTCAGCATTTATTTCTATTACTTTC
>JAODKM010000034.1:9060846-9075988 GCA_026780845.1 Petrocephalus sullivani
TCCATTTTTTTCTCTACCTTTCCCTCCCCAACAACACCCCCCCCCCCCCCCCCCAACGTAACTACTCCGACAAAAACGCCCAGATGCAAGCATGTGGCGGTTGGGTCCAGCTCTGGGTCAGCGCTGGAGTGGCTTGGCTGCAGAATGACACTTGTGGGGAATAGCCTAGTGTTAATATCTGATGTGTTAAAGGTCGTAAATCTGATGAGCTGCAGAAGGGGGGGGGGGGTGTTTATAGTGGGGAAGCACCTAACGACAGTGAACGGTGAAAGACAGCCAGGCGCCGCTGTGAGCGAGCCGGGCACACGGCCGCCCTCCGCCAGGACGCCCCTAGCCGGCCGCCGCACGAGATGAAAGATGAATGAGGGAGGACGTGTGGCGCAGCTCTGCGACGTGGCCCTCGCCAGCTGCGCGAGGCAGCCTGTCTGCTCTGTGCTTGCTCCGCGTGTCTGGGAGAGGCTGCCGCGACTCTGTGTGTGCGCGAGTGTGTGTGTGTGTGTGAGAGAGAGAGAGAGAGAATAGCGGGAGAGAGAGAGAGAGGGGCTGCTGCATCCTGGTTGGCTGGGGCTCCGCGGCTGACTCAGTGGATCTGGATGGGCTGAGCGTGACAGATGCACTTCTCTTCCCGGCCCCCTGCCATTGGCTCCGCGCACTGGACCGGCAACGCGGGGCGCTCTATAACGCCATGCCTGCCTCTACGGCGACGGCCACGAGCAGCGCGTCCCCCCCGAGCAGCGCGTGCCCCCCGGCAGAGCCCTCACGCCGACAGAGCAGCGGCTGCAGCAGCGAATTCGGCGAGGACTGAGCGGCAGCGCGGGGGAGGCGGCCACACGGAAGCACACTGAGCCGTCTCCTCTGCCCGCCCCGGCCCTGACTCCGGCACGGCCCATGGCTCTGCTCCCCGGGAGGACGGAGCGCCGGTGCTGACAGGAGAAGTTACTCTGATCCCGTCGCCCAGGACTCCCAGTTCTTTCGGGCTGCACTTCTGAACTCTGCCGGACCGGGACTCCTGAGCTCTCCCCCCAACTCCGTCCGGCCGGCCCGTTCCCGCTCCCCCCTTCCCGGATTTCGGCCAGGACTTTCGGCCCCTTTGCCGGGTACTCCAAGCCGCTTCCCCATGGCGTGTTACTACATCGTCATCAGCTCCACGCACCTCAGCAACGGGCACTTTCGCAACATCAAGGGAGTTTTCCGTGGCCCCCTCAGCAAGAATGGCAACAGGCATCTGGTAAGTGCCGCACGCGCTCTGTCCCGCTCACCAGCACACGCCATCGCCGGGGGGAATGTGCCGGCTGGCCGGAAGGAGGAGACAGGGAGAGGGGGGCGTGGGTGGGCTTTCGAAGCACGACAACTCAAAGCTCCGTAGAAAGTTGAACTGCTGGAGCATGCGGGCAGGTACCCCTGCAGGCACGGGGTGCCAAACCCCCCCACCCCCCCCACAACCACATTACTCGTGACGAGCGCAGCCCGCACGCCTTACAGGTGGAGAGAAAGAAAGGCAGATGGGCTTTGCGGTCGGCTCCAGGCGGAGGAGGAGGATCTCTATTCTCTGTGCGTAGCCCTGATTGATGCCTGGGAATCGGCTCTTAATCGCGCCCTTGTCCCTGCTTCCCGAGTGCTGGCCCGCACCTCCTCCTCTAGACGCATCACACACTCACGCGCGTAAACTGGGCCGCGGAGCGCTTCACGGTAGCAACCGCAGACGGAGTTTCCCGAGTTCCCTGTGCGTCTGCGCCGAGTTTTGTTTTGTTCTCTGGTGGATTTGGCCCCAGCGAAAGAGATAAGTAAATACCGGGATGGGGAGGGAGCAGCATCCCCGAGGTGTGATTTAATTAAACTGCCACCAGCCCGCAGGGTGCTTACAAGCCGTTAAAGCTGTGATAAAAATGAAGGCGGTCCATCATCCCCTGCTTGCTCCCCCCCCCCTCGTCCTCCCTATTCCAGCTGCCCCAAACGCCCTCCCCCCTCCCCCTGCAGGATTTATAGTTCTAAAGTATCGATATGCAAACTACCCCCCCTCCACAGCCAGGGGTCAACCAAGTCCCCCCTCCCCAGCACTGCTATGGCATTGCTTAATCCAGAGATCCCGCACCTACCCCAGTACGCCTCTGGATGGCGCTGTCATGCTCCTTAAAGAGCCCTGGTGCCCTCCTGGAAAGGCCTTTAATTACAGTAACCTCTGTATTACACTATAACCTCTGCATCTAAATACGACTGTCTCTTATAGCGCAGGTGAGGTGCGGGGGTGTGGGGGTACTGTAAGATATGGGTGCAGGCCATCTGCCTGGAGCTCAGGGCATTGTCAGCACAAAGGGCCCTCTGTGACAGCAGGGTAAGAGGCACGGCCTGGCCAGATGGGGTCAAGCCCTCACCCCAAACCACCAGCACCTCAGACTCTGATTGGCCGGCTGGGAGGCTGGATCCCGAGTCAGGAGCCACCTGTTGATTGGTCAGAGGGCGCTGAAGCTTTGTATGCTGGGGAGGATGACACTGCATCTCTTATGTCACGTGTAGGGGGCAGCGGTGGTCTTTCAGTACCCTTTGGGGAACCTCTACAGGAAGGTGGCAGATTGGCACCTCTAGCGAGGGTGATCTTATATGCAGTATTGTGTGCTAAGTCTGTAAAGCTCTGGCTGGGCGTCATGCAATCATGGAGTGGGGGGCGCGGGGGCTTGTACATGAGGCAGGGGGGGCAGCCAGAAGGCTATTCAATAATACTCCCCCCACAAGCAAGACACACATGGCAGAGGAAGAGCTTTAAAATGATAAAAAGGAATCGGAAAATGTCCAAATCTGTCTACATAACTTGTACCGAAGCTAGTATCGATCCTGTCAGGAACCTGAATCGACTGTCTGTAGCTAAAATGAGCATTCAGGGCCGGCTGGCTTGTGTGGGGTGTTTTTTTTATTGAAAGTAAGAGCAGTTAAGAGCTGTGCTTCGAGCCGTTGAGAGGGCGGGCGATATGAAGTCTCCCACGTTCAGGCTCCACTCCCACGTTTCCGCGGCCCACGACCACCCGCTGGACCCCATTCGCACCCGCTTCCAGCTTTACAGCCGTCAGCATGAACCGGAACCGCTGTGTCGCGCGCTCACCGTGCTTCAGACCATGGTACCATCAAGGGATTAAAACCGGCCTCGTTTGACTGATTAAGAGGACTGTTCTGTCCCTTTAAGCATAATGCAGACTTCTGTAATGTCACGGTGCAACTCTATACTCTAGATCTATATCGCTTCAAAATAGCAGATAAACGATACAGTTTAAAGAACAAAAACTTTTACTATGGGACTGGTCTAAGTACTGTGTTGCAATTTAATGCAATAGCAATATAAATAGGCCTTTCCTTTGCATTTTCTGTTAGATCTATTATGCATGTAATTCTTAGGTGAGAGCTCCGAACCTTAACGAATCGAATGTTTTCATTTGAATTTGAACTAAAATGACTTTTAGATTCACTTTTCAATACGTCTGTGTGTGCTACTGTAGGTGTGCGCGCTGGTGGGATTTGGGTACAGCCCGTGCACTCAGGGGACGGGTGTCTGGGGGGGGAAGGCTCCTCTCCCACCGTGCCTGTAACCGAACAAACCTCAGGTTATGAAACCTAGCCCAGGCTCTCCAGGAAATCCCCCTCCCAGCGGCTGGCGGTGGACAGAAGAATCAGTCCTTAACTATACGCCAGTGTCTAGGGCGGTCGCCGTCCCCAAAACCCCGTGACCTCCTCAGAGACGGCAGCGTCCGTGATGGTTCCCCTTTAATTGCACCGGCCGGCGTTCGGTGCATCGCCGCGGCTGGAAGCGATGTTTACACGCGCCTGATCATCGGCAGTGCGGAGCAGAGGCACGGGTGGGGGATGCGTCGATCCCACGAGCATTTATGCGTAGAAACTGAAGGCCTTGCTGTATTCTGGGTAATGTCGAGCCCTGCCTCTTTCCCATTCGCTCTCCGCCACCCCGTCTGTTCCAATGAGGGCCTCTCCCTGTAGATTCTTCCCCCCGCTAATTGCAGGATGAGAGCTTGGCTAAGGAAAGGAGGGGGGGCGGGTGACTGCAGATCCTTCCGGAGCCCGCGAAAGCGGCCCGATCAGACGGGACGCAGCCCGGGCCACTTGCCCACCGCTCGATAGGCGGGAGCTTATTAGCCTTACAGAGAGCGGCGCCGATTAGGTCCTGCCCGCGTCTTCTTCTCAAAAGGGGAACTTCCTTGAACGAAAGAAATGAAGGAAAAAAAAAGACATGGGAGCAGCTCTGGATCTCTGGCTGAAATGCTGTCCCAATTAATTATCGGTGGAAGCGGTGCCAGTGCCGCCCAAGCTGTCGGCTCGGCCTGGCCGTGCTCTGTGATTAATGCCTATAGGCCCGCGCCGCCACCGAGGCGCAAAGGATTCTGGGTACTTCAGTGCATCACCAGCCTCGCTATCGGAGCTGCTCGCTTTCTCTCTCTCTCGCTGCATTGTTGCCACCAGCTTCACACTGTGCCCCTGACCCCTCCCACATTTATTAAATTTTTTTTAAATAGCTCCCCCCCCCTAGCGTGGATGTGGGACACCAGCCCCCCCATTTATTTCGGTGGTTTCGAGACGATGTAACCTGAGAGGCCGCATAACATCCCCCCAGCCCCATAACAGCTCGATACTCTCACATGCTTGTGCGCGCGTGTGTGTGTGTGTGTGGGGGGATTGCTCCACGGTGCCCCCTGCAAGCTAGGGGTGCACCGACGCCCCCGTGCCTTATGAATGTGCAAATCCCCCCTCATCTCCCAGAGGGACACCCGCTCTCATGCTCATTCCCAGAAAATACTCCCCGGGATAAAGAGAGTATTTACGAAACAAAAAAGCATCACAGTGGGGCCTTTTATTGTGTGCTTTCCGGTGTATCATAATGCCAAAATTACACACTATCACAAAGGCATTAGTAAGCTCCCTGCCCCCCCCAGCCCCCATGTTCCCTGAAAATGTGAAATGAGAAGTTTGGTACCACGCATGAGGAAACGCATCATTGTGCTTCCTCGTCGCTTCCCTTCACGATTATTTAAATCTCTCTGAACATACTGGGTCAAGGAGGACTCTCTCAGATTTGTTTTTTTTTTTATGTTGGACTCACTCCGCAGGCGTGAAAAATGTCACCCGGCTGTGATGGGAATCAGCGGCTGGTTCAAAGCGTTCCCCGTTTTGCGAACACGCCACATGGATCGAGCCGATCGCGACGTTAAAAATGTCAACACTCCCACGTAGGCGTGTAAAAATACCACATTTTATTTCCTTTTCCCCTTCGCAAGGTAGCCGGCACTCACTGTGGAAGGAGCGGCCCCCTTAAAACTGACCTCATCACCAGCATCCCCCCCCCACCCCGCCCCTGGGCCCTGTCACTCTGGTCTCCATGGCGTCAGCCTCCGGGACAAATCCGTCTCTAATCTCGGGAGCGTGTTTACAGCTTGCCAAAAACCCTCCCTCCCCCTCCAGTTAATAATGCGGGGAACCAAATAAGGAGAAAGCGCGGATCCGGCGAGCTGAGCGGCGCGGCGAGAGCGGCAAATTGCTGCCGGAGGACCGGGGCCCGCGGAGGAATCCCAGCGCTGCTCCTGTGAGTCACTGCCATCCGCCGGTAGCGGACTTGGGGAAAATGAAAGCGTCGGTGTTTACTTTCCTCGGCGGGAGCCGGCGTTCCGCTCCGGAAGCCTGAGGGGAACGGGATGGAGTGCACTGGAGCATGCCGTATGGACTGGTTAAATTTCTCAGCAGTCGGGAGGGAAAAGCAGAAAGAAGAAAAAGAAAAAAAAAGAAGAGGGCCTTCTCCTCCGCCACGTCTCCTTCTGGGGAACGCAGGGCGGACATGGGTGTGGAGGTGTGCGGGCCGCACTCCGGCGCTCTGCCCGAAAGAGACGTTCCCTGGGAGACCATACCGCGTTAAGCATGTAGGTGGTCACATACCACCCACGGGCCTCGAACTGCAGGCGGACGGAGGCGAGCGTGTGGGTCAATTGGTCTCCTCCCCCAGCAATGAAAAGTCCCCGTCCCTGGGCATAATGAGGGAGTCGCCTCATGCCAGATTTCCATGCTCGTCTTCCACGGGGAGTTTCCCTTCCCTCCATCTTTTCCCCATTCTAAACTCTCGACAGCGGGCGGTTAATTATTCACGCGGCCCTGGTCGGCCCTCACCTCCAGATGGCCCCGTCGTCACACTCGGTCCCCAAACGGACTCGGCGCCGCCCGGCCCGTCACAGCTGCGGCACCTTGCCCTTCTCTGACGCTCTGGGGACACCCACTGCCAACTCTGCGCTCTTCAACGCTCGCCGGGTACCGCCGAGGAGTTAATTATTAAGCACCGGAGGCTACGGGTCGCAAATGGGAATTTTAAAATGATTATTTTATAAATAAATAAATAACATTTTTTAAATGATAAATTTTATAAATAAATTAATACGCACGCTCAGCCGAGGAGGAACCGGCGCGGCAGAACCTCGCGCTCCGCCGGGTCCAGCGCTAAACTCCGATTGATCCTGATGGCCTCCCTCACGGCACGATTTATACGCGAATGTGCTGCTGTCTTTTCCCATCCAGGCCCCGTGTGCGCGGGGGTTCCTCTGCGCCGGCCGACGGCACTCGTGGAGTGCGGCAGGGAACCGTGGCTTATCAGCCAGGCACTCGAAACTGGCACGCCGCGGCTGGTGGGGAGTGGGCGCCGACTGTGGAACCAGAGGCCTGAATGCTGGGGGGGGGGGGGTCTCTGGCCTATCCAGCAGTCCTGCTTTCCGAATAATTCATTCCCGGTCTCACGAAAGGAGGACACCATTTGCTCACAAGTGCAACAGCCGTGAGTCGCATATTGACGACCGCGTTGATTTAAAAAGAACGGAAATGGTTTACAGTTGCGAAGATGATAAAAGAATAAATATAATAATAAACACATCTGGCAAAGTCATGTTCACTCGTATTATTGCTTACATTCACGCCCACCACCCACCCCCCCCAGTCTGCCTGAGACTGGCATCATATCGTTCACCCCGACCCCGATGTGAGACCTGCGAATGGCACCTGAGATGATTCTGTGCCATTGTGACTCTTGCTAAGAGCTGAAATAGTGCAGTGGACCTGAGAAAGAGAAAGGCGGTAGGAGCGAGAACCGGGGGTCAAAGGTCACGGACGCTCTGTCAGATTCTCGCAGGTGTGTGGCTGTGCAGTGTCTGCTATATGCCACGTGACTCTCTCCCCATGAGAGCTTTCGTATGAAGTCTCCTGGAAAAACGAAGCGATTCTTGTAAAAATAGACATTCTGAAACGTGCGGAAAACCCCCATAAAAAAAGTTCTTAAATTTACTAATGAATGCGCAGAAATGAGTTTTGTTGGTGTGAGGCACCATCGGTTATGATGAATACCGCCGCCGAGTCCCCACGGATCACAAAGGAACCAGCAGAGTCGAAAGTGTAGCGTCAGGCGGGGTGTGTGTGCTTCTTTGGCAAGCCCACACTTCACAAAGTTTCCAGAAAGCAGAAGCTAGGCTAGCTCTGGCCCAGAGGGACTGGTCCTGCTGAAACGGCAGGCTTTCGGAGCGCCGGACAGCCAGAGTGAGTCTTCTTCAACCTGGTGATCCCTCCAGAGACCCGACTCGCAGCGAGTCCCCGGCAGTCTGCTCCTTTTGCCCACACTACAAGCTTAACAGGAACTCGCATCAGCAGGCATCCTGATCGGGGCGGCACCAGCGAGCACTGATTTACCACGGTTGCGTCAGATAGCGACAGCATAGCTTCGTCGGGGGGCGATATGGAGATGCGGGTCGCCGTTCCTGGAAACGCAGTTTCGGCTTTTTCTGCGGAGTGGGCCAGATCCCGCAGCCGGCGTGCTTTTGTCTGGCCCATAAATTATGCAGGGCACAGAGGCACGCGTCAGTCCTTTTTTCTAAAAGAAAAAAAAAAGGCGCACGCTTCCCCTCTCCCCGCTCTCAAGCGAAGTAGCGGAAGTGAGTCCGTCCCCTAGACTAATTTGTTTCACGTTTATTTATTTCTTTATTTTTATCACACAGCTCCACACTTAGGTCCCTATCACACCAGCATCAAACAGGCCGAATCTGTTGGTGATTTGTAAGGAGGGTCCAGCCTTACCTTCATTAGGATTCTCACACACAACATTGATTTTTTCTCCCCCCCACCTCCTTTTTGCATCTACGCTTGGCAGATACGAGGAATTTATTTCTCACTGGCTTCTAATTTAATCAGACTTTAGACAGCAGCGGCAGTAATGGCCACAGAAGAGAGACCGTGGAATTTGCTCAGTCAGCTGATCTGCGTCTACGACGATCGCAATGTAAATTAAAAAATGACCCCCCCCGCCGGTGGCGGCTGGACCGGCATGGGGGTCCTCCCCACACCTTCCCATGCCTGAGGCCCACCTTACACCTTCTCCACGTAATTACCCTGTCATTATCCCTGGCGGCCCCCACTCGCCGGCCCCCATGTCACGGCGGCTTGCTCGGCTGAGCGATTAGTCATGTCTGGATGGCACCCCAGCCAAGCACGTTCTTTGTCGTGTTCTGTGTGGCTGGACGAGTCTACCCCATGCAACAGCATTGGGTTCTTCTCTGCCAGGGGCTCCCCCTCTACATCTCACATATCTATGAAATATAACGCCCATATAAGGCGTCCATAGGCAGCACCCCCCCCCACTCCTGTCAAGTGTTGTCAAGGGAACGCCATTCTATCAGAACGCCTAACTCCTTAATCAAATTCATTAGCAACTTCGTCTTAAGTACTGGAAAACTAATTAAGCTTCTGGAGCGTGTGTCTGACGAGGAGAGCAGGAAAGTGCGTGGCCCAAGGGGGTCCTGGAGCCGCGCTTTTAAGGTCATGCTAGGCATTTCTCAGCAACATGGCACATAGGGGCCTGACAGAAAAGGAAAGCCTGCCCCCCCCCCACATTCCCTGGGATGGTGTGTCATAGGACGGGGGGGGGGGGGGCTGTTATGACAATCAGAGTCTTGCAAATGGGGTGGGGAGACCAAGAGAGAGACGGGGCGGCTTATGCAACCTTGGGTAAATGTTCGCCAGGACTGGCAAAATCACTACAACTTTGGGGCCAATTCGTTTTCAGTGGGCCTGAAGGACCGATTTGAGAGGCCCCCACCCCCACCCCTACTCTCACTGCTGGAGAGGTCTTTTATGGATCATGGTCCCCACACTAGAATCTCTTAGCCGTCTGCTAACAAAGGCGTACCAGCTACTGTTTTAATTCTCCCTCTGGCATTGCCTCAATCTGGGATGGAGCCGCCGATATGGGCTGGGCCGGGTATTTCGGAGGTGCGTGGGTATAGACGCCACAATGCCCCTGTGGCGCCGTTTGGGCCCAGGGCCAGATGGGTCTGAATATTGCTGTACATGAGCCAGGTGCTGAGCGCCCCGTGCACATCTGGACACAGAATTCCATTTCTCCAGGACGACACTGCACAACAGTGCAGAACCAACCCCCAGGCAGAAATGGGCTCAGCGAAACAAGCTACAAGCAACGTCAAAAGCACCGGTAGTTATGTATTATTACATATAAGCCATTACAAATTATACTAGAAGTATTTCTCCCGGTCCTGCACTTTCCACATTTCTACATGCTGGTCTTTTATGCTGAAATTTCAGGAGTGCACTTTGCGCTGAGTTGGACCTCAGCTCCCCTCCTGTGTCTGGAAGGCACCAATCAGTATGCTACCTGGGGGCTGCTTTTTAAGTAGGTAAATCTCAGTTATGGAGTCAGCAAATGAATAACACTGCATTTGTTTGCCCTCGAAATCGCACCAAGATTGCGTAAAATAATTTAGAAAGAAAAGCAAATCCCTACTTGGCTAAGGAGAAGGCAACATAAGACCAGCTTAAGTCTGATCACACGGATCAACTGAGATTAGTCATACATCAATCGCAAATTAAGTGAATTTTTCTCTTTATAGGACATAAAACAGAAGTGGCTGGCATTTAAAAAATACAAGTTGCTGATCAATGAATTTCTTGATTATTTCTTTTTCTAAAGCACAATCACCGGATAATTCGGGTACACAAAATACTGACTTGCACACTTTGGAATGAATCGTGCACACTTTGGACTGCGGAGTGCGCCGGTATGAATCGTGCACACTTTGGACTGCGGAGTGTGCCAGTATGAATCGTGCACACTTTGGACTGCGGAGTGTGCCAGTATGAATCGTGCACACTTTGGACTGCGGAGTGCGCCGGTATGAATCGTGCTGTTTTTTCTTCTTTCAGTGCACGTCAAAATTTCTTAGGTGCCTGACTGGCCACATGCCCAATGGCCCACAGGAGTTAATTGATTCAGCCTACCTGACAGAGAAATAGGTTATCGATGCAAGTGTTTATTACAGTTGATTTGGCATCCTGTTCCAGAGACAGTGCTTTTTTAGTTTCCTGGGCTGACATTGCTTCTTGGTTTTGGTCGGTAAGGCACTTAGCTGATTGCTGGTTAATGGGGCTTCTGTCTTTGTGGTGGCCCGATCCTGAGAAGGACCGACCCACGAAGCAGAGCACCTTTCCCAGGCTTTCAAATGGGTCGGTGGCCACGAGGTTAAGCCATAAGCCTCTACCTGCAAAAATTACACGCAAGCCCGGTATTTTCATCCCTGGGGGGGCAAGAATAGCGCATTTTGCCACCAAAGACCTAAAGCGGACCTCCGGAGAGCAGTGGTCACGGTCTTTAACGTCTGAAGCTCTCTATCTTACCCGGTCAGCTGGGGCCACTAACGGGAAATGGGTTTTGCAAGGACCGTCCACAAGGCATCAATTCAAACGTTTCTCTTGCCTTTCGCTGTCTTGGATCTAAATAATCCGTATTATGGTCTTCCCGCTCACTGATAGGGGAAAGCAATCCTCCTCTACTTGATAGATTTTCCGGGGACAATGCTATCTCACTCCCGCTCTCTCTCTCTCTGTCTGCCTGGGATGGTGAAATCGTAATTTACTATTTAAGTATATGACTCATGGCGACAGAGGCCTTCCGACGCGCCATTTTTTTGAGGCCAGCCCGAGAAGCGACAGCCTTCTGCTTAAAAGAGAAATAGCATGTGAGAGGAAGAAGGCTACAATTACTATTGATTTCTTTCGTGGTGGGATTTCATTCGGGCAGATGGGCAAAGGATTGGGTATTGTCTTCAGGAGCTGACTTTCCATTAAGAGGTGTCCCCTCTGCCCTTTCGTTGCTGTGGCGTCCTCTTACCAGCTCGTGGCTCTCCCGCCCTGATTGTCACGCCTCAGATCAGATCCGGTACAAAACGAGATGGAAAGGTAGATGAGGCCTCATGTTGCCCCAGTGAGGCACCTGACTGTCAAAGCTCTCTTGCTTAGCAGCAACGCAGTACCACCCCCCCCCCCCACCACCACCACTATGGTTTTACACTTTTGCTTGATGGAACGTCTATGTTTTAAGACCAGTGACTCACTTCCCTGCCACGCGGCTGCATTCTAAAGCAGTAATTTCATAGCCGGGGTGGACGCCCATCTGACATCTGGTACATCTTGCGTGGAAAGTGCTGTTCTGAATATTCACCTGGCCACGGCATAATGGAAGGAAGAGGAAGATGAGGAGGAGAAGGAAATGCTGGCATGCAAGAAAGGAGGCCATCATACAGGCAGGCTGGGATCGCCCAAACAGCATTCGCAGAAATTTAGGTCTTCACACATAACGCCTTCACCCAGCTAGCAATATGTCCGAAGTTATATATACTTCAAACAGCTCAGCTTAGTCCCATTAACATGCATCTCAGCTGGCACAGTGAGCACAAAGCTCATTTTGAGGACCGCTGTCTGACGCTGTGTCCCAGTCCAGACATGGTGGTCTGGGTGCATTTGCGAATAAGCATCGGCACCTGGGGTGCTTATCTCAACGTACATTGCGATGCAGGTAATGCTGGCATGGAACATGGACCTTCCCAGATTACAGGGGGATGGGTTGCATTACAAGAGAAAAGAGCTATTCGTCGTGGTCGATCCAGTGTCCTGGTACATCTGTCTACGGCGAACCACGAATCGTGATCAGTGAGGCCGGAACAAATGAAGCCTTCCAGGACACATTACGGACGTCAATAAGGCAGCCTGACATGACATCACTTCCTGTTCACCGGTGTACTCGGCCCTGCGGCTTTCAGGAGGTGTGTGCGACAGGGGTGTGTTTAATTCCACGGCTTCTCCCATCAGAGAGAGTGAAGGCTGAGCGTGTTTTTCTCTCTCCTGCTTGTCCGCGCTACACAGCTTTCCCTCTCTCTAATCCCCACAGCCACTTCAAAGCGCAGACGCCTTAAAAATTCGGCGTGCGCCGTAGCAACTATAGATGGAAATCTCCGTCTTTGATTGGTGCCTTTTTTAGAAATGGGGCCCCAGTAATTCGGTCCCTCTGGATTTTCCTTGGGAAAAAGGGAGCGTTCGTTATAAATACATTAGCGTATTTTTAGCGGCCGGCTCCTGCCGTTCTCGTCTTCTCGCCTTACTACCACACGTGTTCCTGAGATCGCGACACACATCTGCCTGCAACTGCATGCCATGAGCACATGGAGCATTGTGGGAAGGCTACAGTGTTGGGGAACATGGCAGACATGTGGAAGTTGGGGGGGGTGGGGAGGGACTCATGAGCTTGCCTTTGATTTTGTCCGTCTGACTCGGTTGCATTTCCGAATTCGAAGCGACCCCAAAAATCTTCTTATTGTGCAGCCTTCCTGATGGAGGGAAAACACCGTAGCACAAAGGTGCATTTCCTCCATTGGTGTGTCAGAGAGGGGTGGACAAGTTGTGGGTAGAGCCGGGCTCAGCACCCTGGCCCAAGTGGTGTTTCGCGAGGACTGAGACAAGAAAGTGGTTGCGGGGTGGTTGGGGGGGGGAGTATGAGGGGGGGTGTGAAGGCAGAGAAACTCAAATAACTGACGTGTGAGGTTTTAAAGCGGTCAGCACAAAGGGAACATTTAGGAGGCGGATGACAGCTCTTCAGCACAGAGACTGTTATTTTTAAGCCGATATACAGTTTAGACTGAAGGATACAGGATACAGTGAGACAGCCTGACACGGGAGAGCCTGCGTGCGACGTAAATGCGGCTTGCATGTCAAAGAGATGCATAACGGCCAGGCCGCATCGCTCATCAATCTTTCAGGCCGAGCCAGCCACCGTGGACTTGGTTAATAAATAGCGAGTGCTGGAATATTTTCCAGAAGTAATACACGCGTTTACGAATAGTGAGGGAGAGTGGATTGATGGCAGGGACTCGATGGCTGTTTAATTAGCATGTAAAGCCTGAAGATCCGGGAGTCCCGAGCTTAGCGCCCTCCCGCTTGCAACGTTAAGGCCGTCCTTCCCCGTGTGTTTTTTCTGCATCAGCTTAGCGCGACATTAGCTTAGTGCGGCATTAGCTTAGCAACACATCGCAAGGCGTTAGCTTAGCGTGACGAATCACAAAGAGCGCATATGAGTGCTTCAGAGCGTTATTCTAAATTCAGGAACTGATTTTCACCCGGTCAAGAAGGCGGCCTCATTGATGGGGTCCTGGCCTCCATCGCGGGCGACCTAATGCTAACAGAGAGCATGGTGAATGGCATCGCGACGACTACTAAATGGTACAGTCGCTTGGCCATGCCCCAGAAAAACACATTCCCTTGGCTCTGGCTCCAGTGACCTTTGGAATAACGCTGCCGGATCTGCAGATGAGGCCCAGTGCGACCGCTCCATCTTCGCTCTGACACGCGGTCGAGGCGGGAGGGCGACGGAAGCCATATTAAATTAAGCGGAAAGATGAGCTTTTGATCACTCCTGCGCCACGTACAACTGGGAAACTCTAAACTAGATTCATCCTCTGTCTGCTGCCGCTACAGTATATTAATATTTAACCACCTACAAGCGAGCACTTGTATCCAGGGGAAGTGTTGCCCACGGTGAGTATTTGCTTACAGGGCAATACACGAGCCGCTGAACAGAATGACTGCAAAGGCTTCTGTGCCCGGAAATGCGAGAGACAAAAACCCCTCTTCCCCTCCCTCTCCCAGCGAAGCCAACGTTCACGCCCGCTGACCTATTCCAATATTCAATCGTCGCGTCTCTAGCTGAGAAGGGGGTTTCTCTCACCAAGGGTGGGGGTGAGTTATTAACCGGCTGAGGCGTAACCTAATTATTCGGCGTATACTGTATCAGTAACAGCTGAAGAGTTATCATCTGTCTGGCTTGTTTGAAATATACGGCACCGCGGATACCTCATTGGAAGGCTGTTTGAATAGCCGCACATCAAAAAGGGCAGGCAGGGTCCTGCTAGACTATGCATTTATATATATATAACTTTCCTCTCATTAAAATGGAACTTTGACTGTTTACTGCTTGACTTTGAAATCACTAAGGGTGTGCATATTTTATCTCCTGTCTTGGATCCTGACTCTGTTCTCTGCAGCGCCCAGTATGCTGGTTCCTTACACGCCACACAGATGCAACATGTGCACGCGCATCACTGTACTCTTCAGTCATAAGGAAATGCATGACGGATTAAGTTTTCAGAAACACGAGACATGTTTGTTCTCATTAATAAAATAAATATCTGGGTAGGTAAAGACTTAAATTATTCCCTCTGATTTCCAACTCTGCTGGTCGGTATCACGGAGGAAAGTAACCACCTTAACAGCTAACTTGCTGCTTCGCCTTGTGTGCGTACGTCGGTGATGAGCAGGAGCTGCAAGGAGCAAGGGAGTGATAAAAAAATGAAAGTAGGATGGGACTTCCGACAGATGAAGGGAGCACACTGGGCTCTGTGTCGCTGTCGTCATCATCTCCTGTGGTGTGGAACGGGAGCCAGCGACTCGGGCTGCTAGCTATCGCCTCGAAACCCTTAGACCAGTTTCATCACATAGGAGACCACATCCCTTCATATCAGCATCGAGACAGACCTGACCTGACCTGACAGAGCTGTGTGAGGCTTCAGGATTGGAGGGGAGGGGCTGCAATGTACCTTAGCAGGACCTAGGTTCCCTTCTCCAAATCCCTCAGGAAACCAAGTCCCCCCCCCCCCCCCCTCCCCCCCCCCCTGCCTCCCCCCCCCACCCCCCCCCCCCCCCGTCCCTCGGCTCTCCCCCCCTCCCACCCCCCCCCCCCTGTCCCTCGGGTATCCCTCACTCACACCCCCACGCCTGTCCCCCTGGT
>JAODKM010000034.1:9076088-9109173 GCA_026780845.1 Petrocephalus sullivani
GGGGGGGCGGGGGGGGGGGGGGGGGGGGGGGGGGATAGCCCTCCCCCAGCCGAGGGCCCCCCCCCCCCAACCCCCCCAGAAACCACACCCCCCCCCCCCCCCCCCCCCCCCTTCATGCATTAGTCCTCACCTGGCATCATGTGACAGGCTCTGTAATACATATCATAAAATGTAACAGGACCAGGGACTGCAGGCTGAATTCTGTCACTGATCACAGTTTGCGGCAGGACCCGGCCAGTTTCAGACACGTCGGTATAGGTTCTGACAACGTGGCTCCCAGGCCTTTTGGAGCTGTGAATGCTTTGTTGCCTTTGCTGTCACCAAACCTTCTTCTGAGATTTGAATATCAAAACGAAAAGGAAGGGGCACTGTTACCACGTGACACCCCAATTTCCCAGTCGCAGTTTCCTGTCACTGACAGTGTTCAAGCTGGGCAGTCAGTCATAGATTTGGGTATCGATGGTAGAGAGATATCCCTGCTGATATCAAGGGAGGTCTGTGTGTGTTTATGGGGGTCAGGGCGGGGGGGTTCGAGGCTGATTTGGTCCTTACCAAACCTACGCCCTTAATATATTTTTATATATAGTTTATCATGGGCAAAGAAGACTGTTGAGTACCAAAGGTCGATCTGGAGGATTTCCTTGTCTGAGAGTCTCCTAGCATTCCTGGGCGGGGGGGGTAGCTTCTTTCAGGTTAGCTTGATGTGTAATGAGGCGATGGACGCTAGGCCCTGAAGGAGTTGAAACCCAGGTGCAGGCCAGAACCCCCCCAACCCCGTTCATTTGGACGAGGGTCTGCTCCTCAGCCCCCTTGGCAGCTGACCAGCTTCTCTGACACGGGGTTGGGATGGGTGACGCTTGTGTAATGAGTTCACCGTCTGTTCCAATGGCCGCCACCCAGAGACACCCAGGCCAGATGGATCGTCACAAGTCTTTCTTCCTATCTGCTGGCCACCCCCTCCATGTGCATTTTCACCTTGGCCGCATGGAGTTCTCCTTCACGTGAGTTGGGAGGCGACCTTCTGCCCTGGGTTTTGTTTTGCTTTCCAGCCACTGTCCTGTAGGGGGCAACATTTGTGCCAAGTTCCTCATCTTTTGACAGAGGAACTAGCAAAACCTGAAGAGTCCCCATCACCCAGCCCCTTGTGGCAGCAGTGCTTTGTACACATTCCTAACGCTCAGCCGACACATCCGTCGGGGGAAGCGCTCTTTCCTCTCTGCAATTAGTCACATTGCCTCATTAGTCTTCTATCCTAAGAGAGCGTGAGGCGTCCGGCGGACAGCGACCAGGAACGCTGGTGACAGAGGAGCACCACGGGGGCGAGTAGGAATCCATCCAGGCCTGTTCCTCGGGCGGTCAGCAGTCCAGATAACCCCACCCCCCAAGTATTTATCCACATTAAAAACTGGGGGGGGGGGGGCACTTTGCTCTCGGCTCGAATCAGGGGTTTCTGTCACGTAGTGGTCTCTAATTAATGCCACACTCTGAAGCGTTGCTTTAATTAGTTGAAAAGAGAGTATAGAGAGTAGAGCACTTCACTCCATAATGCAAAGGAATAACTTCCTATATATATATATATATATATATATATACCATATCTTTATAAATATTTAATTACAGAAAAGTGGCCCAGCTGGGGACCCACTGATGGCAGGTTAAAGGCAAGTATTCATAATCCAGCATGATCCAGCTTCAAACCCTACTAACGGCTGTGCTGTTGTACCGTTGAGTAAGTTGAACAATCTGCTTGGCTTCTGTAGACAGTCCCGATCCATAAATTGGGCTGAAAAGGCAGCATTTCATAGATGGAGAAGGATTAAGTGACCAATTAATTATAGCAATTTAAGAAATAACATTTCTGAAGCCAACGGTAGAGGTATTTCCCTCTAGGTTTCCACAGGACTGCAGAAGTAGGCTTGTGGCCAGA
This sequence comes from Petrocephalus sullivani, assembly GCA_026780845.1. NCBI lineage: Eukaryota > Metazoa > Chordata > Actinopteri > Osteoglossiformes > Mormyridae > Petrocephalus > Petrocephalus sullivani. The sequence continues at coordinate 9,078,016 of JAODKM010000034.1, forward strand.
TGCTTCCTGGTGTGAATCCCAAGCAGCACTGCTCAGTCACAACTTCAATTTCAGAAAATACTTTTGTCTGTTTCTCTATAGATTGCAAATTAAATGTAAAAGCTCAGTATTCTTCTGGTATTTTATAAATGGTACCAGAGATGGATAGCTCAGCTCCAGAAAGTAAATATCCAGACCAAGATTTAGCTTCAACCAACCAGTTGAGTGTAAAGAATCACAGTCACAGAGTACTCAACTGGTTATTGTGCGTTAAATTCCCAGCATGCCTGTGTGTGTGTGTGTGGAGTCTGCCTCTTTCCCCTCTGTGTATGTGGCTTCCTTCTGGAGTTTGCTGGTTTAGTGTTACCGTCCAACATGCGGTTAGGTAGATTTGTGTCTGTAAATTGTCGGTAATGTGTGCGTGTCCTGGGACTGGCATTTTGCCCAGGGTGTCCTCCGCCTCACACCCTTTGTTGCTGGGATAGGCTGCAGGCCCACACTGACCCTGTACTGTATAAGCACTTCTGGAAAATGAATGGCTGAATGGCTTGTTCCAAGGCTAAACACGCATCATGCTTCATGCAGTTAACTGAAGGCACATTGTCAGGTAATAAAGCAGGATGGGATTATGGGTAATATAACTTCCCAGACTTGTTATTTCTCAAATGCTGCGTTCCTGTCAGTAAAAAAAATGCAAGTTATTATGCTATTATGTCAGGTAATTTCTGTAATCTATATATATTTTTTAAGAGATGATTAGAAATGTATTCCTCAACTGCAAATGCACAGATAACACAGCTGTATTATTAAAATGAAAGCTTAGATAGCTCTATTGAATATATTACAAGATTATTAAAATGTTAACATATATTTAAACAGTGCTATTTTTCAACCTAGGATCTTCTGACATGCAATTAGGAGAATTCCGTTCAGTTGGTGGGATTGTACATTTTTAAATATCAATTTTAAATGCATTTTTCTCTGCCCTTTTGATGGGTTGTGATGGGAACGCGCACAGTCCGCTTGAATAATGGATTGTTGCTGGTGCTCCCACGGGAGGTGGCACACCGCGCCTCTGCTTCTCATGTCACCGTGGGCCTGTTTAAACACCTGTCCGTCTGGCCCTGGCTACAGGACCTCCCGTATGTAGGCACACGCGACCTCACAAGACAGACGCGATGGGCGAACGGTGTCCAAAAAGGATTACGGGACGCTACAGCTGAATCCTCAAACATTCAAGGCACGGCTCCAATTACACTGGCAAGCGTCCCTGGAAAAAAATCCCAGCGAGGGAACCAATGTCTCATCAACAGCAGCCAGGGTGCAAATTGACCTTCTGTGACCTTCTCTCTCCCGTGGGCTGTAGATCTCCGGTGGTCCTGTCTCTGGCTAATAGCTCACTACCCCACATGCCCGCTCCATCACAGAATAATAAGCATCCTTTGTAGCTACAGGCCAGAATATGGAAGGAATTCTTTTCGGAAGAGCGCCGTACATGATGAGAGTTTGGGGCCATTAATTACCTCCTTCATTTGCACCTATTGTCACCGCAGATTAACAGGGAGAAAATGAATCCCAATCGATCCGAGGCATTCGGGGCCTGGAGACGGTCCCCCCCAAAGAAACGGCCCGCTTAATTGTTCCTGATTAGCAGGCTGCTGTGACGTGACATGGCCAGGACATTCTGCGAAGCCGAGACTAAGCCCCAGATCGCCTACCTCGGTGTCAGATATGTGATCCTCTCTGATAGGGCATGGAGGGAGGCCTACCTGAAAGAGCTGGGAATTAGGAAGTGTGGGTTGGGGGGGGGGTAAAGAGTGTGAGGAATCCCAGCCAATGATCATACACTCCTGGGGAGTCTAAATGGGGCTCAGCTAGCCGTCACCCAGCTTAATCGATGGGCAGGATTTGCCGTGCCTAGCCTTAGGTGGCCTTCCCCATAGCGACAGGCCTCGTTCGGCTCGGCAATGAGATCGAAAAGTGTGTGGGACAGACATGGGAAAATGTAATGGGGGAAAAGGCCAAAAGGAAAGATACTCATCTAACTGAGGTCTAGGTTCTTCGTTATCTATTCATGATAGTCATGGAAGTGACCCTAAGCATGACTTCTGTTATCCACACTTGTTTTGCTGATTGCTGGCGATGAAGCTGAGGTTATCCAGGAGAAAATGAGAGCCCCTCCCCCAGTCTAAAGATTGCAAATCGGCGTTTGCAATTACCAAGTAAATGCGGAAGGGGCAGTGGACACACTACTGATGTCGGCTTTACTTGTGTGTATTATTAATTTTCTAAATAAGAACAACAGCACCGCAAAAGCTCTGAGCTCTATAATTAAAAAAAGAGAGAACCTATTTGTTATCCAATAAAGCGCTGTTCTCCCATCAGCTCGCTATACGCCACCTTCCTGCTCGCGTAGCTAAGGTGAACAGTAACCGCTCCTGTTAATATTTTCCCCATCATCGTTATTATGCCGTAAAGCGAGCCTCCTTCTTGCGGGATATTAGGCGGGGACGAGGCGGAAAAATAATCGAAATTAAATGATGCTTCAGCAGTCCTGGCAGTGGTGAGAAGGAAGGGGTGAAGGAGAGAATGCGCGCGGGTGGGGGAGGCAGGCAGCGGCGAGCCATCGCTCACGGTGCGGCAGCCGCGCTTTATCTCGCTTGTCCCAGTTTGCACCCTTTCGGCGCGCCGCCGAGCCCTTCATCACCCGCAAACGCCCCCCCCCCCCCCGCCACCTTTATTTATTTACTCGGGCATCGGCGCGTGCCTCGCTGCGGTTTTTACTTTTGTCTAGTAATAGACCTAATATACCATCCTTCAGCTTAAAAAAATCTAGCTGCCTTGTAGCAAAATACGATTGCGGCTATTAAATTAACCCTCCTCCCTCCCCACGCAAATCACTTGAATTCACTAACTGAAATAAATTTTTTTTTTTGCCATCATGAGGATAAACACTAATATGACACTGGATGGTTGCTTTTTAATATTTCAATGAAAGCAAAATGATTGATTGGGACTTTGTTATTTATTCTGAATGATTTATACAAGGGGTCCCTGACTCCAGTCCTGGAGGGCCAGAATCCAACACAATTTGCAGATTATCCCTGCTCAAATATACCCATTAAACCCAGTAATTAGCTGATTAAGGTGTGTTTGAGCAGGGAAATCTGCAAACACAGGAACTAGAATATAGGTGGATTCTGGCCCTCCAGGACTGGAGCTGGGAACCTCTGATTTATACCTTAATGTTCTCGCTATCTCAGTATGGATAATAACCGCTCTCGTTAAACATATCAGTGTGCATTGTTGAGGCTATACGGATTTTTAAAGCCGTCTCCAGTATCTAACTTGCAAAATACGACGCTCACCAATAAATGCTGCTTTCCTTTAAATTTTATCACATGCTATAGAAACATTTTCAGACCTCAAATTTCAGCAACAAAAAACACCTTTGATCTCCAATAATAGTGCTACACATGGCAGAGAATGATAAGTTTGATGAGGAAATGGGAGGTATATTTGTAAATAGGGTTCTACAGCCATGATCTGGGCTATTATACGAGTAGTTTGTATGCTGGGCTAAACTGCACAAACATCTCAGCTGCAGCAGAACAGCGAAAGGAGGCTTGGTCATTTCAAATGCAGGAATTATTATTTCAACTGCTAGAGTTTAGTCTGAAAAAATAGCCTTGCAGAACAACCCGCCACCAAGAACCATTTCTGTTCAATCCCTTTAATGCATTCAGAGATCTGGCATTCAAGAAACACTTTTCTGAAGGTCCCGAAAACAAAACAATAAAAAAAACTGTGGCTTTTGGTTAAGGATGACACTTCGGTACATGTACCATGCCAGGCTGAATCCTCGCCTGCCTAATTCTTGGCATTCTTTCGAAAACCTTAGGTTTTTATCTTGTTCCTCACCACGGACTGCTTTATTGTGGACGAGTCATTCATAAATGAAAGAGCCATGGTCACACAAACAGTGTATTTTTTTGTACATGTGCATGCATGCGACTGTGTGCGTAAATATCTTGACCAGCCCGGAGCTAAAGACTCAAGGAATATGATTTCATTACCATAGTGCATGTTATCACAATAGTATGTTTGGAGAGGTTGATTCAGGTGTGATTTGGGAAGTGAGAAATCAGCTTTGGGGCAGTGTGGATGTTATGTGTGTTCCACCTCATCAGGGCCCTGAGAAGTCGCGCTAATTGCGCTATGCTAATCGCTAATTTCGCCCGGATCCCGCAAGCTCCATTCAAAGGACGGGGATATGGGAGCCTGGCCCCCTCCATAACCTCCGCTGATTGCAGATTGTAATTATCGCTTCCCTACGTTTCTTGTGACGGAAGGAGGGGGCTAAAAAAAACCCCGTCCCCCGCTGTCAAACGGGGCCGAGCATCTGTCGACGGGCCTCTGGTAAGATTCCAGCAAGTTCCCAGTCCTTTTCCTTCCCGCCGTCATATGCGACTGCGTGGTGTAATTGCTCCGGTAGGAATCCAGAGTATGAAGTTCGGATTTGATAAACGCAGTCCCCGTAATCTCTCCCTCTTCTTTTCCGCCTTGGCGTAAATCCTCGAGCAGAGCGGGCGGATTCCTCGATTAGCTGGGCTTGGCACACAATCCCGTCTGCGTCCTCGTCTTAATTCTGCTACATCCCGACGCTGCCTTCAGACGGCAGGCCCCCAGGCTATGGAGCTTGGAGGTGGTAGAACAAGAGGGCGAATTACACTCCCGCGCGCGATCGCTCTCGTACAGCATGTGGTGCGTTCAGCTGAAAAGCCCCGCTGTCCCTGCGGCCACGACACCACCCTCCTCACTGAAGCTCCCGTTCCTTGTCAGGGAGCTCCAGGTCTGCTTCACAGCCATAATTGTACTGCTGCCCAAACATTCATGCTACCCCCCCCACCACTACCACCCACGCAAGTCTTGGGGGTACAGCTGACAAGAGCGCCGCCCCCCCCCCCATCAGATGGTCGGCGTTTGTGCGTGATCGTGTGCGCGTTTCGTGCAGCATGGGGGGGTGGGGGGGGGCTTCAGTTCCTCCGCTTACCATATTGAAAACAATATTGCATGACAAGAATTGTCATGGAAACATTAAATTATTTTTTCTACATCTTCAGTATAAATAAAGAAATACAGATTCAGATTTTTTTTTCATCAATATTTGACTACAACTGCTTAAAAAATGAATACTTTTGTGTCATCGCCTTTTAGTAAATGGATTTAATGCTGTCCTATCAGAACAGTTCTCTTGACAGGATGAGAGCTCCCCACCCCCCCCATTCACGTGGAAATGGAACCTCCCCACACAGTGGACGCCTTTCATAGCAGCGAGATCTGTTTCTTTGGCCATGTTTTTTGGGTCACTGAAGACCGAGGTTTGAGGCAAATTCCAAATTTGAATCGGAAGGAGAGTCTGAGAAACTGATTCCTTCCACTTTGTTAACATTCATTGAAAATTGTGATTGCCCCCACCCCTCGTTTATAGACACATTTGGAATTTGCAGCAGAGCGTTTGTATGAGATGCTCATGGTTTAATGGGAGGTTTTACTGGAAAATCAAATGTATTCAGACAGCATGTTCACAATGATAGTCACTCATTTTTTTCACTTTCTTTTTGTGCCTCTCCTCCCTTTCCCTCCATCTAATGGTTAATTAATGTTCTTGACTGAGTAACAACATGTTAGAGTATATATTTTCATTTACAATATATGTTAGAGTATATATTTTCATTTACAAAGTTAAGTCCTAAGCATCACACCTTAGGGGTTTTGGGAAGGTAACACAAAATTAAAGGACGCACATTATATAAAGATGGGGACTGAACTGAAACGAATGAATTCAGTGTGAATTTGTCCCCCGAAAAAGAGCTGCTGGCTCCACGGGGCAGATAAAATCCACTCAATGAATTCCCCTTGCGGTCGTGGTCATGATCCAAGGAAGTATGGCTCCTCCGGTTTGTGAGCGATTGATACGTTTATCTTTATGTCACGGTAACGTAAATACACCCCCTTGGCTTGTAGCCTGGGAGATCTTTCTGAGCAGAGAGATGAGCATGTGTGGCAGAGGGAAACGGGTTCGATACCTGCACATGTACATTTTAATCAGTAGGCAGCATTCCTACAAATACAGTAAAAATACTGTCACCAGGTACCCGTCTGCCTGTCCCAGGAAATCTGCTTCTTTGTTATGCTTCATAAATTTGTTTTAATAAGAAAGCTTTGGAAGAAGTCTTTGGTGCTTGAATATGTTCGCACCAGGATTAATTATGACTACGAGTGTGTCTATGGAAATTGCTGATTGGCCACTCTGGCAGAAGGCAATATGGACCCATTACGCTGATGAAATGGTGTGGTAGCCAATTTATACACTGAGCTTATACTACTTTGGCTCCCATCCTAACTGTTTGCTGGAGGCCACACTCCAATGGACGTGGTATTGGTCAGTGGCGAGCACGGATGGACTGGACACTTATGTATAGGATGCCCGGGTTTAGGCTGCTATGGAGACGTCTGTATTTACAGCAAACCGCCACCGACTACAAGCTGAGCCATTCAGAAAGGCATTAACTGTCCCAATCCAGAACAAATAATTTATCAGTGAATGCTGCCAGCTCCCAGTATGAGAAACATTGTGCGTTCTCAACCTTCTCTGCACTCCGCGATTAAAACCGGACGGTCGGACCATTTATATTTCAGTGCAATCTGTTTCCTTCTGTTTACACTGATGCATTGGAACATTTTTTTTTCTTTTCAAACTACAGTTTTCTTTAAACTAAGGAAAACAAAACACGAGTGCACTGTGACTGCATTTATTGGTAATACATACAAATTCTGGTCATTATTGAAGGCATTAGATATTTACATATAAGAATAAATGGTTATTTTTTAAAAAGTCAATACCAAATGAATTATATGTTTACTTCATAATTACTAGATATTAAATTAGCTTAAATCAATACATAGTCAGACAGCTACATGACTTAGATCCATCTTTAATGTGCACAATTTAATTCCCTTGGGTCACATTAAAACTTGCTATTTATTCTTGCCCAGACTGTTTAATTCTGATGTGGCAGAAGTTTTAATCACTGTTGTGACTTTTCATCACCTGGAAGAGTTGGCCATGGCTAGCAAATCATAATTTCTTTTTTCATTTTATATAGTGTCTTTCCAGAAACGGTTGGCTAAAAATTTATAACACATAATCAATCAATGGCGGCACTACCAGACTTATGGTAATAACGTATGAAACAATAGTGACTAGGAGAGGTGGAAGTAAAAACTGAGCTCAAGATTTCGGGTTGAGTAGTCTGTGACTGTGATTCATTATACCCAACTGGTTGGTTGAAATAAAATCTTGGTCTGGATTTTTATTTTCTGAACCTGAACCATTCACCTCTGGTGACTGGAAGGCAGTAGAGGTAACACAACTCTGAAGTTTAATTGGATACAGAAAACCTCTTTGAGTCCAAGGGAAACTTGCAGCCCACCCCCTGAGCTATTCGACAATAAACAAACTAGTAAATTCTGTGTGTTTGCACGGTGCTTTCTTCTGACTGTGTCTGTCTGCGGGTCATCACGCTGTCCGCGGCTGACCATTCCTGAGTCCTCAGTCTCTGACATGAAAAGGCTCTGTGTTGTTCTCCCATGTTGACATCAAAAATAGAATGCTGGGCGGGCGTATACTTTATCTGTCAGCATGTCCTTATAGTGGGCTGAAGCAGCTGCAGGTGGGTAAAATGCAGATACCGTCAGTGTGGGCAGCTACAGTCTGTCAGTGGCCCTGCTGGGATCAGAATAACTTTCAATTAGCACCTGATTTACACCTGGAACAGCAGGTGATCCGCTCCCTTTACATTGATATGTATGAAACAATTAAGAATGCGGACACATTTTTGTCCCCATAGGAGTGTAGTTGATGACCCTGATGTGTGGAACGGGAGATGTTCGCCGATCTGGAAAACGACTCCATTCAGACCAAAAAACATGTCAGCGGGAGGAATTTAACACCTCTCCTCAGCGAGCGCTCCTTCTGGAAGTCAACATGGGGAGACTTTCCTTCCGTTTGTTAGCATTTTCGGAGCAACAGCCAGTGCATATCCCAATACAGGACAGGCAATTAACCCCAGGAGCAGGAGGCCCATAGTCAGCCTTTGTGAAAGGCGTTAGCATGCTACGCTATCATGTCCATCTCAGAGCAGTGGGAAATGCCGCTGTTTCCAGCACTCTCCTCTAAAGGGTCTGGATAATTTGAATAATTAGCCACTTCAGACAGCTACTCCAGTGCCCAATACAATCCGGCAACGAGTAAAGAACCGCCATCACTCACAAAGCGACGCTTTCGGGACGCCGCGCAGCCACTCTGAGTGCTCTGAAAGCGACTGGCGCACCAGGAAAAAGCAACGGAGCGATTCATAGCTACGATATGTGAGCGCATAAAACGCCGGCACAGATCTTGGAATATCGACAAACGTGTTACTTCCGTTGTGATTGAAACCCATTAAATTTTTCATCTCCCAGCATTCAGGCCAAGAGTATCTGCCCGTATCGTACAGGCGTGTGGCCAAGTCTGAGAGGCAAAACCATTACCAATGAGAGCTTTTTCCGAAAAAAAAAAGAAATCCTTTCCAGATGAAAAGCAAACCATGAACCACCTCACCTTAAATTAGCGTGCTAGTGGCTAGAACGACCCTTGAACACTCTAAGTGTCTCTGTAGCAGCTGGGTTTCTCTGCAGCGTAAACATCACCGCCACTCCTTCTTCCCGCTCACCTTAATTGCATATTCCACTTTCCAGCAGAAGTGCAATTCTTATCCGGCGCTACCCTCGCCTCATCGGCGAGGCCAGGGACAGGCCAGCCCCGGATTGTTCTGCTGATTGTCAGTCGAGATCTATGATTCACTTTAGAGATCCCACTTGGGTGTTTAACGTAATGAGCGGACGAGGGAACGCCCAGAAGATCCGTTAAGATGCCACTTGCCCTCTCCTCGTCTCTCGATGTAAGACTCGCTCATTAGACGACGCGATCCATCCAGCTTTGCCGGTGCAGGGAGGCTTGTCGGTAAATTGCGTCCTTACATGTGCCAATCACTGCTGTTTGTTCGCCAGCATGATTCCAGCGAATAATCAGCCCTCACCATAACAAGCTCCATTATTACTTTGATGGGTGAATTACTGCGGGCGTGTTAGAGGGCGTCTTGATGGGCAGGCGGTCTGGTGCTTATTTTAGCGGCCAAATTTCCCCTGTGTAGGGACGTACTCATAAAGGCGAACATGTGCAAACCATGCCAAGGGATAAATGGACTGGAATTTGGTTAAAGGTATAATTGGAAATTGCTGTGCTACTTCTGAGTACAACTTCAGGCTGTAAGCAAACCCCTGGCATTTACCTGACTGTAAATTATTCAGTATTTCCTATTTAAATGAACGCTCGATCGCTTGGCTGATCATTTATGACACATTTTGTGACTCTGGTATTTTTATACCATTTTATTGGTATTTTTATTGCTATACATCAGGTATGCAACACATATATTTATGTTAATTGGTTGATTCTGCATTCGACAATTATGCGCCTGTCTTTAGAATGGCTTATCTGAACGTCACGGAGAATTATGAACGGAACGGGCTGTTTCTCTCTTAACAGGCCATGCCCGGCTGGGGAAACTTCTGGGAACCCTAGTCTAATGCCTGTTTCTACTGAATTGTGAGTTTTGAAACCTCCTAAGCATTAATGGCGTTCGATCTGAAATGCGATGCTCTCGTGGTTAAAGTACTTTCATCCGTAAATGACTATAGATCAATATTTAATACCAAAGGATGTGGGTGAAGACGGAGGAGGGGACAGCAGTGGGCGAGGCTGATGGTGGGGGGGGGGACACACCATCATCACAGGTTCTCCATGACACACTGCAGAAAGAAGTCATATTTTCCGAGCTCAGATTAACAAACGTCGCGGTATTTACATTGCTGGAGGTGAAATATGGGCCGTAAAGGTCAGAACTGCTGTAGCCTCTACGGACGCACACTGTGATAATGAACACACGCACAAACATGTGCAGAAACATTCAACACTCATGCATCCACCCTCCAGTCATTAAGCTGCCGTCTTCAGCGTGTCCACTGGCTTCTGGAAAGCCCGAGTCGTCTGGCCCGGAGTCAGCTGCCAGTCCCTTCCCTTCGTCTGTGATTTTCCTCACCTCGCAGACTTGTGGAAGTTTCTTCTACTGGCCACCCAGTGCTGCTACAGAGACCTTTCTTCTTGCATTCCTGATACCTAGAAATGTGTGGGTGTCCTGTTACATATCCCAGAGAGATGCTTATGCATTGAACATTCTATATGCATGGATGGGATGTTATCCTTATTTTTATGCATTAAATTTGTGCTTTGTTAATTAAGTTAGTGATTAGTGATTTCCTTATGCACTATTCCACATGGATAGGTAGATTTGTCCCAAACAGGAAATTCTGTGCCAGTGATGGGTCCCTTAATAATCTGGAAAAAAATTTAACTGGTGTGAGTTGGGAGCCCAATATGATATGCTGTCATGGGGCCCAAAGTCTCTGGTGGCTACACTGCAGGTAACTGAGACAATGCTCAATTCAGACTGTTGTACTGTATTTTAATAAGAGTGTTTCCGTCCTGCTCGCAGGATTACGCGGAGAAGGAGAAGGCCATGGCAAAAGCCCTGGAGGACCTGAAGGCCAACTTCTACTGCGAGCTCTGTGACAAGCAGTACTACAAGCACCAGGAGTTCGACAACCACATCAACTCCTACGACCATGCACACAAGCAGGTATGGCTACTCCCTCATCGGCACAAGCAGGTACGGCTGCTCCCTCATCGGCACACGCAGGTACGACTGCTCCCTCGTCGGCACAAGCAGGTACGGCTGCTCCCTCGTCGGCCCACAAGCAGGTACGGCTGCTCCCTCGTCGGCCCACAAGCAGGTACGGCTGCTCCCTCATCGGCACACGCAGGTACGGCTGCTCCCTCATCGGCACATGCAGGTACGGCTGCTCCCTCATCGGCACACGCATGGACGGCTGCTCCCTCATCGGCACACACAGGTACGGCTGCTCCCTCATCGGCACACACAGGTACGGCTGCTCCCTCATCGGCACACACAGGTACGGCTGCTCCTCATCGGCACACGCAGGTATGGCTGCTCCCTCATCGGCACACGCAGGTACGGCACAAACAAGCTCATTGCAAGCCCTGTCCTGGATAGGTGGTTGGATGGATGGCCCTGTGTTTTCTGTGAATAAATCCACATTTACTGTAAATTAATTAATGTCGGGGTTCAGTCTTTAGTTCCTTAATGTAAATATCTGTGAATTAGTGTGGCAAGCATTAGGGAATATATGCAAGTCCAGCTGGGAAATCCTTGGACAGGAGCAGCCTGAGAAACACTTATCTGGTTTCTTGAAGATGTACATAACGTAGTAGGAGAATTCTGAGTGATTGTTATTGTTAATCACCTGTGGGTCCCGAGGTCAATCGATTTACCCATTTGGTGTACACTGGCACTGGTGCCCACGCACATGACCCCAGCCCGGTGAAGCGAGCTCCGTAGCGTCTGGCATTCCACCCGCCAGGTCCATCCGCTCTGCCAGTAATAGGACGAGACCTTACTGACTTCCTTACCACCTCGTTAGCTTCAGTGGCGTGCTTCAAACACGGCTGTGGAGAAGAACCAGATTATACCAGCTTCTCTTGGAGGAGAACTTCAAAGGAAGCCGGCTAGTGTTTTAAATTACAGCACGCTAAAAGACTGTGAACAGAGGGCTTTATCTGTTTTTGACGGTTTCTCACAGTATAGTGAGATATGCATAGTATATGCATAGTATTTTTAAATCATAACCTGATCGACATAAAGCTATTACTTATGAGACAGACACTGTCGCTAACATTAGCATTAGCTTCGTTACAGCTACGGTGGTATTTGTTAATCCTAGATAGCGTAAACATGTTCGACAAGTTGCCTGTTGCGGACATCTTTCATCCTGTAGCTTCCTTGTTTACATTTTTTTTCCCTCCAGCAAAGACATGCAGCTGCCTCATTAAGGAGTTTGTTTTAGACTGTTGTAAGGAGTATAAAGCAAGGATAAACAATAAATAAATCGCGCTGTATCAAAGGAGCAAGTTCTAGTTGTGGTAAAATAACCTCCAGCCCTGGTCTAGGGGTCTGGGATCTGTGGTGGCCTTATCGTTTTAACTTGAATGGGGATCGATCCCTCGCAATCTTCGCCATCCATGCTAGCTGTCAATACTGGGGCCAAATGAACTATTGACTGCATGCCTGACCCCGCACCTCACCAGCAATCCTGGCTGCATTATTGAGATAAATCGGGTTTGCCCCTCAAATCCACCCCGACAGCCAATCAGACGTTAGCTTACAGAGCCTGGTCATCCATCTGAATGTGCTGGCAGCCAATAGCAGAGGCTGTATTTATTACAGTGATGAGTCCCCTGGCCTGCTACCCCCACCCTGTTAAGGGTAGCAAGCATTAAACAATGGCATGGCTATAATAACGTATGGTCCACCCCTCCCCGAGCATCCATCCGTCAGCTGATGACCATCCACGACGCACGTACAAAAGGAAATACATGTGTAGCCTCTGAGATCCCCTGGGGCCTATATAGATGCGAGGACTTTTAACGCTCGGCGACGGCTCTATGGAAAAGCGCTTCAGAAAACATTAACATCAGTGTGATGGAGTGCCTCGCCACCAACTGTCAGCGGGAGGACGTGCAGCTACGAGGGGAATCTGCAGCAGCAAATTAAACACCCTGAGATTCAAATAAAAGCGCCTTGAGTTAAGGCTACAAGTTTTAAATTAATGTCGCCGGCTCAATCGTGCCAGTAGCGTGATGTCATTCCCCTTTTGCTTATTTGCTCGATGTTTGGTCACGATCCACGAATCACTGGCAGTTCCACTGAATTCACTCTGGAGAGTCCGCTCGGCATCTCAGTACTGGAATCCGAGTATGTCCATCAGACCGCTGGGAAGTCTCCATCCCGGGTTGGGTGTGAGAAAGCACCTAATGTAAACCACCAGAGTTGCGTGCTCTTTCCCCCGATACAGTCTGCCGGCAAGTGGTGCATTACACAGGGCCACGGTCTGCCCGCGCCGAGGCAACAAAATGTAAAGCAATCCAGAACAGATCAAATCATTTGCCCCTGTGCACTGACTCTGAGAGGAGTTATGTCTGATGTGGCCACATGAATTCCCCAGCTATGAAACCCAGCCACTATAAATGCAATCACTGGAGCCACTTCAAATAAGCGAGGTTACAGCAGCGTTGAACTATATATAACATCAGATGGCCTGAGCAGAATAGCTAATGCTGGAGTCTCCAGCCCCCCACGATAGCTTCTCCTGTATAAATCGAAGAATCTTTATGGTCCAATTCTCAGCTGATGATCTACCCACTTCCCATACATCTTCACACTCTGTAGCGAGTCGTCGTCCACGTATCTGACGGGAGACTCCGACAGTTTTAGGGTTACAATAACAAAAAAGCAGCTACATGCTACATAGTGAGAATCTGAACACCGTATTAGCTTAGTAGCGTACGGAGTATCGCCGTTTTAAATTCTCACGCAGCGTGGAATTGAGCACAGGAAGCGTGCCGGGAGTCTATTTTTGGGAAATGCATTTCCGTGCTGAGTTTTTCCGCAAGTGTCGGCAAAAATGAGGCGACGTGCCACGCGGAACGCGGCGGATTCCCGTAAGAGATGCCGCTGTTTTCGTTGACACCTCTTTTGTCAATGACTAAGAGGCACCATTGCAGAACCCGAGACCAGACCAGAAATGCAACTGAAAACTTCAATCAGCGGATTTATTTATAAATAAATCAAATGAGTAGGACAATTTCAAGAAAGCGCACAAGCTTTTTTCATTTATAGGGAAAATGGGTTTGATGAAGGATAACATAGTCATGTAAATATCTGGTAACGCTTTACATTAATTGCAACTTGATAGCCCTTATAATGCATTCATGAAACACATTCAATGCACATTCATTATGCATTCATAGAACATTCACGAGCAGCATGTAAGTATACCTTGACATCCTAAAACACATTAACAGCTTTATTTTACATTAATAACTAATATTATATGATGATAATAAACAATATGATTGTATAATCATATAGTGTTCATTACTAATGTATAGTAAAGCTATAAAAGTGTGTTAGGATGATAAGGTATACTTACATGCTAATTATGAATATTCTATGAATGCATTATGAAGGTGCACTGAATGTTCTGTGAATGCATAACAACTATTATGAAAGTGCAGTTAATGTAAAGCGTTACCAAATATTTTTACATACTCTTTAGCTCTGCAGGGGGGCTGGACCTCTGCATTTCTGAATGTCTGATAATTTAGCATATATTTTGTCATAATGGAAGGCTGTCTGGCAGACCAGAAACTCGCTTTCTCCAAATGGCGTCATGCACATTTATATTTCGGGGCATGTGGTGTCCTGGAGCAGCCAGACTCCTGCACCATCACTAACCCAGAAACACCTGTTTTTTAGAGGCTGAAGGACCTGAAGCAGAGGGAGTTTGCCCGCAATGTGGCCTCCAAGTCCAGGAAGGATGAAAGGAAGCAGGAGAGAGCCCTTCGCCGTCTGCACCAGCTGGCCGAGCAGCGCCGACAGGTCCAATGGTAATGCTCTGTCAGAGCCAGTTCATGCAGTTCGACTCGGCGTGGAGCCTCTGTGATTTTTCATCTAAGCACCATTGCAGCAGGCTCATGATTAAGACATAATTTAACCTTAGGCTGAGGTTATATAATTTTTCCCCCACAGTGCCAGTAGCAACTAACTCGTGTCCCTCTGAAGCTGAAGTCCTGCCGATTTCAGAATGATTAGTACCAGACTGATAGCTGAGTCCCCAGGAACACCTACTATCCAAATAGTCACTTTAATAAGATGATTAACAGCAAAGATGTAGTGAGAGTAAGTGGCATCTCTGCAGGACCTGGATTTGGCACTGCTGCGGCGTGTGGATGAGGTTAAGCATGTCAGGTGTGTCGTGTCCTCGCGGCCACACGACTTTAACGGCCGTGTCTTGTCCTGTTGTGTGTTTCAGTGCTCCGGGGTGTGGTCCAATGTTCAAATCCACCACAGTGGCAGTGGAGAGCAGCTTCAGGGATGATTGCTGCAGGGGAGGCGTGGGGGGTGTGCTGCCTGCCACTTTGGATCCAGGAGCCCAGAACGATGCTTCCAAGCAGTCCCAGTGGCCCTGTTCCAACAAGGGCAGGAAGCAAGCCTACGGCCAGAAGATAGCCTTTTCCTTCTCCTTCCCAAAGAAGGCGTCCCTCAGACTGGAATCGTCGGCCGCAGTCTTCTGCGAGGCCGCGGAGGAGGGGTCGACACGGCGGGGCTGCAGGCAGAGGCTCTGGAGAATTCCTGTTGAACTCCGGTCCACTGGGCTTCTCGAGACTGAGGGAATAGTCAGCGATGAGGACGTGAGCCGGGACGCCAGTGCGAAACGGGACAAAGACGAAAGCAGGACCGAGCAGAGCCAGGGGTCGTTGGACCCGGCTGGGAATAACGACAGCCCATTTCCTGGCTCGGATCATTGCGCTTCACGGGGTCACCCTTCGGAAATGGGTAGCTCCTGCCCTGCCTCCCAGCAGTCCGCGTTTCCTCTTTTAGATGGTGCTGATGCTGTCCTGGATGACTGCGTGGAATCCTTAAAGAGTGACACGGCAGGCAGTAACCTGGGAGTTGGAGAAGGGGCCAGAAAAGAGCAGGGGAGGGACAGGAGTCTCCTTCTTGATGGACTCTCTTCCTTAGTAAAGGACGCTGCTGCTTCCCTTGAAGTAGACTCACAGAGCCAGGAAAAGGAGGTCGCCAGCTCTGGTGAAAAGACCTCTACTCCTCTTACAAAACCTAGCCAACCCTTCTGCTCTGTCCTGAGCAGAGACGGGAGCACGATTCTCCCGTGGCCTTCAGAGATGTTGACCTTCACAAGAACAGAGCCGTCGCTCTCCTTCAGCTGCAACCCACTTCACTTTGACTTCAGGGCTTCAAGCGGCAGGAGCCGAGTCAGCAACATCCAGGAAGCGGTCCTGCCTCAGACCAACGAGGAGTCTGGTGCTGATGTGACCTCTGCCAGTCCGGAAAGGCCTCTCCACTTTGACAAGCACAACAAGGATGCCTGCTCCGGTCTACAAGGCGACAGCTCGGGTCAAGAGAGCAACTATGGGTCCATTACTCAGGATCTGACTGATCCAGCAGGCAGAAAGGAGGATCACGTGTGTGGCCGGCACCCGGACAGCCATAAGCGACCGGATAAGCATAAGTGTGACTGGAGGCCCTCCAGAGAGAGAAGGCATGGTAGGTGTCACGTGGACAGACCACGGGACCGAGACAGGTGTGACCACAGAAGCCACAAGAGGAGGAGAAGGAGGAAACGGAACGCACAGCGGGAGAGAAGGAGAAGCGGGAGTGCGGTGGAGAGACCCGCACATTTGCTGAAGGGAGGTGGGGGCTGGGATGAGTGCGGAAGCCAGTCTGGAAGCTGTGCTTTAGAAGAAGCTGAGCAGTTAGAAGATGTGGAGGAAGATGACGGGATCAAGAAGGACGCCATGGAGACAAAGAGCCAGGAAGCTGAGGGTCACGGCACCTGCGGATCAAGCGCCCAGACTTTCCCCGACGATCTCCACATCAAGCCTGAAGTGGAACCAGAGGATAAAGGTGGAGATCTAAGAGTCCAGCTAGAGGAACCTGGGAGCCTCGTAGCGCCATGCCCTTGTGCCTGTGGGGCACTGGATGTGGGGAGATCCCACTCCTGCAGTACGAGGGAGGGACGGGCGGGGCTAGGGAGATGCGGCCCCAAGCTCCATCAGGACTGCCTCCTGAAGAGGAGTAGAAGTGAGTCAGAGAGTGATGAAGAGTGGCACCGCTCACACAGCATGTCTTCAGTAGGGGGCGCTAGTGAGAACAAGGATGAGGAAGGGCAGGAGAGGGCTCACTCGGTGATGAGTAGGTGGAGGAAAAGACAGAGGAGATGCAGTCCAAATGCCGCGTCAGATGTGGGTATGAGCGGTCCAGATCGATGCATATCAAGTGTGTGTTTAGAAGATCCTCTCACATATATAGACCATGAATCTGCAGGACTGAAAAACAGCATCGCAGAGACAGTCACAGATGTAAGCAAAAGTCCAAAAACTCCGCAAGACTTTTTAATCCGTCACATGAATGACAAGAGACCGTTAGATAATTCCAGAAACCCGGACTCAACTGAGATGGCTTTGGGTGACCCGGAGCTGGAGGGTGTTAATTGGATGGCCTCTCCTGCTACTAACCTCAATGTACATCGCAGCAGGGACACCATTCTTACGGGGGATCCGGCAATAGGGATGAACACTGAAAGTGAGATCAAGGACAGCGGCACCGAGTCAGCAGAACTGATACCCGCCACCGAGGAGAGTGACAGGCCTGCAGCTGAGATTCCCCCACGGAAGGAGCCACACAGCCACGCAAAGAGCGGCAGACCTTTCCAGCACGCTCTGCATTGCCAGCATGAGAGGGGGCCCCTCACTGCTCTACAGGCATCTCCGCTGGGTTTTCAGCACCTCCCAGACACGGAGAAGCACCCCATTCTCCATCTGCCGGTGCACAGACAGACATTCCCTGGCAAGCTGAAGCCGGTGCTGCCCGGCCCCCCTGTGGCGCTGTCTGCCCCCGTCCTGCACCCGGTGCACCTGGCGCCCCCCATGTCGGCGGCCTCCATCACCATCCGCCACACCATCCTGCAGCAGCACCATGCTGCCTTCCTGCCGCCTCAGACGCCGCTCTTCTCCCAGGTCTTTCCCCTCACCCGACTGCCGCTGGGGCCCGAGATATGTGCCACGCCAGGGCCGCCCGCTTTCATGCCCCAGCCTCGGCTCTCGGTGGTAGCCCCGGCCAGTATCCACCCGGTGGCGATGACCTTTCACGCCCTGCCCCGCTCGGCCATCTTCCCCCCTGTGCTCCCGCACCACCCCGCCGTCATACCCCTACAACCCCTCTTCTGATGACGCCGCTGTCTGAATCTCTCCCTGTGCCTCTCTCACGCCGAGCGAACACTTTCCTATTCCACTAAACTGCATTTTAGGAACAGGAAGAGGGGGGATGCAGATATTTCTGTTTTTAGTGCCCCCCCCCCCGCCACCCAATGAGCTACAGACTTCAGGAGGTAATAGCTGCATGCCAATCAGCTCACACAGACAAACATCCTCCCCATTAATGACAGTCATGCTTTCGATTAAAACCTTCCCATTTTTCCTTGTTTTGCAAGGACAACAATTAGCATCTGCAGCATATTGTATCCTTTAATTCTAGTGCAGTGCTACAGTGTTTTTAGGGCAATGGTGGTACTTCTATGCACAAATGTGTGAGTACAGTATAGCCTACTATCCATGACTGATGTTAACTAGGAAGACACATAAATAAGCTGAGGTAATCGTACATACTATACCATTACCCGTCTGACCATCACCTTCTAGAATATTCACCTCTATACAGTTTTGCCTTTGAATTCCAGAGCTTTTATGTTCCGTGTATAGGGTTTGCCTTTTAGATTCAAGCCAGTCTGTTACTGTTAATTAGGCCAGATCAAATGACGTCCCAGAATCCCCTGTGATAGAGCATCATCTGTGAAGATACTTGCCGGTGGCTTGCAGGAGCAGGGATTCCAGGTTAAAATAGCGGTTTATTTTGAGTGGTTTATTTTGACGAGCCAAACGGGCAGTGTCACAGGGCAAGGATCACGATGACAGCACTATTGCTGATGACTGTGCCACAGGATGTCACTGGCCAGGTGTCTTTACGGTTCCAACATGAGTGTGAAGGACCCGCCCCTTAGCTGCGTTTAAGACCTTCCACTTTTATACAGTCGCCACTCTGGGTACACAGTGTTAGAACGTTTTCTGCAATGACCTCATTGTTACGGCGCGGAATGTACAGCTTGTACATTATATGTATTTATAATGGTACTGTAAGACTGTAAAAATATATACATAGAAATATACATATATATATATATATATATATATATATTCCTGTTTTTATTGTGCAAGGCTCCCTGTATGTATTCCCTATTTAGATAAACAAAACTATGTTTTTTACTCAGATTTGCCAAATGAATAAATAAAGGTAAATTAAAAAATAAGAAGGCTGTTACTTGGTCATTTTTCGTGGGTAATAAATATTTCAGGGGAGGTTTCTATTTAGTCATACATACATAGTATTTAGTTTATGAACCAAGACTCTATGAGGCGTGGAAACAGCAAAGCAGAAATCTCAAAGGCACGTTTATGACATAGAGATAAGAAATATATAATAGAGATGCTTTGCTCATCATTGTTTGTAATTTCTCGTTTTGCCTGTTCCACCGCGTTCTTCCTGTGACGCACAGACAGGTGACAGCAAGCTTAGGGGGTTACAACACAGGGTCAGCACCCCCAAAGCTGAGGGGCCCAGGATTCATACATACAGCCTCCCAGTCACAGGCCCCCGTAGTCCTAACCCACTGAGCCACACACCTCCCCCACAAAAGTTACGACAAGTAATATATATCGTTCAGATAAAAGCTTTTCTGTGTGTCGCATAAATGCCTGGCACTCTGCTGATTCTGGGACGGGGGGGATTTCGAGGGTCAAGATAACATTGGAGATCTGCACGTTTGAGGGCCAGATGGAGCCCAGCACTCTTCCACAACCTTAACCTAGTCATTAAAACGGAGGCTGCAGTTAAGCCGGATAATTTTGAATCAGGCCCGAATCAAATCACGCTGAAGGCACTCCGGGCCCTATTGGAACAGCTGTGTCACTTATCTGGGCTCTGGCACTTCACAACATTATTTGCAACAGTCCAGCACAGATTGCTAGAGCCGCCCATTGCTATCATGTTAAGGGAGCCTGCCGTCCTAAGCGGCCGGTAGATTACACACTTACATTCCCATGGTTTTCCTCATATTCACCCCCCCCCCATAATAAATCGCAGTTTCGTTGCAGTTCCACTGTTGCGTGCCCAGTAATCAGTGTTTTTATGTAGCCACAATGCACAATGCGCTGTTACAGACCTCCGGCCCCCTCCCCAGACCCCCATTGTGCATTCTGAGTGACTGTGTGCAGTTCATTTTTAAACATGTTTTCACTCTTCCTGGAAAATTAGCGTCTGTTCGTACGCCAGACAGAAATTTGGCAGCGCCGTCAATACACAAATTTATTTATTACAATGTTTAACAGGGTTCAGCTGTAACTGTTTGCCATGTATTTGTTAGTCCTGGAGGAGCGAGGACCAGTAACCAGTGCACACATTAAAGGGCTATCCAGTGCAGAACTCGAGTGCTGAACTCCAGTGCAAATCTGCAGTGAGGCTACAAAGTGTACTCATATGTATGCATGTGAATGTTTTTCTGTGTGCATCTGTGTTCATCCATGCGTCCAGCAATTTTCATAACTGCTAATCCAGAAAAGGGTTGCAGGAGGCCTACAGCCAGTCACAGGAAACCCAGAGAATGAGCAAATGGGCACTAGCTCACCTAAATGCATGTCTTTGGTCAGCAAGAAGTAACCCATGCATATATAGAGAACATGCATGTACATGTGTCTATGTGGATTATATTTATATTACATTGTGGGGGCCATATGTCAGATCCCAGCAAAGATCTGTGAATGCAATCAAAAAATGGCCAAAATGCCAAAAGTCTAATTTTTTATCTGGTTACTTCGGGTTAAGGTTAGGGCTAGGTAGCGCTTAGGGCTTGTTAGGGTTCAAGGTTGTCATGTAGAGAAGAGTTTTCCCTATAGAAATGAATGAAGAATCCCCACAAAGATATAATTACAGTGTGTGGTTTAAATTAGAGAGATAATTCTATCAGTGCTGGCGTTGTCAGTCTACAGCTTCCCCCTGCCCCCTCTTCCCGGCCTACATATGTATGTGGGATCATAACTTGGCACTGATGATATGACAACAGTGCAATGATCTAATCCGTTAACATGCTTCCTTAGCAACGGGCCTGACAATCGCACAATCACGCGCCCGCCCCGGCTGCATGCCGATGCCAGTCACAGAATGCACGCATTTCAAAACAATTCCGTCGAGGATTTAAGGAGGATGGATGCACCCGGGCAAGACCCGGGTGAAATCAAACCTTCTCTCGTGGGGATTTCCGCTAATTCGATGGTGATGGCTTCAGGGCCCAGTGGACGGTGCCCCAGCTCTGACCCAAATCATCACGAGCGAGACGCTCGACCCAAATCTTTTAACGTGTCGAGCGCATGAATGGAAATAGCTTAAGAGCCACATGGGCGTCTTCCGGCGAAACCGTCTGCTTGAGGAGTAAACAAACAAACTCCTTCGACTTCTCTGGGACGCTCGCCAATCCCAGAGTGGTGCCTAAAATGTGGGCCCCTCGCACGTTGGCTCCGTGCAAGGGCACAGGTGAGACTTTCGCGCTCTTTAAGACAAACCCACGGCTTCGCCCGCTGCGTTTGTTGGATGGCGAGGGCCGGATTCCCGCCCGCTGTTACTCGGCAACACATGTCTCAGCCAGCTCCCCGCACGAGGCTTTAATTCATTCAGAACCCACCCACCTTCCCCTTATTAAACACGGTTTCGGCTGGTGACTCAAAGTCACACTCCTTATTTGTAATCCTTATTTTTGTCCTAACGTGGCCCCAAACAGTACAGCAAGCTCAACTAAGCTTTCAAGGGCATCTGTGAGTCAAAATCTTGCCCACTCCCCCCCCCCCATCCTCTCACCATGGAACTCAGGTGCTCGCCCCCAAGGACATCACCGCCCCCTCCTTTCTTCGTGAGTCGTGCGTCCACCAGGTCCGCTTCCTGCAGCATACCTACCGTAGTGCGGAATCAGCCATCAGACGCAGGCACCCTTCTCCATTGTTTACTTCTCATGGCATTATGTAAGGGAAATTAATTATATAGGAATGCAGCATTTTGCGACTTGGCCCGGGCGAGTTTTTTTCTTAGAACATTGCCTACGGATTCTTGGATGGCCTCGTTCCCGACACCCACAGGCATCACTGTTCTGCACCAGCGGCACGATGCTGACACAAGTTACCGTACGCGCTAACACACACAGACGGAGCGCAGTCCTGCCCTCGGAGCCACTCTCCCGTGGCGAGCTGTCCCATCGTTTGCTTCCTTAATGCTCCATGTTTTAATTTGTATTATGTGCGGGTACGTCATCCTCATCTGAAGTTACCGAAAGAAATCATACTGCAGAAGTGACAAAAGTTCACATTGCAGTAATTAATTGAAATTACTGTATTGTTTTTTTTATGTAATTTTATCGCTGAAGAAGACAGCTAGAGGTGCTGAATGTTCCATTAAACTATTCCAGTGGTAAAAGGTGTAAAATCAAGTGATATAGCTGTCAGACATGTGAAAACAGGGTATTTGCTGTGGCTTTGTTACGCTCAGGGGAGTACACAGAGGCGGGGCTACATGGGCACTGGATCCAACTGAAAGCTGATTGGTCCCTGGGATGCCCCTCACCCTGTCCCTCACTGATTTAAAGCATGTCATTGGCTAATGATAAGGCTGGCCCTCTCTATGAATTATGGCCCCTCTTATGCATTCCCCCTTAAGACATCCCAGAATAGATCCTGATTATGCTGCAGTAAAACCCGCTTATGGCGCTTTCTGCGGCCCGCCCGCTCCCCATTTCGCTTCTCCCCTTCATCTCGACGCACCGCCATGGAAGCGGCTTCCCGCCGCAGCCCAGGCCTACGCGTCGCCCCGTTCTGGTCCCGAGCCACTCCTCCATCTTCCATCAGACCCTCCCATTGATTCCCCATCCATTGAATTACAGACTTTACAACCTTGCCTCAGAATAGCTTCTCTCCACAAAGGGAGGCTGTATTAAAGAGGGGGAATTTTTAGCTTCACCGAGCAGTCAATGCTGGAGGTCGGGGCCTCGGCGGGTTGGGATGCTGTAATCGGAAGGTCGTTAGTTCAGATCCCATGGCTGGCAGAGTGATTTTACAATTGGGCCCTTGAGCAAAGCCTTTAACCCCAATCGCTACGGGGGCTGGCTGACCCTGCTGTTTGATCCTTACTTGTATATTATATTGAACAAAAGCTTCTGAAACATAAACGCAAATTCCAGTGCTGGATCCGTGCTGGATCCGTGCGAGAGCTCTGCTAAGACCGTGATGTCAGTCCTGTGCTGCATATGATTCTGAGAATCTTTGAGGTATATTAGTGCGCCTTCTGTCAGCCAACGGATGTCATTCATGCCACAGGCGCTTCGTCAGGAGATGATCCCGCTAATGTTGCTCAGTCTGTGGGAAGGGATTTTGTGCACGGATCCAGTGCTGCCAGGTCAACTGGAGCACGATGCAGAGGAGCCCAGCTCCAGGAAAGCATGTCACCATGTTATCGGTCATTTACTCGCCGTCTTCCGTGTCATGTTATTAAACTCTGCGTGCATAGTGTATTATATCATATTTGCGGCAATGACAGTTTTGTATAAAAGCTGGATAAAAGGTTGCGATATGAATGGTGGAAAATGAAAAGCAAATTGCCATTAATCATAGTAATTTGTATTACATTAGCGGGGTGGGCAAAACGTGGCACTTTAACATCAGTCAAGCAATAAAAGACCAGGGAGCTACACAAGCCTAATTGATTACGAGTTTTTAAAGCTTGTGTTGAATATTAATGGCAGAAGAGAGCAATGGCCTTCACTGACTGTACAGTAACACTGGGATGTCCATCCGTCCATTCGTCTGTCCATAGAGACTCTGCAAAGCCAGTGTTGCAGGATTAAAGCATGGGTCATCCTCAGAGACCCCCATCATCCAGAACACTCGCTGTGCAGTTGGAGGTCCCCGGACATCAAAGGCCCGAGCGCATTGTCACGCACAGAACACGTCTTCACAGCCGCTATGTCCCAGCAGCGCTGAAGTGTCCCCACTCGCACCCCGACCTCAAAGACAAACCCAACTCGGTTCACCCCCTAATCCACCCCCCTGCCACCTGCCCCCAAACTACCTGTGACACTGAAATGGCCTCATTTATCTGTCATTCAGGCGCCTTGTTTATCTTTTCATCTATGGCCCCAAATCAGAAAAAGTTGGGACTGTACGGAAAATGCGAATAGGAAAAAAACACAATGGTTCTGAAATTTATTTTGACTTTTATTTCACTGCAGACTGTATGAACCCAAGATATTTCATGCTTTGTCGGGTCAGCTTCATTGTATTTGTTAAGATACATCCAATCCTGTATTTCAGGCCTGCTACACATTCCAAAAGAAGTTGGGACGATACAGCCTTCACCACTTCGTAATGTCGCCATTCCTCCTCACAACCCTTAACAGATGTTTTGACGCTGAGGATACCAAGCGATAGCCAGGTGTTATTTTGTCCCATTCCTCCTGCAAACCGGTGTGTAGCAGAGGGGGTCATCTTCATCGCATTTTCTGTTTGCAAATTCTCCCCACATTCCCTACTGGGGACAGGTCGGGGCTGCGGGCGGCCAGTCCAGTACCCGAACCCCCTTCTTCCATAGCCATGCCTTTGTGAAGCATGCAGAATTCGGTTTTGCATTGTGTCGTTGAAAAAAAGTGTGGACATCCCCGAGAAAGACGCCGTCTCGACAGTAACATATGTTGCTCTAAAATGTCGTTGTACTTTTCTGCGTTAATGTTGCCATCACAGAAGTATAAGTTACATTTGCCAAGGGCACTGACACGATCCCAGACCATGACAGACCCAGGCTGTTGGACTTCATTCTAATAGCAGTCTGGATGGTCTTTTTCATCTTTGGTCAAGGGCATACAGCGTCCATTTATTCCAAAAAGATCTCTGATACTGATCTGTCTGACCACAATACATTTAGACTGTGTGGTGGTCCATCCCAGATGCCTCCACCCCCAGGGAAAGCAACGGTTGGTTAACATAAGGCTTCTTTTTTGGACAGTAAAGTTGTAAGTGGCATTTGTGACTGTAATTCACAAATGCCACTTAAATGTAATATTGTAGTGCTGGACAAAGGTCTACCAGAGAAACTATTTGCCCATGCGGTTATATCAGCTATTGATGAATGACTGTTCTTCATGCAGTGCTGTCCGAGGGATCGGAGATCACGGCTGTTCAGCTTAGGCTTGGGCTTTTTACGCACCAAAATTACACACCAACATCTTAACTTTTTTTTAATATTTTGCAGGCCCGCATTGCAAGAATGGCTGTTTCTTAACATATGATTTGGAGTTGTATTTAATTTCATAGTAAAAACCTGAATCCATATTTCTATATGTCATAGTCTTGTTTGTTGTTCTTAAGCTTTGACTGAGAGAACTGTGCAAGAATTCCAACCTAATAGTGCTTCTGTATTTCTGCAAGTAGCAAATTCATTCTGTTCAGTTCCATCCATCTTCAAACCGGCTGTCCTGCTTTGGGTCATGGGAGGTCTGGAAACCCTCCCAGGCACCACAGGGCATATGGATGGGGTACACCAAGGACAGGATGCCAGTTCCCTTCAGGGGACACGCACACGCACACACACACACACACATACACGCTATCGTGCACAATGTCTGATTTAGCGACATCAGCTAGCCTAACAACCCTGGAGGTAATGAGGCAACAGCACTGCCCCCTGACGTCACACGTTGTGTTCTACACAAATTTTTTTAAAGAATTAAAATTATTAATGAAATAATACTCGGCTCATTTGATATTTCGCTCAGCTTTCCTAAATATTAAGTCTTATCTATGGAAATAACCCTAATCCCTTTGTCTGAGTATATATAGGATGTGTTGTACAAAAACCTTGCTAATTGTATCTGGTAGCAAAATTTTACTGTAGGACTGGCATCCAGTTATTAAAAAAGGAAATTTGAATAATTGGGTTCAAATCCTCTTGGAGCACGAGGGCGTGACAGGTACCCGACGGCGGCTCCGGGGGTCAAGTTTAATCAAAACTGAAAAGTAAATCTATGAATAGAGATGTGGGGCGAACACACTGCAGCTTCTGGTCCCCAGGAACGCCGGCTCTTCATTAAGTGTGTCCTTGACTAATGGCTGACTAATCACACCCGTAACCGGGAAACAGGGAGAGCAATAGTGCTGCGCCTCGTCTGCCGCCTCCCAGCATTACTTCCCAAAGATCTTCAATGCCTCGCCTCCTCAGTGTGAGACGGTGCCATGCCTTATCAGGCAAACGCTGCCCCGTTTCATCTCCCACCCATCGTCTGAAAATCAGCTAACCTCCATTTTTCAGAAGCTTTCCCGGGCCAGTCGATTTTCTGGAGAACCTGCAATGACTTGGCGTGTTGTCGTGAAGTTCAAGCTTTGAAGAGTCCGCATTGGCCACGTTCGGCGAGCACATTGTGCGACTCGTTTGGCAGCACTAGGTACCAGCAACAACAGAACACAAATAAAGAATAAATTGACTCTAGACAGTTACACATGCAATATCGCAGTGAAGAGGAGTAACACACATTATTATTCACACAAAGTGTGGTAATATTTCCATAGACCAGCTCAGCTATTCATCACGCGGACGGCTTGGGGGAAGGAATTATTCTCGAATCTGTTAGTCAGCACTGTGATTCTGCGAGGCCTCCTACCAGATCCCAGGCATGAGATCTGCTTGTGGCCACGGTGCCGTGGCTCATGTAACAAACTGCTTTGTTGCAGCAGCAGTGGATGGTTGATTTTATGGGCCCAGTCATTTTATGGGATCTCACAGTTCTCTCTTTGGCCTTCCAGTTCTGAGCTATGACTACACTATACAGTACCATACCAAGCCAAGCCAAACCATACCATGCTATACCATACCAGGACAGACCCTGGGTGTTCTGATGCCCTAGGCAAGGTTCTGCTGAGTGCCCCCCCCACCCCAGTCCTACCCCCAAACACAACAAAATTAACAAATAAACCCTCACATGTACATTAAAAACATTTCTGTAGCATAGGGTATCTGACTGCTAACTAGCTAGCCGTTTCACTTGATAAGTATTAAAGCTAGTTTGTTAATTTAAAAAATAATTAAAATAATCCAAGTATCCTAGTTGCAATAACATCATTCCTCTGCATTGCTTTCTTTTTCACCCTCTTCTTTTCGTTTTTCCCCCCTGCGTCCCAGATTCTTTTGACTGTTTAACTCCCTTGTAAAATCTTGCCAATTCAGTGACTGAGGAATGACACATTATTCTGATGTATAATGAGTGCTGCTGGTGGTTATCCTATAAATAGATGTCACTATTTCAGCAGTAATAAATAACTGCGGACTGCAATCGCAGTCTCTTATTTGTGCCCTCCTTAATCGACCGGGACCCTAAGCTATCGCTTATGTCACCTACATCCTACTATACCATAACACCATTGATGAGGACACTTTTGGTGATCCTGGCCTCGTAGCTGATGTTCGCACTTTCCTGGCAGGTCAGAGTATAAGGCACATGTCATTTTGCTATCCTCCGGAGCTGAGGAAGGCCTCACACTGCCCCTCAAGGCTGAAGATTGTGTTTAGAAAATGGTGAAGGGAAATTTTCCATCTGGGAAACGTGTCGAATGAGAAAATCTGACACACTTGTGCAGAGGTTTTGCATGGTCAGAGACACCATGCTCTCTGCACTATTTTACGTGCAAAACTTTTAAAAATAGACCTTTTGCTCCACACCAGCACTTTATGTGGGTTTATGTGAGTTCAATCTAATATACCCAGAATGAGTGAAGACAGTGCAGTCACTGAACTAAGCTGAAAAGTTACCTTTATGCAGCCTAACATGTCTAGACTCCATAGACAAGTCTCAAATCTGGCCTCAAAGCTTCATAAACAATAATGCGAACCAAAATGAAACGAAATTCAAAGCTCACCTGTGTTTTTCCGTAGCTACCTCTTCCCTGAGACAGATCGCTGTGTACATTGTACACCGCCAAGCTATCCCAGACCGACCAAAACAAAAAACATGGCAGATTCTGATTTCGTGACTTAAACGCTAAACATTTCTATGTGTCTCCGAAAATAATTGTGGCAAATACATCTCTACTTAATTATGCACGACTTACTAATACCGTAAAGTACCCCGGGTTTCCATGGCGATGTCTCAGACAATAGCTGCACAAATCCAACAGTGCTTGGCACGTACACCAACTCCAGCTCTTAAAAATTAGAAACACTCGGGCAAACTTATAGCGGGAGCCATCACTTTTAGTAAGCGTACATAATGAATATTTCTTCTTGGCAAGGCAGCCTACATATCATAACTCCTCTCTGCCAGCTGGTAGTCTTTTTTTTTATTTTTATTTTTTTTAAATATAATCAATTTAGCCTACTAATAGCAACAGCTGCCTGTGCTGATTCCAGGCCATTGAAGTATTCTCCATTCCCTATATTTACAAGCCAGGGTAGTAACACGCATCTTTGTTTTTTTCGTATTTTTTATAGCGATGATTATAACAATGATTAGTTGCAGTGAATCGTGTTATTACTGCTGCATATTAATGTGTTCCTAATGCATGCAGAACATACATAAAAAAACCTAGAGTATCTATCCATCCATCCATCTAAAATTGATCCCCCCGACAGTCTACTTATGGCCCCAGGTCTAAATCTGGTACTTATTTGAAGATAGCGGTAAAACCTTGCTGGTTCTCAGGTAAAAGCTTCCCAGCTTAATCCCAGATATGCATAATACGGCTTCAGAACCCTTCTCCCCGGGTGGTTTTTATTACTCTTCCGGCAGGTGACCATCACGTGATGCTTTCAATTTCAGATCCTCAAAACTATGAAGCCATATGGTCATCTCCCTTCTGTCAAATACTGACTTAGGGTGCAATTCAGTCAGAATGTAAAGTGCTTTGCTCTAAAGCGTTTTAAAAACAGCAGACCTGTAACGGCGTCATGGTAAGTAAACCCGGCCGAAGATTAATCGTGCAATACACGCTTACATCGGTGAGACTCGGGCTGCTGTTTGACAGAGTCCATTCGCCCCAGGGGGTCTGTAAGACACAAACCCTTATATCTTCAGCCTGAGATCCTAGCAGCTGAGCAAAGAATAGCCGGCCAAGCAGGATTTTTCCGCACGTGTGACATTTCTGCAGCGCAGGCAAGTGAAGCCACAGAGTGCACTGGGACCTGCTGAAATTCATTTTTTTCCCCTCCTTTCCTCCCCTGTCCCTGGTATCGTCCTCCTTTCAGGTGTACATACTGCAGCATCCAACTCTGACACCCATGTGTTTGGTTAATTAAGCCAAAGACCAGATACACTGATAAAGATTTCCATTCCCGGTCGTTAATCAACGGTTTCTGAATGCCCGAGGTTCCCACTTTAAATTAGTATGCTAATCTAAAACCACCAAGCAGACCGATTTATCTACACCACCCACACGCTTTAACAGTCCATTCTCTTTTTTAGGGTTTCAGCAGCGTGTAGTAAATTGAACTTTCGCATCAATTTGGCTTTTCTATAAGTGTGTGCGTGTGTGTGTGTGCGTTTTTTGGGCGCAGGCTTAGCACATGGCTAATAAGATTTAATTTTGTTTCCATTTAGCAAGACATAATGACATATTTTCTGGACTATTATCGGAGGCGGCCGCCATCGTCGCTCCTGTGTTATTTCAGGGATGGAATCGTGCGTTCACGTCACTCTCTCCCAAATTGGATCTCAGCTCAGTCAAATGGGGAAGTGAGTTTGCGGGGAGCCGAGCGTCTCCGCCTGTGCCGGCTAGTGCCTGCCTGATCGCGCACCATTAATGGGATTTGGGGGCGAAACTCAATGTCGCCCCCTAGGGGGCACCGCACTCACTGCAGATACCGACGTATTCCAATCTGAGAGGTGTTCATCTTTTTAGCCTAATACAAATGCGATGGTAATTTATTTTTTTTTATGCGACATTTTCATTTCCCCACACGCGCTTTGGACAACGGGAGGTATCAGCGGCGGCTTTGAGAGAAATTCATTATTCTATTAACCTTTAGACCCTCGCCAGTCAATGGAATAGTGTTTTGTAGCATGTCCGCCGGCAGCCTCTACAGCCACTCCATTTAAATATTGCAAACGGAGCAGCTATTGTTAACAGGAGTACAATGAGGCCAAGGGCGAGAGGTTGCTATTAACTTAGGATTGACCGTTATCTGCCAGCCCTGCAGGAGAGGGGTGGGATCCGGCCCCACACACACGCCATGGAGGCCAGAGGACTGCAATACTCACCCGAAAGAGTCAATCCAACTTTATTGGAGTCACTCGGAGGAATTGACTGCCACCTCCTTGTGGGGGGGTGCTCAGTAGGGTGCTCAATCAATTGCATCTCAAAAATAATTGAGCCCGAATTTATGTTGACCCCCCTCATCCCTCCTCCCCCCTCGCTAAACTCCGTATTTTTGCATTTTAAAATTTTCCCGCTGACTTCGTAATTCGTAATTGTGGAGAAGCAGCATTGTCGGGGGGGTGGGGGGGTACAGCGGTGTCAGGGGGCACAGCGGATGTCTTTTGTGCCTCACTTTTCAGATTCTTCTTCTCGGGGGACCTTCGGCCGAGAGCCGCGAAGCCGCAACGCTGACGAGCCGCGGCGTGACTCGCTTTCTGCGAGCGGCGAGCCTGGCGGGTCTCTGCACCTCTCGCCGACAATGCCAGGTCCCGCGTTCTTTTTTTAGGCCCCGTGAAACACCGGCGTGAGACACTCCGCGAAGGCTGACTCTGTGTGGGAATGACGTCACTGGAGCAGGAGCCCTGAACGCGGATTGCGGTGACAGGTACGGTAGCACCTGCTATCATCATCATGCTGGCAGCTATTTAAAGCTGAGGCCTCTGTCTCAGATCGTGGCACTAATGGTTTTTATCATGCCTAAAAAGCCCCCCAAAAAAAAGCCGCCAATAAGACGAAACATCACTAGGAATTGATAAACTAAAATGTTACGGCAGGAGATGTCAATATCAACGGCCTCGTCCTGCCGGCAAGCCGATGCGGCAAATTAAAACGGCAGACGTGGGATCGGATGTGTTTTCAGAGCGCCGATAAATTCAGCACCACGGCGACAGGATCCTGCCGCGCAACACAAACCACCGCGAGTCCGGCAAAACGATCCCATCGACGGCCCCTTCCGCCGACGGCGGGCAGGATCGATGAGGCCCCCTCCCCGCCGCTGCGGCCCTCTCTCCCCCCCCCCCCTCCCCCCCCCCCCC
>JAODKM010000034.1:9109273-9147101 GCA_026780845.1 Petrocephalus sullivani
CAACCAACGCCCCTTTCCCCGCCGGGGGGGAAGAAAGGTAGGGGCTCCCCCCCCCTGCCGCTCCCCCCCCCCCCCCCCACCGTGCCACCACCGGCGGGCTAAACACCGTGTTCACCATAAATAATCCAAGGTCCGGAGGCTGGCGATGTTTGTGGGCGGATTAAGCCCACGAGTGGCAGCCCTCGGGCTTGCCGGCGGGGTGCTGGGTGGAACTCCAGTGCCATCCGCCACCCCGGGAGACCCAACATGGATTAATGAGGTGTGGGGGAAGCCAAACAGCCCCTACCTCGGGGGTGCACCCAAGCGCGCCGCAATCAGGGGGCCTCAGATAAGAGTAATTACGTGGAATTATCCCAAAATCAATGGTGGGAGAAGGGAAGTCTGTATAAAGATGTGCTTTAACTCGCTGGAGAGCGTCTCGCCTATCTAAGACCCTGAATAGCTTTTATGGTGGCCCTAGACATCTAAACGATAGGATCGCATTTATGATACCCGGCGGCAGTGCCCCAGAGCCAGAGGACAAGGTGACACCCGGCAGGACAAGCAGGTCGGAGGAGAATAAGGAGAGATAACAATTTCCCTTTGCAGCGACCTTAGGCTCATTACAGAGCCGAGAGACACAAAAGAGACGGATGGAAATGAGGACGCGGGGGGGAAGCAGATGGCGGGGGGCGGGGGGGAAATGGCTCAGCTGACTCCAGGTGGTCCTGCAGAGGTTGTCCGATGATTCATTTAGAAACCCTTAAAAGAGCCGGCTTCGGGCCGACCGACGTGCTTATCGCCTGATTCTGTGTACCGACCGCATTAGGCCTTTCGGGATAGACGAGCTCAGGTTTACCTGAGCCCCTTTAAAATGCATTATTTCCCGCAACTCCTGTAAACAGCACACTCGATAAGACAAACAGAGATAGAGGAAGGCATCTGGGGCGGGGGTCACGGCGCCTCCTCCGAAACACTGCCTTAATTTGGTGCAGATCCATCACTCTGCATCGCCGTCCCCCTCCTGCAGCTCCGCTGCATGGCAGGTTACTCACAGCCTTAAGAGAAGAGGGTCCAGCTGGGGAGGGGGGGGGGGACAGAGGCTGGTGGCACAGCCTGCATCCTGCAGTCTGGTGTTCTCGCAGTAATGGGGGGGCGTTTTCCTCACATCGACGGCCTGCACGCATCCACATGACACCTCGAGGGCCGTCAAGCGCCACAAAAAATATTATATTGCTCTTTGTTTCCCAGCTGTCTCAGAACGCCACGTTAAAATATTTTTGTACACTTGGAGAGTGCATGTTTAGAGGGTGATGTGTGTGAGGACGGGAGGCTTTATTTTGGGGATTGGATAAGACACAGGTTCGAGTGAAACAGCGAGGGATATTCGCTCTGTTTGACTTTTTTTGAGCTTTGCAGTTCTGTGCTTTAGGTTATACGCTGGTTCTGTGGGCAGCACCGTTGTGGGTTCAAATCTCTGCGCCTCATCCAGGGTGTACTGTGCCTCACGGTAGATCCATGTGGCACGGTGATGTGAGGTAGGAACAGGGACTTTATTTCGGGCTTAACCGACAGAGCGAGAAATCAAATCAAAATACAGATGTGTCAGCTTAAGGGGAAACCAGAACAAGCATCTGGTCTTGGACTAGGCTGTGTGTGTTGGGGGCTGGGCCTTAGGGCCGGTGCATAGTAATGAGAATGAGGAGAAGCTTTTCTTTTATATAAGATGAGGTATACTTTATTGATCCCGGTGGGATACTGCACCAGCTTGGTGCAAAGCGTGCACACATACGAGCGTGTAGTGCAAAGACACAGGTGCGAGCAGTGCAAGCACGTACACAAGCACAAGCAAATAAATAAATAAAGGAAATAAATGAAATAAATGACGATAGATACAAAATAAATACCCAGGTATTGTATATGCAATTAGAAACAGGTAGCATCACCTTTCTACTAGGATCAAGACCAGATGCTATCCTGACAATAGAAGTTTATTTTGATAGAAATTGGGAATATGGCACGATGGAAATGAAGAAGTATGTTTGTCACCTGGCTTTGCTGTACCCTCGGGTCTACACGCTCCCACATCAGAACCCTGGAGTCCCATGTCAGACAGACCCTCTGAAATGCCTCTGTCGTATAACTCACTGTAGTACCAAAGGATCAGGGAATGAGTATTGACTTACAAGCCATTTTGGAAGTAATGGATTCAAGACTTGAATTTTGATCAGTAGGGGCAAATTCAAATATTAGTTTTTATATCCAGGGTAACAAGGATGGCAAACTGGTAAGATTTCGGTCGTTGAACAAAAGGGTGGGTTTCGTAATACAGTATATAGCAGTGTTTCGCAACCCAGGCCTCGGGGAACATCGGACAGTCCATGTTTTTGCTCCCAGCCAATCAGGAACACAGAATACCTGGTACGGGTATGCTGGGAGCTGAGAGGAAGCAAAAACGTGGACTGTCCGGCGTTCCCCGAGGACTGGGCTGGGAAACATTGCTATATGCTATGCATTAGCCAGATGACACAAAGGCATTGTTACCATAACAACCAAAATATGAGAGGTCAGGAGATTTTTATCCCTTTTACTGTAAATACAAATACACTCACAAAGTAGATGTTATTACAAACAAGCTTGCAATTTTAATGGGAAGGAGTAGCACACTCATCTTCTGAAACTAGTATTTATCATAACATTATATTACATTACTAATATGTTGTATTACTAATATGTTTATTATCATCATTAGCTGTTACTGAGTCAATGTTGACTTCTAGGGAACTTTCAGAGCCCATTTCTCCAGAATGTTCCATCTTCTGTTTGTGTCCTCAAGCTTCCAAATCTGCGTTCAGGCATTACAGCAATGTGCCCGGGACTGTAAAATAGCACTGCGACTTTAAACAGCTAGATCTTGACACATTATATTTGTTCCCTGTGACTTATTTGGATTTTACGCTTCTGTGCTGAGGGTTGCACATTGGCTCAGGGGCAGCATTGCGGCTTCACATCTCCAGGGCTCTGGGTTTGACTCTAAAATAGCCTGTAGTGAGTGTGTGTGCCCTGTGTCGGCCCAGCGTGCCATCCAGGGTGCACCCTGCTCCTTGACCTGTGCTTGGCATGGGATCCAGGCTTCCCAGGACCCAGTGCTGGATGAGCAGTTTAGAAAGGAGGCATGGAATGGTTTTCCATGACACTCAAGCTGATTTTATTTTGGGGTGATCTTTAGATCACTCGAACCACACATTTGTGTGGGGCCCCCTGTTGGCCTCAAATAGTCACTCCCCTAAATATTAAATCAGCAAGTTCCTTAATTTGGAGCGATATCTTCTGCTGACCAGCTAGCTAGCTATGGTCTACTGACTCTACTTGCTGGCTGTTTATTTAGTTTTTGACACATCTGAGGTGAATTTATTGGCTGGATGAATACAAATGATGAATGATTGATACCAGTATCCAGTCCAGGGTGTTCCCCTGCCTCCTGGCCTACGCTGCTTTGGGGCCACATTAAGCCCTTATTTCTTCTGCCATAAGGAAGTTGGAAAATGGACATAACGTGGCTGTTTCCAAGTGTGACACTGCCCAAGTGTGCATTCTGAAGGCCAGGTGCACTGGAAATTGGCTTCAAATGAAAGGGCATCTTAAGCACTCAAAACTATACAAATCTTTAATGTAATATTATCGAGCATTTGTGAGCTATCTCAGCAATTTGCTTTTGGACATTTTAATTCATTTCGCTGACAGGCGGCCGCAAGACTGTTCCTTTAATTATGGACGCCTTTGTGCGCATCGCACGATAAGGACAAGTGCTCTAATCATTTGGGGGGGAAGTGAAGAGAGACTTAGCCAAAGCCGCAGTGACTTTGCACGACATGCCCTTGCTCTGGTTGATTTTGATGCAGACTCACCGCCGTTCCAGGCAGGGGAAATCGGCTGTTATTTTTCACTCCGGTGTATGGGTCATCCATAATTGTGTATGATTTCAGACGGCAACTAAGCTTCAGACTGTAGGCTTAGCTTTAAAGGCGATTTCAGAGTGCATCCGTGAGTCTGTCGTCAGCAATCATTGCAACAATCACGTGGCACACTATTCAGCCGTCGGGCAGGTAACTGGGGGTAAATCGCACTTTTCCCCCACTATGCAATTCAGTCTTGTCAACACAGTTAGCCATGACAGGGAAAACACATAGCCCAGTCATTCGGCTGCCTAGATATTGCTCAGAGTACTTTCGAACACACTGGAGTAGCTTTAGATGTTGCTGTTTAATATCCTCACATGACAGGAATTGTGCTGGTGTCTTGTGATGCCTGCAGTGCCTAATGCAGATACCATCATACTGGGGGGGGGGTGGTTTCTGTCCTACCCCAGCTTTAAACCCAGGGCTTTTGTTGACTAGGGGTGGGGATGTAACATGAGAACAACAGACAGATCAGGGTCATGTGACTCGCAGTGTCATGCTGGCCGCCGTGTCAGGAGATAAGGCATTATCTCTGGGCCGATTTATTCCACGGGAATGAGGAGGCCAGGAGAGGCCAGTACCGACCCCCAACGGCCATTATCAGATCAAGTCGATCGCTCGGCTTGTAATCGGATCGGGTGCGATAGCAGGAACGCTGTCACAGGCCTTTCTTAATTATCATTTCCCGATCACAGATACGGTTTACATATTTCACCACGCCTGTTTCCGTGCCCAAATCTGGATAAAATTCTTTAATCTCCTTTATCAACTGGCTCATGGGTTTTATAATTCGTTCTGGAAGAAAGGAACTCCTGACAGTGTCTTTCGCCAGCCATACAAATCGAATCTGATAATCCACGAATAAACAAACCGAACACATAAAGGAAGGAGAACAGCCCTGCTGCACAAACAACACCTGGGTCTTTCGCTCCATGACTCTGTAAGGAGCCCCGGGCCCAAAAACATGCCGCCCCCTTGCACACGCACATGCCCCTCCCCCTTAAATGGGACCTCCATCCGCCAACACGGAAGACTGGCAGTGTCAACGACGGTGACAGATCGATGGCCGTTGGTTCCGGTGACGACAGTAAATTACCTTCGTTGTGCCAGCTCGTTTCTGTGATCACAGAGGCTAGCTGACATCCTTAGCAATGGCTGCCATGATGATATACGCCCTCATTGAGTGCAGTTTGTTTACCCGTCCTGCTCTGTAATGGCCGGGAACTGCAGCACTGAAATATTTTACATCCTGACCAGCCCAGATGGAGAGCATGATAATATGCCATCATGCACTGAAATTAAGCCCCCCCCACCGCCAAGGGTCCCAGCCCAAGCCAAAGCACGTGGCCAGAACATATCGTGACCTCGAGTCGTGTCCATCGACACGCTGTGATCCCTCTTGTACAGATGTGTTAAATAATTCACCTCAAATGCCCTCCATAAGAGACCAGTGGCTCACACATCTAGGAAACATCAATCCGCAAACACACTCAAGGGTCCCAGATGCTGCCTCATGCCTCGTTTATGTGGTTCTGTTTGTTTACTAGCGGGCCGACGTGACGCTCCAAATTGTACCTCGATGGGAGCTGCCGATGGAAAGAGTGTGATCTTAATATCGGAATCGACGCGGCGTTCGAAATGAGAGAGAAGCGCTCGCCACCCAGATTTATTTCCTCACATAATCTCAAAGCGAGCCCTTTTGAAAACGATTTTCCGGCCTCCGCGTTCTGGGCCGATGATGAGGGAAGCGGATTGCTCTCCGAGAGATGACCCTCCATCAGAATTTAAAATGCCATTTACAAATATGCCTGTTAGAGGAACGAGGCACAATTTCATCAAAGCTTTAAAAACCTCAGATCGACTTGAAACAATTACAGAGTTTCTTGCGGCGATTTCTCTCTCTCTCTCTCACTCTCTCTCTCTCTTTCTCTCTCTCTCTCCCTTGCTCACTCTCTCACTTCCCCACCCCACTCTCCCTTCTCAATTTAAATGGGCCAGGTTATTGGAATTTGTAATTGCTGCAGGGACATTATTTCACGTTAATGCAGTCCAATAGGTAGCGTAATTGTTTGCTCCTAGGCAGCGGGGGGAACGCGAACCCGGGAGACAGATCAGGCAGGGGGGAGCAGAGGTGTGCGGAGGGGCCATGTGGGTGCCTCGAGCCCTTCTCCGATTGTCTGTGCCCGCACGAGCACGGCACTTCCGTAATGGGATTCCGTAATGATCATACAAATGGCCACGATTATGGAAATGCCCCTTTAGAGTGGAGCGCCGTGTTTTTCCACCACCCCCCCCCCCCCCATGGGCCTTGGGGCATCATGACACACCAGGGACAGGAGCGTTTCCCACCCACTGACCGTAAGAGCTCCTTTAGAGCCGGCCAGATCCGTGAGCACCCAGCCGGTGGGTCGGTGATGTTGCACTCTTTGAAGGCTTGATTGCCTTCAATCACCCCCCCCCCACCTCCACTGTTGCCCACTAGGGTGATGGGGGGGGCGGGGCGCTTGGAGACAGTGGGTCACCTTGGGGGACAGCCGCCGCCCCACCAGATACAAAATGTTTGGCATCCAGCTGGATCGGTCCTTTCGGGTGGCTGAGGTGGCTTCAGCTGAGCCCCCCCAGAACACGGACCCACACAGACCTGCTAGCTTCCCAGTGAGCTCAGGGGGGGGCCCATATGAATACACATGGCTATCTTTAGCCTTCATGCCTCTCGGGAGGATTAGGGATGTAGTTAAGGCGCAAAGCTTAAAACATTCTGGCATTTCAAGCCCCAAAATACCCCATGTTTTTTGCCTGAACTGGTGACCCCCCCCCCCCCCCCTCACCACGTCAGACCAGGGGGGCCTGAGGGAGAAATGTTCTCACAGAAAAATGGGGAGGGGGGGCACTGTTATAAGCATTATTTATAGGGTTATTTATGCCATAATCAGCACACGCCTCGTATCTCATGTAAACTTCACCCCCCCAGTCCCCAGTATTTTTGGGTTATGGATTGGATTATGACTGCTTCCTTCCTGACCCTCAGTCATGCTAGCCCCAGGAGCTTCAGCTGCCCTTTGTTCTGTTGACCATTCCTGTTCGCATCAAATGAGGATTATTTGGCTTTGCCCGTTTTGGCGCGCATCGCCAGACTCTCCATGTGAATCGCCTCCTCCTTTAGCCAAACCAGCTTCGTCACAGGATCTGCTCCCTTTTCATCTCTCACCACACTCCTTTGGCTAAAGCTGCACCCAAAGACCCTCAGGCATCCTCTCAAACCAAATTTCTGTGTTCATTAATACTAAGGAGACTGATCTGTGATTGTCAGAGGTAAGGGGGCATGAGCTGATACTGTGTGTCTCTGCACACCACCACAGAGCAGATCACCTCAGGCATGAGGACCTGAGTGCAGCCATGCGGTGGGTGATACCTCAGCACCACACTGCTCAGATGTAACATCCTATCTAAACAGCCAACCCCATCCTGCCACCAGCCCCCGAACTTACCCTGAAGTTACGTTACCATCATACCCAGGATGAAGCAATTTCAGGTTAAGGGCCCAATAGAGTCAATTGTCAGAGATTCATCTTAAAATGCATTTTAAATTAATGGAAGGTATACAACTTAATAATGACCTTCTTCCAGCTGAGATAGTAGGCCTAATCCATTTACTCAAGGCTTGTAGCGTAAAAGGACCTATTAGTAATGATACAGGAACATGCAAGCCCCCCACAATTAGGGGTGAATAGTTAATGTTAATGAGACAGGTAACAGTAGCCCTCAGTCAATCCAAGAAATCTGCCGAGTCGCAATACCTACTTGGATGATGCATGGAGACGGAGGAACATTAACCACACTCCGTTTGAAGTGCAGAGCCAAAGGACAATTCTAGCACTTTTTATAGCCTGCATTGGTGGAGTTGTTTTTAGCCCAGAGACCAAAAGTTGTAAAGAGCACCTCTGGATCATTGATGATCACGGGGAATGGGACCCAAAGCAGGCCACGTCTCCGGCCTAGTCATCCAAAGCAGGCCACGTCTTCAGCAGCCCACGAACAGCTTCTTTAAGCACACAGCAGGGTCATCAGCGGGAAAAAGAGACTGGAAGTGCCTCCATCACTAAGTGCTTCCTAGAGCAGGCTGCTTCCAAATCCAGCCATACCGGAACACCCTGATCTTCTGGTGCTCCTCTGAAGCTGGAGACTAAACAATGTGAGCGATTAGGAATAAATATGATCTCGGGTGTAAATGTGGTAGTGATGCCATAATGGTTAGAGATGCAAATGTGTAGTCAAAAGGTTCCCGATTCGTGTCCCCGACAGAATTTTGCAATCGACCTACCGAAGTATCGGTTCTCTTGACATCGCCACCATAGTCAGACACTGTCTGTGTTAAATACGAAATTGCGTTACGGTGCACGTTGCGATTTCTCACTGATCCTCCGTATCTCCGGGGCATGTCGCTCTCTGGCCTCTGCTTTCAGCCTCACCCCGTCTCCGTCTCTCAGCTGCCTACATTGTTACAATGTAACCAGATACCTTTCATTTACCAGAAGAACAATGACAGACCTTGAAGATCATTTTAATTTGATACATTGTATCTTGCGCTTGTGTTACTAGTTTTATTGTTGCCATATGACCACACCATCTACTCATAAGGTCAGGAAGTTTGACCATGTGGTTACTTCCCATAAGTCTAAAGCAGAGTCTTTCATCTCTGATTCTTTGGTGTGTTTTTTCTTCCACAATTTTTCCTGGTGACTACAAGTCTGCCTGTCTGCCTGAGTAAATCTGGCTGATTTCTGACCTTCGTTTGTATGACGCCATGTTCAGCCGCTCCCTTGGTGTCCTTGCTTGACTTCCTTTTCCAATTCGGAGCTCGGGGCCTATATCCGGTGATCTGGCAGCTCACCTCCAGGCTGAGGGATTACACACCAAAGCGAGATGCGCTTTTCTCCAGGCGGACGCTGTTGCACCTGAACTAATTGCTTCCTAGATTAAAGCGGAAGCTGTGCTGAAGTATCTGGATTTTTTGGGTCCCCAAGACAAAAAAATGACATCATTGTAACACAAAGAAGAGACTTATTGCTTTGATTTACCAGGTCTCTCTGATGAAATCAACTGTTTTGGATCTTGAAAACAGATTTCTACAGAGTCTTGCATAAGTCTCATTTCATCACCAGTCCAGGCATCTCGGGACATCTTGGTATGAGTCTGATGTAAAATGTCAAACATTTCAACCCCCTCACAGCTATTGATTGTGTACCTCAGCCTAAAATTTTAATTATTTCTTGTGTGATTCCTTTTATTTATGTATTGCTCTCTGTTAATGTATTTTATAATTGCTCTAGGAGAAATTCAAGCAAAAAAAGACATTTCTGTCATCACATAATAATGGCAGATTGGAGCCATAAATCTTCCCTCTGCGGTGGCACTGAGCCCAGATATATTCAGTTATACATGGTCAGTCCAAATTAGGCCCACAGCAGTATGAAAAATTCATGGCATGATAACCGTAAATCCCAATATTGCAGTTTGCAGTGGGTGTGCGATTAATCGCAATTTTCAAAAAATTAATTGTTTAACAGCTCTCCATGTATGCCCCCAATCTCAGAATCAACTCAAGGAATGTTGTCAGATAAGGTTGGCAACCCGATCTGCAAGTTGGTGAGTCGTTCTCAACAATAACTGTATTTTTCAGAATCTAAAATGTGCCCACATAGTTGAGCCACTTCTTATTTGTGGATAGTACAATTTGCTATTAACATTCCTTGCACCCTTGGTTTCCTTAGAACCCCTTGACATCTTTAGAATGTATTAGCTAGCTAGGTATTATGATACTATTATGTTGTGAAGTAATTTAAACGCAGAACAGTATTAGCGATATAACTATTTCAGATTTGTAATACCATTGCTATGTATTGCTCTGTATGCTATACCATTGTAATACCAATACCACTTTCACAGAAAAGATTCGCTTGCACAAACAGAATGAAAAATGATTGGTTCACAGAGATAACCAATTAGATTGTCGGGGAGGTGGGTCCAAGCGACTAGAGGAGGTGGGACCAAGGCATCTGTTTGGTTGGTCTGACATGTGACACTAAACCTGATTGGTTATCCCTCTGAACCAATCTTTTTTCATTCTGCCCTCAGAACATGTTTGTGTAAGTAAAACTCCCATGAACAAAACATTCAATATATTTTGAGCGCCACGGACTGGCATGCCATCCCATAACTCCTGATAGCGGCCCAGTTCTTCCCGTGGCTCACAGGAACCCTGTTCTGGATAAGCGGTTGGAAGATGGATGGGTGATTATGATTACATTGCTCATTATTATTCCATGATGGATATCCATCGCAAAATAAAGGAAATCTCCTGCTGTTCATTATCATCCATTCCTCCATCCATCAATTTTCCAAGCTCTTATCCTGTACAGGGTCACGGGAGGCTTGGAGCTTATCCCAGGAAACACAGGGCAGCTATTCATTATCAAATTAGCAAAATTACACCCACACCACCACCTATTATCAAATAATGTATTTTCCTGGTTAGAGGAACGCCACCAGTAAAGGTTTCCTCATCTTTGTCTGCTTGCAATGCCAAGCAGTCCATTTATCTTCTTACCACTTATTCTGGTTAGGGTTACAGGGGGCTGGGAGCCTATCCCAGGCATCACAGCGCAGTGTTTCCCAACCCAGTCCTCACGGAATTCCAGACAGTCCACATTTTTGTTCTGTTCCTGCTCCCAGTAGGCCCATATCAATTATTTGGTGTTCTTGATTGACTGGGAACTGGGAGGGAGTGGCTGGGCGTCCCTGAGGACTGTGTTGGGAAACACTGGCCTAGGTCTTTAGGCCGGTGTACTCCCTGAATGGAATATGGCACATATTTTACACACAGTTTAGAAACACCAGTTAACATGAACCGTTTTATTTGGACTACACCAGGACAAAACATGTTATCTCCACACACACACAGCAGTGGCAGGATTCAAACCCCCAACCCTAGAGGCACAAAGCAACAGTACTACCTGCTGTACCAAACATAAATGTGCATGTGCTCCATTGACACCATCAGAAGTTAGTTCTTTCAGACTTGTTTGGTCCTCAGAACTTTCCAGTTTGAAAAGCAGATTTATCTACCGTCAGCAGCCCAGTGGCCATGGGTTTGCTGGCCCTGCCCGGACACATGTGTCCCCGAGACATGCTGGGATACGGCCACTGCGATGGACAGGAATCTCGCTTTCGAGGATGTGACCTTTAGACAAGCATGAACATTGTGGAGAGGTCCTTCGAACATTGTATATGACAACACAGTGGACAGGCAGCTTTTCATATACGCCAGAAAGGCCAACTGCCCATTTAAGATCATCAAAGCGGTTATAGGAGCATAAGAAATTCCTGCAATAAACGATGTGGCTTCTGCAAATTCAGCATGCCTGCT
Source organism: Petrocephalus sullivani (assembly GCA_026780845.1). Lineage (NCBI taxonomy): Eukaryota > Metazoa > Chordata > Actinopteri > Osteoglossiformes > Mormyridae > Petrocephalus > Petrocephalus sullivani. Next base: position 9,120,638 of record JAODKM010000034.1, read on the forward strand.
CTATCTAGCTTCGCCACAAACAGCGAACCCTAATCAGAGCATTCACCAAATCTGCACAGACCACACTCAGCAACAAGCCAGTCATCCTTTGTATTAGACTTTAAACACAAAAATAACTTCCTCCCAAGCAGAGGGATTATTCCTAAGCTTTCCAGTGCTAGCTGGCTCCGTTTCACCTGTAAGTGAACCCATGAATAGCTTAAAAAAAATGCTTTGACGTTCCACCCTATGACATTAAAATGTGCCTGGTTAATGATGGTAAACTCTTTCCTTTTATAGCTTTTCAGTAGATTATTTTGTTGAACTTTGGCAAGATTCTTCTCTCACCATGATAACAATTAGTGGCAAAATGATTAATTCATTAATGGATGAATTGGTGCACCAAACGATTGCATTTAAATGCTCGCAGGCTGTAAAAAAATAATAATAATCATACTAACTGCATGTAACTTGACGGAAGAACAAAAAAGAAGCTATAATGATGCAGCTATACGTGTCCTTACATGGATTCTTCACTTTATTGTTTTGGGTCTTTGTATCAGAAACTGTGATGTACATAGCACCTCACTATGGGGACGCGGATATGTAATAGATTCCGTACTTCAGTTACGTTTCAGTGAGCTTAATTCTGTAGGAACGGCGTGCGTCTTTCCCCCTAAGAACACAAGGGCTGCCCATCAATGCAGAAACCATGCTGTAAACCACAGATTTGCGCCATTAAAATTGTAATGGAACCACCTGGGACTCGGGTTGTTTGAGCCAGCAGTTGGACGTAAAATCCAAAAATAAACGAATAGACTTAAAAACGGAGACATGCAAGCTGGCACGTTTTAATGGCGTTGGTGCTCAGTGTGACCTTCTGTGCCCTTGCATTAGGGCGTATGCGTCGACATAAGACTGACAGTTGGCCAGATGAAGTGACAGTGGCTGTGGTCGATATTAATTCCCTACAGAAGTCTCAGATTCCATCTCCAGACTGTGTTCCTCGCACCAAATGGCTGAAATTCTGATTCCAGAGCAGACCTCCCAATTGCAATGCATTCCCCATGGCAGAAGAAACAGGACACCCAACATTACATTCGCAGAAAATGGGATGTATTTTATTCTTAGACTGGAATGCTAAGAATCCGATTTTGTATTTCAGTAAACAAATTGCTCTTCAGCCAGGGCGCCACAAATCTCTGCATTTTGTACATTGGTTAAACTTTTCCTTGACAGGCTGCAAACTGGTCTGCATCATGAAGAAAAAAAAATATTTACTAAGAGTGAGAAATTTATATTGGAGGTTAAAAAGTTCCAAAATATGACAGAACTGCCAGCTATTTTGGATTAACTTTTTAGGGAGCTGGATTTTCTTCTATCGCCTCAGAAATCTAAATCCAGCCATGTAGGTACGTTCCCTAATGATTCTCAGGCTCTTGTCTGAGTGACCAGGTAAATATTAAACAGCACTGGGCTGACCACACCAGAGGCGACAGCCTATCACAATTGCGTGTGCAAGCCCACTTGAGTTTTTTTTTACCCTGAATCCTTTATCTAATATAAATGTTTTGCTTTCACCTTTTTCCTGATCTCTCGCTGCAAACTGACAACATGAAGTGTTTTTAGATTCAGCAAAGTTGGCATGCTGAATTACTGCAAGAATACCATGCCGTTAAAATATTCTTGTAGACCCGGGGTTTCACAAGTAGGGCTGTAGATTAACGACCAGTTTAGGGGCACGTAACACCTGTTCTTTTAGCTTTGGGCTAGCTAATTAGCAGAGGAGTTACCTACAGAAACACAGGGACAGATACAGTAGTCACCCATCGCCCCAACAATTTGTACCCTGTCCCTGCTGGAGCATAGCTGTAGCATCAGCAATGCAATTCACTTCGATTTGCACACTGTTCTTTGAGGAGCAGAAGGAACTGAAGTGATTCGGCGGGGCTGTGTGTTAGCTGTCAGATATCGTTAAGCGAAGGACGTGTGGTCAGCAGAGATAGCAAGCATATGTTTATGTCACAAAACAGTGCCCTCCGAAGCAAGCTGATTGAGCTGAGTCTGACAAGGACAAATTCCCCTTCCCTGCCACTTCCTCTTCCTCTCACAGCCGCCAGATAATGCGAAAGAAGCGCATAGGCGGCCCGAAACCGCTGACATCAAAGGGCCGCGTCCAACGGGTTTATTCAGATTAAATGAAACATTAAAGGTCTTCGATTACAGTCGACTGAGGTCATTTTTTTTTTTAAATTTATGTTTGTTTTGTCTCTTTTCACTGTTTTTCTCCTTTCGGTTAGAAAATGAGAGGCTATTTTCGTCTGGCGGATGATAGACAAAGCCGCATTTTTCGTACGCTCTGATATGTTCTTTCACACCAAAGCAGAAGCAGGGGACGCTTTGAAGTGGCTCATTTTAAGGTGAGGAGCTGGATAAACACACCGTAATGGACAGCTGTTAAAATTCTGAATGTTTAATGCCATCAAGAAAAACAATATGTTGTACATAACACAATACTGCATTTATAATACAATAATAAATTTTATTATAGCTTTCGTCTGTGTTATTTCCTGTGACTTATTTATATTTGTCCTCATTAAAGCTACTATTCAGTATCTAGGATTTACATTCTTCTGAATACAAATTTATGGGTACACATAGAAAATGCATTTAGCCAAAAGTCCAGTCATGAAAAAGAAATATGTTCAAAGTCTGCAGAAATGAGGAAATTTGCTGGGACTGTGTCAACCGGCATCAGCTCTGGCCCAAATGCACAAAACGTCTATAAGATAAGAGCAACTCGCTGACCTCAATCTATGCCATCCTTAGACTGCAGAGCTGTGCAGGACTCTAATGGTGTTTTCCAGAAAACGGATTCCTACTGAAAAAATTGGAATTCCGATTTAGTTCAATGCAGCCATCAAAAATTTTAGACTTAATGATTTATTTCCAGGGCCACAAATGCAGGGAGATTTTTCACATTTCTCTGTAATCTTTAAAAATGATTCTGTTTCTAATTGTTTGAAGAAAGATTATCGGGGTCAGTTTTGGTAAGCTGCGCCGGCTAATGACAGATGACTCAAAAAATGATTCTGTCCTCGTCAAGGGAAAAATAATCAACCCATTTAGTGTTCAGCTGTGTATCATAAAGCAGGGGAATTTGTGTCCCGTGGGTCATGGAGAGAAATCGACAATGGATAGTGAGTTGAGGTGAGGCTCATCTCCGTTCCGTTAGCGTTTAGCTCGATAGCGCATTTGTGCAGAAACAGACGGCCTCGCTCCCGCGGGGTTGGGTGCGGCAGAACGGAAGGGAGGGGTATGCCAAGTGCCCCCCCCCCCATCCAAACAGCAAGGCTCAAGTAGAATAAGAGGACAGAATAGTGACGATTCCCTACTACAGGCTCGAGGGTGTCGTCACGCCATTCCTGCAGCTTTGCTGGAGGTGATGGCGCGCCAGGAAAGATCCCAAGCTCCCCGAAATCCTCGCTGAGGGATGGGCGGGAAAACATGGCCGCTTCACAGTGTTGACGTACAAGCAATGGCAGCGATTACAGAGTGGGAGGCTGGACCTAATAACCCAGTAATGACTGGCCCCTCCATAACGGTCACACATATTGGGGAGGGGGCATTTATTTGCCCCCCCCCCCGGCCAAGGATTAAGCTTTTAATCATCCATTTGTCTCCACGAGCTCTCAAATCTTACCATGGAGCTTTAGAAAGAAGGCAGCATGAGCTTTTATAAAACATCTATGCGACGCTTTATTAACGGAAGCCGACCTCATTTCCAGTCCTAAAGAGGCATGCAGAACCTTCATTCGTCTGGGTGGGTCGCTGCTGACTGGAGAGGGTCTGATACAAAGGGGAATATGCATTCAGCCGACAGAGTGAAGTCTCTGCAATAGCTCTGGGTTTCTGGTTTGCTGTAGATGTTTCTCCGTACAAAAAATCATATGAAAGGCAGAAAATTTTAAGGCCCAATTGGCTCAAAGGCTGGACAATTATCTGTGTTAGCAAGGCGCTAACAGTCCGGTGGATATGAATGAATGAATTATGCATATTTGCTTTTTGAGCTTTGGCAGGATCAATAAGCCAGGTCCAGTTGTCTGGCGGATGCTCGCTGTCTCACCCACAGCTTTAATATGGCCTCAGATGCCACGGGCAACGCACCTCAGCAGGCCGTCTCGGAATCACTCCCGGCAGAGCCCTCCGCGCTCGTCACGTCTGTCTCCTGATAGGAGCTCCACCTCCATCACCGGCCACAAGTCCGATCCCAAGGTGTCTCCTTCAAAGCCGGACCGGGAGGATCTTCCGATATGCGCACAAGCCTCTGTGCCAGGTTCCCTACTGGGAATCGTTTGCCGTTTGTCTCACACTGAGAGAGGGGAGCGGCCGTCTTTATGGATACGCTGCTGCTTTTTTCTTACTCTGGGTTGTTATCCCTAAACTTGCAGCGCGGTAGGAGGTTAATAACAGAGCGGCAGGATGGGGGGGAGACAAACCAAAGCCGCAGCCCCCCCTTCATAGCCCAAAACACCAGACCGTGATTTTGCTTACTGTCTAACGCGCCCCAATGTTGCACAATAGCTTGAATAATAACACATTGTTACACTCTATTGAAAAGCCTAAAAAGGAACTGAATATTTCATTAAAGCTTTTCACAGACTTTGTATAACATATTTGTATATTTATAATGGGACAAAGTTGCCTTTCCTGATTAGCCCATTAAAACATAATTTAATGCATGTATATTATTTGTATGTGAATATATTTATTTTTATGATTCTAACATGTTTTGTATGGACTGTTAAGTTGACCAGAGAGTCCTGCAGTATGTGGAACTACTTAGGATTTAACAGCAGATCATTTAAGTTGTTGTTACTCAAAGCAAAAATGCACTTTAGAGTTAGCGCCAGGATGTTAACATCATAATTATAAATGCATTTAGTGTGTTAGCGTTGCGATGTTAACATTGTAATTATCAATGCACTTGGGAGTTAGTATTGTGGTGTTAACACTATAAAGGTCCGCGTACCAAAGACAGTTATTAAAGGTATTTCAACTGCCAGGCCTTATTTAGATTTAGGCAGGTTGAAATCAGGGGGTGCTAACCATCTACCCTCATTAATCATAGCTGTGCTCTCCTCTGGTGCTTGCCATGTGCAAATTATCCCATTTATAATTCACTTTGTGGAGACACTTTTATTCATGGTGGGATGTGAGAGCTGTTTGTAACCGGCTGATGACATTCACCTCGCCAGTCATGCAGCCGCGGGCAAGCTGTAAAGACACCCCCTCCAGGCCCCCCCGGCTTAATCAGCGGTTTTCAAAAAGGCTGTCGTGAGCGTCAGCGCTGCGGTTCTATCAGACCAGGATGAATCCGACATGTACTACATCAGTCCGAGGGCCGGATTTCGCAGGTAACCCAACCCCGTATTAATTTTCCCTCATCTGAAAAGAATACTGAGGAAAACAAGTTATTTTTTACTCTGTTGAAGCTCACCAGGATTTTCTAGTCTCTGAGCATGAGCATCAGGGTTTTTTTATTTACTGGTAAGATATTATGCCCTGAAATGAATATGTGGGGAGCCCTTGTAAATGTGTGATGCCTCTGATTTATGGGCTATAATTGACAGCATGGCTATTCTGTGAATTTGCATTGTAATTTAGTTCAGATTTTCTATAAGATAATGGGAGAGCCAGGCTGTTCCAGAGTGGGGCCAAGTCAGGCCACCAGCCCTTCATCCACCTGTAGTTGTATAATACAGTTTTCCAGTTTTCCTGTTTTCTCCAGACTTCCTCAGACTTCCCTAATTCCCCAAATCCTGAAATCCCTCTGCGGTGTTCGACGTCTGAGCAGAGACTTGTGGGGAGGCCTGATATAGCCGCACGCGTGTCAGGATGTGCGGGAAGATTAAGCGAACCCTGTCTTTGCGACAGACCTCCCCCCTTCCCGACGACAGCAGCTGGCAGCATGGTACCCAGCCAGACTCCAGGCAGAGACGGCCCGGGCACTTCGGAAATGCCTTTGAGGAGTGGAGAGGTGGAGTGGCGGCCACCGTGTTTATCTTTCAGGAGTATTGATGATGGGATTCTGGTTGACACGACGAGGTGAAGCCGGGTGAGGTTACGCCATGGATCCTCCATCTAATTACCTCCGCGTGCCTGCAGTGTCACGTCACAACGCCTCTGACTGGGATCAGGGCCGGGGAGCCTGTCGGCTTAAGATGAAGCTCAAAATACAGATGTTACAGGTAATGGATCGCTGCCTTACCGCGCCTGCATTAACCAGGTCCTGTTAATGAATGGATGGACACTGCAAAGCATCCCCCGAAAAATGATACATCGCCACAGCGACGGAAGGGGAAAGACAAATTACCTTTAACTCGCTGACATGAGCTGCCGCTTCTCCTCCCTGCAAATGACTACTGGAGTTATTCTTGGCTTCCCCCTTTCAACTCTTGCTAAGGTCTGTCAAGGCACAATGTAATATCCGAGTCCATTAGCTGTAAAATTATACTATGGCTCCATTCGCGGCTCTGCCGTGACGGGATTTTCCGCCATCCCGCTATTGCGCTAACTCTCCAAGGAGTGAAAATATTAAACGCCTCACCAGCTGCGTCCAACTGGGTGGAAATCACAGGGAAAGGGAAGAAAAATGCAGTCGTCGTCTCTCAGACGAGGACAGAAGCCGAAAAATGGCCTACACGTCGTTGTCAATAGACGACCACAGGGCGACCGGACTTTAATCAAAAGCCGAACACACTAGTAGTGGGTAATCAAGATGTAACCATTGATTAGAGAGCATTTCCTCCTGAGGTACAACCGGCAGTCCCCTGACTGGAAAGTCAGCTCACCTATTAGTGTTATTAGTGGTCCTTCAGTTTGAATTCCGGCCCGTTTTTCATTAAGGCTGGAATTGATTGAGGAGACTGTTGATGTACAGATCATGCCCCCCAACCCCCCCAAGCTTCAGTCATCAAGACCCTGTAGGTGTCATCCGATCTTGTCTGGATCACTGATTGTTCTGGAAAGAACTCTGCCGGGCTCCTCCTCTGCTGATGGCATTAAACACTGCTCCCCAGTCTCTAGCCGCAGGTTCGACGGACGTGCGAGGATGGATTTAGGAAGGAGGGAAGCTGTAGATTGTGCAATCTCCAGCCAGAACCGCCTAACGGCAGAAATGAACTTTAAAGAGAAATATGTTTAATGGTTCAATTGATTCTGAAAAGAAGTGGTTTATCCATCCCAGGCGCAGCATGCTTGCCTATTAAAGTGACAAAGCATATGGTAACAGTCTCCCTTTCTTAAAAGGCAAATACGTTATGGCCCATGGGTCCGGCATCACTGACTGGGGCAGGCCTTTGATTTCTATTTATGTTGTAACTATTCCATTGGCTTCCCGTGAGTGTCACCCCTGCCCATGTGTTCTTTCCTGCTTTTACATCCTAACATGGTCTCTTAATAAAGTCTGAAGTCAAGTCTCTATATGTATATGCTTAAGTCCCTCACGCATTTACCTGAAGCATTTTTCCAAAGCAGCTTACAGTAGAGGGAAAGGGTATGATTTATGTGAAATCCGCTGGGATTCAGTCCCATGACCTATGCATTTGTAGCACAATACAGGAGCCTATGCATATCTCCCTTGTTCATAGTCTAGAGCTAGTCTATGATGCATCTCCCAATACTTGAATATAGCCGTATATGTGACAGAACTTTTTTCGTCACATTTTTTCAATCATTCATAGAGCAAAACACATATCCGTGGCTTTGTACTATATGGCAGGCCTGGGGTGGGCCATATGACTGTCTAAGGGGACCAGGATAGCTGCTGTAACCTCTATCAGACCACGTGGAAATCAGCTGGTATATGACCTTCTGATAGTAACTCAAACTGAAACAGGAAGACTCATCCGCATCGCCCCAGGGTGGATCAAGCCTATGGCTGGATAGATAATTGGGGGAACCGGGCTTATGATTTGGTGGATAAAGCTTTTAATTGGGTCGGCCAAGCTTATGATTTGTTATGATTTGGTGGGACTAGTTTATGTTTCGGTGGGCCAGGCTTATGACTGGGGGGACTAGTTTATGATTTGGTGGGACGAGCTTATGGCATGTCTCAAAATTCAGAGAAAATTCTGATATCAGTACATATTTAGCGGGATCTAGCAATCAATTACCTCACAGCAAACACAGTACAGGTGTAACATGCATAAATAATTCATCAGTCGTCTAGGAAAAAGGAAACAAAGAATCTAAGCACAGAACAGAAGATCAAACGTGTTTCTCACATGGTTACCTAATAACAGCCAGTGATGTTCCGATATTAAAGAGAAACGTGGCAATAAAGCAGCAGCTAACTTGTCTGTAGCGTGGCTTGACGCTCCGGAATGATATCTGTGGATGTATTCACTGTTACCGCTTTCGGGATTACCCAGCAAACAATTCTGATTGTGTAATCTATAATGTAGCGAAATCTCAAATGAGATTGTTATCACTGCTAATGGAACAGGAGCGATATAAAGGGACATTACTGAGAGGGAAAAAGAATCAGAATTTCCATGTTTCCATTTTCCATGTTTATCTACATCTGGCTATAGATAAAGCCTGGTACTCTGTATTAGATATTATTAAAATGACAAGCAACAGCCAGTCGTCAGCTAAGTTCTCTCTGCCCTTTCTGCTCTGGGTATTTCGCAGTAAAATCCAAAATGAAGGTTAGTGACAGTGTGTTTTTACATTGGTGGGTTCAGAGGCCTACAAGGCATGAACGATGTTTAATTACGTGGTTCACAATTCATATTGTTCCACTCACAGCAATATTGCATTTTGTCTCATTGTAATTATTATTTTTATTTGTTGTTGTCTTTGCAATTATTGATATTATTACTGCTTTATTTGTTAATTAAGAGGCTGATTATTTATGCACCTTCCTCTTGAGACTGGCATTTTGATCAAAGTGGCAAAGTTACATTAGTCGCCAATGATTGAATATGAATTATTTAGAAATGCCCTATCAATTATTGGTCTTAAATAATTTGTATGTAGACTCCAAGTGAACCCACTACTGCTCCCACCATCAAACAAAGCTGATTGGGGGATTTAACCCATGTTTACTCTGTATGAAAACTAATCAAGTTTAGAAGCACCGTACTGTACCTTAAAAGCACCCCGTAATTGAATGTCTATAGATGGATTTTCCAGTTGAAATGCAAGCTGATTTTTATTTTGAAGGGTTTAGCTAATTTTCCCGCGGTTGGATTATATTTACAATGTTGAGTGGCTCCATTTTTCTGTGCATATTTGTTATGGAAATTTATGGAAATCTGTTTTCTTTCGAGTGTTATGAAGAAACCCGGCAGTTTCTTTTGTACGGTTATTCTGAGTACGTTACCACTATAATGATATAGATGGGAGCCTAAAGTGATTCTTAAATATTTTTTAAGCAAATAAACATAGCCTATAAGCAGTAAAGTTGAAAGTGCAGCATGTACACATTAAGATATTCAGTGATTCCCATAAAGGATAGCCTTAGATCAAATAAGACCTGAGTCTGAGATTAAGACGGGCGTTCTGCTTGAAGAGGACACGTCCACGGTGTAAGACATCCAGCCGCTTTTGTGTCTTTGTATCTTTTGACCGTCTGGAGCTTCAATCCCAGAGTGCTACCTTAAATCTCACATGGGCAGGCGGCACTGTCTTGGGAGGGAAACAGCATTCCCGCGGTTTCCTGATTTTTCCAACTCTGCCGATATTAGAGGTAGCATCAGGCTGGGATTTGAGGGCAGCTTGCTTTGTGAAGCCGATGTGTGTGTGCCAATGACGGAAGATCCCGAGGCCGGAACGCTTATCCGGCCCGCCAAACAGGATTCAGGGAAAAAAATCAATGATCAGTGAGTTTGTTGATCATTTTTAAGGTCATTTTAAGTAGGCATTTGCCAAGGTTACAGCTCTCAAATTGTCCTCAGGGGAATCTCTCCAGCCTTTGGAGTCTGTCAACGGGAACCAGCAATTTTGCCCCCCCCCCCCCACCTCCCACACCCGCACCCCCGATCCACGGGGGCAGCTTTTCACCAATGCTGCCTGCAGCGTGGCTTCACCATCCCGCCGTAAATCAAGGCTGGGCAACACCTGTGCACTACGGGCGGTGAGGAAGGGTCTTGACAGCTCGCATGGCAATTGCAATCTCCAGGCCCCCCTCGCTCGACGCCCTTTTCCCGGAAAGCTGTCAAATATGCAAAGAGGGTAAAGACGCGCTGTCATCCGGAACATGCCAGAGCACTCGGGCTCGGCAGGGATCTTCGCCGCAAAGGCCTTGATATGATCTAATAAAGCACTTTCACTTGACAAATGTATTACCGTGGGCTGACCTGCACTGTCGACGTGGACTTTCGCATTTACCTTTTTTTGCATGATCTGCATATGTTTGCCTATGGGCGGGTGCTGTTTTCTGAAGGGACTTCGCTGGACCTTCATGGGCTTCTGGTAGCAACATTGCTATTATCAAAAATGATTCTGAATTTTGTGTCCCCTATAAAAAGTGCAGCTCGTGATTTATTTTAATTCATTTTCAAGTGTCTCTTCTCCTCATTCTCGGCAGTAGGTTCAAAGCGATGCACCTGTTTCTAAGCAATTACTAGTGGTGTCCAGTGGTTTGACAGTTTTCCGACAAGAGAATATCTCCTTTTTCGGGTGCTACGGTGTGCCAAGAACTGATGACATCACGACTACTTCAGATTATGATGGGATGTAATTAACATCAGAAAAGCAACACGGCATTGTGACATTCAGAAAAGTTAGTACCACTGCCAAAATATGCTCTAATGGCACATTTAGGGGTGACATTTTACATTGACTCAAGGTCGACATCCAACGCATTCTGATTTTCACCAATAACAAATGTCAGCTTTGGAGGATGGTTACATAAACAGTTGCAGTATTAACATAATATTATTTGCAAGCCATTATTATGCTTTTACCTATTTACAGATATACCGTATGCATGGTCTCCCAGTGGTTAGGCTATCTGGTGCTTCGGAATTGCCCATAACGTATGATTGTTTGTGTGTGTATCTGCCCTGTGGTTGACTGGCATTGTTTCCAATGTGTTCCCCAGCCTGTGATAGGCCTCAAGCCTCACCGTGACTCTGACCAAAGTAAGCAGGTCAGAGTAAGAAGTAACCGGGTGACCAGATTTAGCAAACCATAACGTTTTCGTGTGCGCTAAGGCTCAGGATTCTACACCAGTTGCCAATGTTGAGGAAACATTTCCAATTTTTGGAAATTGCAGAACTTTATACCAGTTACTCTAGTTACTTAGTGAGTCGTCCAGTGTATGATACTTGTAACATTCTTTGATTGTATATAAACATTACTGCCAAATTTCGTGTAGTAATTTTTAAAGCAGAATGCCAGAAAGGCTTGTTTCGCCCACTAGTGTAGGACATTGTCCATTAGCCGCGGTGACTACCTTAATGCGGCTTCTTCTGTTTTATGAGAACAGGCTGCACAACACCTGTTCACAAATGAATTAATACTTTAATAACCTTCAACTACAAATTAAAAAGCCAATTTTCTCAAGCGACTTTAAATGTGGGAAACACTTTGCAAGGGATTCAATTAAAAGGAGACACATTTTCAATTGTTTTGAATTTGGATTCCATGCGGTACATTCCTTAGGTTCAGAGTGGATGTATTCCTCCACAAGTAAAATTTTGAATATATATTGTTTTAAGTCTCAGCGTTGTTTGGAAAAGCAGTGTAATTAGGTGTGTCGAATTAGCCGGGGACATGCGTTTCTCAACATTCCAGTTTATTCGTCACATCCTAATTAAAGTGCATTTCTATCATCCTTTCAGATATTTAAACAATTACTGCAGGTTCCCATGCTTGCAATAATGATTGTTAATGTTTATTTAATCACAAATCTGTGCTGCAGCGCAAAAGACACAAGCATTTATTTTAAGTAGAATACGAGATTTGCTGTCCTGAGCCTTCGGTATGAACCCTGTTCTTCCCTGTTAAAAAAAAATGCAACACATTAAGTCTGACCTTGTCAAAATCCATGACGATGTAAATATCTTCTGAAAAATTGGGGTGTAAATACCATTGACTGGACAAGTGAGAAATATATCACCGAGATTGTACATCAAACTCCAACTGTGTTTTACCATCTCGAACTGTTTTTTTTTTCTTCTTATAGGTATCTGTCAGACAAAATTAATATCAAAGAACTTAATCTCCGTTGCTGTCAAAGTGTCCCCTTGAAGAGCTGTTTGCAGAGCGCTCCTAAGCTGCCAGTCTGTCATATCGGGAAGGCTATGCTTTGTTTCCAAGACCACTCATTCCCTTTATCAGAAATTATTTCCCTGGCTCATATTTCTCTCTCTGCTGAGCGAGGGAGACAACCTCCCTGTTCCCTGCGATGTGTTCTGACAGAGGCAATCTTGTCCCCCACTGCCTCCTGCTATTCTGGAGTTCTCTGGGGTACAGGACCAGGAAACCTAGCATTTATATCTCGAGCATTGCCGTGGCCCCGACTCGTATCCGGCGGGGGCCCCGCTAGCTGTCACCTCATCTCTTATATAGCGCGCAAACCGCCACATGCTGCCTGACACCAGCACCCGTGTGCCAGTGAGGGAGAGAGGACGGGTCCCCCAGGAGAACAATGTTAATATTGAACAAGCTTCCAGCTGGATGGAGCCAGAGAACACGTGGTGTTTCTGCTGTGATATCCGTGCCGGCCACATGCTCGGGAAAAGGTGAGTGCTTGTAAATGATGGCTTAGAGGCACTTTCTCCCCAGAGGGACTTCGGTTCCGAGGAACACCAGAAACTATATGACAGTCGGGCGCTGTGAGCGGCGAACCCGAGGTATCTAATAGCCCATGCATTAAAATCCCCCGGGGCCGACTTACTCTCCACATCGCCCGCGTCCCGCAAGTGTAATGTTATCCGTCTTTCCTCCATCCAATCCGGACGCTGATACAAAGGCAGGTTTCCATCGCTACGCCATGCATAGCAGTAGGGCTTTCAGTTTATCGTAAGATGTGTTTTTAATACTGGAAGGGATATCGTACCGTAATTGGTCTTTCAAAGAGAAGGAATCACACGTATTGTATCAGGTGCGACCCCTTCCGGCAATTTTCCGGCTTGGGGATCAATATAATGTATCCATCAATCTAGCTAGCTAATCTCAGAGGTTGGGTATTTTGCAATGGAGGCTAGTAGGAGCCGACGGCCGCGCACTGACCCTCCTGCCCGGCGAGCCCCAGCCCGAAGGCAGGCCCAATAACATCACTCCATGTTTAATTTCATTACCACCACGGCGCGCCTCCCCGCGGATGCCTCCTCCTGCCGGGGAGCTTCCTGGCACGGCGATAGGAGCAGCGGTCTGGGGACCGTCTAAGAGGGCCCTTATTGATGGTGTTGCTGCAGCACAAGGCAAGAGGAGCTTAATCTCTTTCAATTACCGGGCCCCGCCCGCGGCCAAAGGCGGCCCCGCTGTCCCCTCGCGCGGTAGCTCCCGCGAAGAGCCTCTCGTACCGCGCTGTCACTAACGAGTCCCTTCTGCCGCCACGGGCTCCACAGCCCTGCCTAGCGCTGTCACGCCGTCCGCTCTCCAGACACCCCAGCTCCTCTGCCAGACATATTTCCACGCGCCGACTCCTGCCATTGGAGCACGGGGGTCCCGCTCGCACTTCCTGGGCACTCAGAGCACGCGGCGACGCATAATTGAGCGGCTGGCGTCCGCCCCCCCCCATCTCAGGAGGAGCCCTGGATGATGAGATCTGAGCTTTTGTCTTCTAAGAGAACGGGGCGCCGACCACAGAACCACGGGTGTGGGTTCCCCCCCCAGGACTCGCGACGGGGGCCAGGGCCGCTTTGCCGGCCAGTCTCTTCATTCATAGAGGCATCCTGGGCAAATAGGCGCTGATAAACGCGAGGAACAAGCCTGGCTGAGCAGATGGTGCTGGGAGGGAGCTAATGCTGATGTATAACTCCGACATAACCCAATAAGGCCCCTGTGGTTCTGGTAACGCTCTGCCCCTCCCCTCCTCGACCTGGCCTCCACCTCGGCCGAGAAATGGCTGCAAACCGCCCCGACACATTTCATTATCCATCCTGTCGATGAAATGGCGATGGGCTCCAAGAAATAAAATGTCGAATTCGGCAAATGTGTGCATTCCTCGGCACGCCGGTGGCTCGCCCCGGTTCCCCCGGTTACATGCGAGCTCAGGCGGAGTGTAAATTATACATGAATCGCTCAGAAGCGCAGCCTGGCCTGTTTCTGAGGACAAAGGGCTTTTTCATGTTCCTGGGTACTCCGTGTTACTTTCCACAGAGGAGGGAAGGCGATTAAAGGAACAGCAACAAAGCAGAATATGTGCGACGCCACAGAATGCTGCAGAGATGATTATTTAAAATGTCTGCGGGGGCCTTGTTCCCCAAAGGAGGTGTCAGCCGGTGCCAAATGAGCACACGTTGCTCCCTCCCGCCGTCGGTCACCAATTTCTATGAGGAGCTTTTCCAGGCTCTCCTGCATCTTCCTTACTGTTACCACGGAAGGTACAGGTCAGTAGTGAGTGGGGCCTTTGGGTTTCTGCAGGTCTGTAGTGGGCGGGGCCTGTGGGTTTCCGCCAGTCAGTAGTGGGCGGGGCCTTTGGGTTTCTGCAGGTCTGTAGTGGGCGGGGCCTGTGGGTTTCTGCCAGTCAGTAGTGGGCGCGGCCTGTGGGTTTCTGCAGGTCTGTAGTGGGCGGGGCCTGTGGGTTTCTGCCAGTCAGCAGGTCTGTAGTGGGCGGGGCCTGTGGGTTTCTGCAGGTCAGTCACATTCATCAAATGCAGGATGTGGTCGCCTTACTTCTACCTTAATTGTCCTTTTAATTGAATCATGCTTATTCAATGAGCTAAACGACTGAAATGCGAATCAGTGACAAGCATGCTCCTGAGCTTCCATGTAAAATGAAAAATCCCCTTTCTTTGTAACAAGCCGGATCTGTCTACACAATTATTGTTAATACTGTTAACCCCACTTACTCAAATGAATATTAATGCATTGGCTAACAAAACGCAGTATTTTCTGGATATTGGTAACTTCCTATTTAATCCGTAACCGCTGCTTTAATGTAGGCGATGACGTCATCCTCGCAAGATGGAGTGTATTGAGCTCAGTTATTAGTTGCAGCCCAAATACCGGTATTATTGTCAAATGTAATTCTCTGGAATATAAAAAATAGTTCTGATTAAAAGCATTGACATTCTGCTTTTGCCGAAGCGAGAGTCGTTATTGAATTACCGTGCAGTTTCTCTACCCGCAGATGGAAAACTGCGGCACAGAGAATCGCATCGCTTTGTGTGTTCAGTCATTTAACGATATAAAAATATTAATTTTGCTCTCGTTTAAGGATGTCACCTGTCACTAAGTAATTGATACAGAAGGAAAATCGCAATAATTGAATATGACTATCCCCAGCTCAGGAGCACAACACATGTGATGTGATAATTGTTTTAACAGAAAATTGGTAATATAAAAACAAGGTCACCTAGGTTCAGCTCTGATAACACCTGATATTCAGTGAAATATATAGACACACATGCATGCACACACTAGGCATCATCATCATGTGAAAATATTTATTACTGCATTCTCTTTGGAGTTTCTCATAGTGTCAGAATTGTATATGAAATATATATTTAGGAATGTCAATTTTCTAGCTGTGCTAAATAATTGGGTGTGCTTGAAAACAGCGATATAATAGGTATGGTATACTGTGCAAGTAACCACCGGATAGTGAGGCGGGTACAGGGCCGAGCAGAACATTATAGGTCTGATTTGCTGCGTCACCATTCCAGCACAAGTCATATTACTCAGGTCGTTTTAAATGTGAGGCGCAAACTGCTTGGGACACCGAACACGCCTGCTGGCAATCGCTGTTGATGGAGATTGCAGCTGACTTTAGGGTTATATGGATGTTACATGGATAAATGCAAAATGCAGATACAAGGGATGATAAAAAGGGTGTTATTTTGCCCAGTTTGTGCAGATCTTATTTCATTTAGGGTGTCACTAAATAAGAATTAAATTTCAGTAAAATTGGCTTTGGTTTTTGTGCACTGTTTACAGAGTTGTTAATAAACGGATTCTAAGAACCTCGTTCTATTCAAATGTTGCAGGCAGGCTTACTTTCACCTGTCACACACTGGCTACGATGTGCGTTTTATCTGACGTTCAGGAATTTCGGTCAGGAATTATGTATAAGCGCTGTGAGATCCGACGTATAATTCTTTCCACGGCCAAAACTTCATTGTGTTGGTCGCCTTATCTTTGTCCCAGTGCAAAGCGAGAGGAGATCAGCGTTTCATTATTTCGCCAACGCTGCGTATTGATCAGCCAGATCCATATATAATTTTGCTTCTCCTCCCCAGGTGGCAATTTTAAATTTAGCATCGAAAAATGTAATATTGATGCCCATGCTACATCTGCAAAAACCCCTTTATTTATTTATTTCTTGCAGTTGTTCTGTTCTGTACGTGTCAAGAAATTTCAGAGGCAGTCTGCAAAATGATTACATTTTTTTCCATTTTAATGTGTAAAATACTTGAAATGACCCGGAGGACGACTCAGAGGTGAGCCCGTTCATTCGGCGTCCCTTAAAAAGGGCACATATACTGCCAGCTACGGCAGGGGTTACAAAAAACAATAAAATTACCGCTGTAAGATGCCAGATAGTGTGGGGAGGCGATACAAAATGAATGCAGTTTTACGTCTGTGCTCTGCGTATTTCGGCGAGCACTTTACAGCACACTGCCGCTGACTGGCATTCATAATTTGCGAGCCGTTAATAACTGACAAGGAGAGTTATTGTACGCAAAAACAAAGACGATAAATCACTTATGCTGGAAATTAATTGAGCCCTATCTTTAACAGCCATAATACATTGTTGCGCACAAAGATGCAATTGAAGTAAATGTGGAAATGGCTGCGGATGTGAAACGGCAGAACACAATAGCAAGATAACTGGAAAAAACCCATTGCTGTGTAATTACTTAATTTTAAAAGTTGTCAGACGAACTGGGCAACTTTTCAAGACATCGTAATTTTAATGTTTTGTGGCTTTTATTTACAACATTCCCCTGTATCTGGTGGAATTAGGAATATTGTTTATTTTTTCCTCACTTGGCAAAATGGGGGTATATAATTTAATTAAAACGCTATAATTCCATCCATCTTCCAGCCCCTTATCCTGGTCAGGGGGCCTGGACACTATTCCAGGCAGCATACGGCACAAGGTTGGCATACAACCTGGACAGGGTGTCTGTCCATCGCAGGTGAAAAAACTAAATACACACACACACACACACACATACACAATCATGTAAGGTGTTTGTCTGATGCAGGACTACAATCTTCGTTAGCTATGTTTTGTCCTCACACCCTGTATGCGCAGTGAATTGGACACAGTAACATGCAGATTCATAATAAAAGACAAGGAACACACTCTTGATTATTTATTTGTTTTTTTTGGGAGGGGGTGGGGTGCCGTTATGGGGGGGGGCGTCTCCCCCTTATTTCCCATGCCACTGATCTTCCATAATATAATGGTGCAGAATTTAGGGGCTTTCATACATTTATGCAGGAAAATACTCACACGAGATGTAAGAATCCATTATTGTTTTAGCTCTGACCCAGATTCCCAGTAGATTATGGTGCCTCATAATTTCGTTCTACATTCTCGTTTGCCTTTAATAAGCTGTGTACATCTGCAAGTGGCATGATACATTAAGGAGCATTATGTTTCCCTGAGGTGCTGTAATGTAAGATAATACGGTTGTCGTCGTACGTTCCTTTTGGGAATGCGGCCTCCAGCTTCACCCGGCTGTGTTCCTCTTGTCGGACACGCTGTTATTTTAATCCGTTTCCCAACGAGGGCCAGGGTGTCGCCAGCATTTTTTAAACATGCAGTCCAAATCCGGGCCCGGGCCAGGGAATCGGGGAGTCCATCATTGAGGATGAGGAGGGTGGGCATACTGCACGCTGTAACTGGCCTTAGGCTGACATGGGCGAGGGGGGTGTGGCCAGACGACACTGCGATTGGACAGAAAGGCAGGTCGGGCCTAGCAAGGGCGCTATCCCCCAGAGGGAGACTGGAGGTTGGGGGGAGGGGGATCAGCAGCCGGCCCGGGGGGCGACAGAGGGCGACAGTGAGGCTGAGCCACTTGACAGGTTAGCGCGTGACGCGCCCCCCACCTCCCGGGGGACATGGCACTCTGAGTAGGAAACACTGCAGCAAACAGACAGGACAGGACACATGGGTGCGGGGGGGCAGGCCAGATGGGTGCAGGGCCTGTGGGAGTTTGAGGGGGGGGTCAGGAGGGGTATAATCAGGCTCAGCACCCCCCCACTCACTCATCTTTTTTTCTCTCACTTGTTTTTCTGCACATCTTCCTCCTCGGGGGCTGCATATGGGGGGGCGGCTGGGGGGGTCGGCAGAAGCCTGTTGACTTCTGTGTCCAGGGCATGTGTGTCCATGTGAGGTGAATATCACAGTGCAGGCAGCCGTGAAGGAGGTTAGGGAGGGGGGGTGTTTAGAATCTGGACGCAGAGCGCGGACGTTCCAGGAGACCGAAATCTGAATCTTCCCGACAGTTAGCGAGTCGGGGAGCAGACATCCCATTGCTCCGGGGCATCGCAGGCATGCAATCTGTCCAAGGCTTTGGTGCAGTGAACAGCTGGCAGATTCTGCAGCCGGAATCAAATGAATGCCGGGAGACCGCTTGGGACGCCCCGGAAATCATTACTTAAGCTCCCAGGGCAACAGGCAATTTTGTAGACGCCCACAGGTCCCACTTCAGATGGCTGTTGTATGGATGATGGCAGGTTTATCTATTTTTTTTAGTTTAAAGAATAATAAATAGTACTGGCGTGTTTTTGGTCCCCAGTTTACCTGAGCGGAGATGCCAGGGCAGGAGCTGAGGCCGTGTGGCATACGGAACTTCGCACTGATGTTCCCATGAGCCACTGGCCTGGACCCCTCCTGTCTTTCCTGAGAGAGTAATTACTGGTGGAACTGCCAGAGTGAGTAATGTCTCTAACTTTAATTGTACTTAAAATGTCACGCGGCCATCAGTAAGAGATACTAACTGCAGGGGCGGTGATCTGCTTTGGCTCGCCCGAAAGTCTGAGCGCTTTTTATTGGGCTTTTTTTTAAAAGATGGCCATCTGTGAGAGCTGTTTACCAACAGGATATCTGCAGGGTAAGCTTTCTGCTACATCTTAAAACATTGTTTTTAACAGAGTAAGGGCTTTAAAATTTGTGTGCGCGTGTGTGTGTGTTTCTCAGTGCGTGTGCTCCATTGATGTAAGTCATTCTGTAGTACAGGGTCACTGTAAGCCTATCCTATGAAGCACGTGAAGGCAGCAGCCATCTTGGGGGGATGCCAGGCCATTATGGGGCACATGATCAGGGTAATTTAGAGATATTATAGGAAAGTACTCACAAGTAGCCAAAGTGCCCCGAGAAAGCCTATGAGAACAGGGAGACCATGCAGACTCTACGCACAGAGCCGGGGGTGTAAATCATACCCACAACCCTGGAGGTATGAGGCTACTCACCAAACCATCTTGCTATGCTCTGAAATTTCCAGCTAAACTGAAAAAACTTGTAGCAGCACAGGACGTGGGCGCTGGACCCAGGGAAGGTACTGCTTTCATAAATGTAGCGTGAGTCGCACAGTACTCTGGCAGTGATCTGTATTAACTGATCGTGTCTATATGTATAAGTCCTGTCTGTTTCCAGCCTGCCTAGATCACTGATGATGCTGGCTGGTCTGTACTAAGCTAACGCCTGCCGTCTCGGACCTGTCATGCTGAATGTCAGGTTTGAAGTGGGCCAGGTCAGCACAAGACTCCAATATCCCCCCCCCCCCCCCCACCAGCTAGCAGAGCCAGTCTGATGCAGCAAACTCAATGCCCGCCGTGCGCACGTCCGTGTCCATAAAAATTTGTAGTTTTATTTTGACCCAGACGTGTTCTCCCCCACTGCACGGAAACTGAATTTTAAAATTCACTTTGGTTGGATACGCAGTGCTGGTGACAGCTCAGAAAAAAAGTGGGATCAGGTAGAGTTTTGCGGGAGTTCCTGCTGTACGCTCCTGCGCTGACGGATTTACGTAACACACTAAGCCGTTCCTGCTCCTGATTGTCAGGGCCTGGTGCAGCTGGTCATATGTGCTACATTGTGAGTGTTTTGACTGAACAGTTGTCTTGGGTCTTAGGTTCATGCTTTGTCTGAAAGACGCAGTGTAGCTCCTGCTCAAGTGCTGCTTACACGTGTACCTGGACTTTCATGGGAAGCTCAGCCTAGCTGCACGTATGCCTAGCTGACTCCCCAACAGCCATATGTTTGTATTCCGATATTCGCCTCACTTTCACTTTACTTTGGACAAATAAAGAAAAAGCATAAAATGTAAAGGTCTTCTAATTCTTTCAGCGCGTGAAGTGAGAAATGCTGCAAATCCGTGTGCACGTCACGTCTTTCCGGATTGTTCCCATCTTGTAAAAGTGGGCCTGCGATGTCAGTAATCTGCAAAGACCCAGAGCCTTTCAAAAACGATAATTAACCAGTTTTTTGAGCTTGTCTCAAACTTCATTGTTATTCTGGGAGGAACAGTAAGAAGCCTCTCCTCCCGAGCCACTGGACATCTTCCCATCTCCGCTCCGCCAAATTAACTAGCAAGAAGCATGCGGCTTCAGACGATAGATTATTGGGAGACTATGTCACATACGAATCGCGCATGACACTGACATAGCGGCCCGGAAGGCTCTGAGCCGTTAGATTATTGGGAGACTTTGTCACATACGAATCGCGCATGACACTGACGTAGCGGCCCGGAAGGCTCCGAGACGTTAGATTATTGGGAGACTTTGTCGCGTACGAATCGCGCATGACACTGACGTAGGGGCCTGGAAGGCTCTGAGACATAAGATTATTGGAAGACTTTGTCGCGTTCAAATAGCACATGACACTGACGTAGGGGCCCAGAAGGCTCCGAGACGTTAGAATATTGGGAGACTTTGTCGCGTACGAATCGCGCATGACACTGACATAGGGGCCCAGAAGGCTCCGAGACGTTAGAATATTGGGAGACTTTGTTGCATACGAATCACGCATCACACTGATGTAGCGGCCTGGGAGGCTCCGTCTGGCTGCCACGTCCCTCTCTCCTGAATGCGAATCACACAGGCACGGACGAACGCAACTAAAAGCGATATTCATCTTACTGTCGACAAGCACTCCATTCGAAATATGCAAATTAGGAGCCAGTCCAGAAGAACCTGTTTATACATGCCGGTCATTCACAGGAACACGGTCCAGTCTGCACCTTCCCCCCTTGATGTGAGCTCATTTTATTCGTTTATCCAGTCATTTGTGGAGTTGCGAGTTTGGCTTCTGGTTCATATGCTGCCATTACATGGCTCGTGGCCTCTGTATGTGACTTTGCCATCGTCCGTTTTCTTTTGATGAGGTCTCGCTAACTTCTACCATCAGGCAATAAAAGGAACACAATATTTATTAAGGCAAGCTCAGAAATGACATTGTTGCAGAGGGGAAAGCATTAAAACGCCTAACACAGTGTTTGCTTAACATTCCAAGCATTGCCCACAGTAATGATCTATAACTAAATACTCAGGCAAGATGACAAAAAATTTTCACGGACAAGATAATAATACGCTTAGGAGAAAGAGACATAAACCACACTGGGAAACAGTCATTGCTAACAAATCAAATTGACTTGATAATGACTACGGTAGTTTGTTAGAACATAAAATGCAGCATGTCAAGACAAAAAAGACATACCTCTGGGATATTGTCACATGCAGCAAAGAGTCAGTAATATTTCTTTATTAAAATGGCTTGTGCTGATACGTTGTCTACTTTTAATGACTTTTTTTTCCCGGTTGCTTTTTACTGTGACCATTTTAATTAATGTAGCGTAACTGCTACGGCGAAGACTTGATATATTCTAGCTGTGGTATTGGTGTGTGCGGTACGTGCTAATGTCCCAGTTACCAGAGGCACAGTCGCACAGAGAGAAATCCATCCATCAACATTAAAACCTCCCTTGAAATCTTTCCCAGGGGCCATTAAGTATCAAACCAGTACATTAAAGCTTTAGCAGGAGAAAGGAGGAACGTGTGGGAACATGGGGTGTGCAGCTCCAGTGCAGATTTCGACATCCGACAAAGGTGAATCGCCCTGGCCTCCGGCCTTGATTGTCGCAGGGCCTGCTCAGTATATGGGATGCGTTTGGGGTACATGTAGGGTACGCCCCGTGATCTCTGTACCCGGATGCACGTCGCAGTCACGCACGGTGCTGTCAAATTCGCTATTTTGGTGAAGCGGACAGAGCAATGGTGAAGAAATCGATTTAGAGTTCCTGGGACAGTCTGGATGATCACAAGGGGCCCTAAGAAATTTAAAACATATCTGGATTGGTCCAGATATTGAGTTGGAGGCCCAAAGATACAGTGTGCTTTCATGGGGCACAGAATCTGTAACCAACTGAGGCTGTTTGAGCTCCCAAAAACATTTTGAAACAATATAAAGGCCATTTTCTAGGCCATGCCTTCCAAGCTCACTATGGAAAGTTTCTTGCTACCTTCTGTAGCCCAGCAGATGGTCAAAGGGGTTAAATTGAATCTTTACCCCACCAACAGTAAAAAGAGACATGTTACATGGGGCAAACTCAATCTAATTGACTGTGGGCTTTGTTATTTCAGAAATCATTCCAAAAGGTAAGCTCTTTACACCATAATCCACGAGTAGCCGTAACACCCTCTGAGGGTGACCCGATAATTGAGCTAAAATGATAATCAGGTTAGACACGGTGCCTATTTGCCTCCATGGGAACCTTCCCACTGTAAAGCGGGCTCCGGTGGGAGATGTGTGATTCTCCAACATTTCCCATGAATAACTGTGTCCCCCCCACCCCTGGCCCCCCCGAGAAACAAAACGAGGCGGAGATAGCGTCGGATTCCGCAAGGGTCCCGGAAACAGCGCATACAAATCGTTAGAGCTTATGTGCGATTAATCATGGGACAATTAAGTTATTTTTCAGTCGGGCTTGTCAGCAGCTGCAGTTTATAACAACGGGAATCGGGACATCGAGTGGCATTGTGTGCCCATTATAAGAACGATGGCTTCCATTAAGATTTTTTTTTTATTATTGCTGCTAGACCAAGAGGAAAACGTTCTAATGAAAGCCTTACCAATTAGAAGAATGGGTCGGCCACAAATCACTGGGTTTACATGCTTGTCGCTGTAAATGAAATTGTCACTGCAGTGCCGGTAATTTCAGTTTTTGTTTTTTTTATTTTGTTTGGTGTAGGATTGTAGAGCATCATCCTTTTCATAGTTAGGGTAGGTACTCTGTAGCAATAACAGAGTGGGAGTGTCTGTAGTATGTCAGGATACACATTACTAATAGACATATTTAGTAATGATTAGTGTGTGGATATATATGTGTGTGTGTGTGTGTGTGTGTGCTTACAGTATGTATACTCTAATGTATGATGAGTACTTATGCATGTATGCATGCACATTGTCTATGTTAAATGGATAAATAGTGAAGCATAGCAGAGATGCTTAGCGATGAAAGGGCTCCTGCGGAAGTATTTTTCCTGGTATGAAGAGATGAAGATTTAAGAGTCGACCACACGGCAATCAGTCAGTTGCCCCCCCCCCCCCCCCCACGACCCAGGGGACACGCCCTTTAATGACCCCTATGATGTCATCGCGGCCTCTGCCAAACCCACCATGTTTCAGCAGACGCCTTTCCCAGCCGCCAGCAGGTGGCCCCGCTGCACATCTGCGAGGTGAAGAAGATTGATGAATACGCAGCCGTGTCCTGGACGGCGCTGCCAGGTCTCATCAGCACAGGGAGCGTGCGCGGAACACCAGTCAGCTACGGCCTGGTTACTGGCTAGGTTATGGGCTCGGGCTTCGCCGGTCGACAGAGACCAGACTCGCCGTAATGAGGCGGGAGGTAAAGTCAAGACATGGCCTCCGAGTCTGTCACTAATAATGCAGGAATATAAGAAACGTGTCAGAGGAGGCGGGTGGCTGCGATCTGTCCCAGCGGGGAGGGTCATGTGACCGTAATTATTCGCATGGATTCGTTCCACCTGTTCTTCTTTTCCAGGACTGCGGTATGTTAGTGCGTCATGCTTTCATTTAGACAGTGCTCTCAGACCGGGGGCCCCCCTTTAATTCGGGCCTGAATGTCCGGGCTGTGTTGTGTGAGAATGAGGTCTTTGTCCTCCTAGCTCCTCTGCCTTCCTTGCTGCTTGTCTGCTCAGAAGGCTAATAGCTGTATTGCCTTACCCATACTATTGCTCTTCAGCCCTCAAAAAGATGTCCTCTAATGAGCCAGTGCGGCGCGTACATAATACATACATGCTGTGGGACCCTGAGTGTGATAAGCTAATAAAAGATAAAGGATGGATGAATGAATGGATGGATGGATTGATGGATGGATGGATATTTAAATGAATTACATTATACAATATACAATTAATCATGCCTTTATAATTAAAAATATGTATGCAAACCCTACGTGTTGTATATGTGCGTATGAGTGGCTGTTAACAAAAATAAAAATGATGACGAGGATTACACTATTTTGTAACCCACATATTAACAGAGGCAGAATAAGAGAGTTAGCATGGCCGCAGGAGAACACCACCCTGCTTCGGTGTCTGCCCGCTGACGGACTCCTGCAGCGGCCTTTAAATTGCTTTTTACGTGCCCTGGTACCAGCTGGCCGCGGGTCACCCCACCCGACCCGTCAGCCGCTCACGCCCCCGAAGGTCCATGTAGTGCTCATGCAGAGTTATTTTCCAGCGAACAACGTCTTCCCTCCGAGAGCAGCAGGCATAACGATAAATGGCATGTCTTTTCTATCCAGCACGGTACCTTTCCCTGCACGTGATGTGACTTCCCCTCACTTGGGAGATCAACACGCATCTTCCTAGTCTTCCTGCAGGAACTCTGTCCCATGCGTTTAATCCAACCACGGACAGAGGCCCGACGTTTTCTTCTTTCGTGTTAGCGGTGTCTGTTCCCGTCGCACTGGTTTCAGGTTTTCTTGCTCCACACTTTTACATTTGGATTTGAATATGCAGCAGAAACCCTGCGCAGGCAGGCACTCCCCGGGAAACCCCAGAAGACGATAGGCCTACATCGTTATATTCACATAAAGTTATTTAGCAGATACTTTTTTTCCAAAGCGACTCAGAAGCGAGCCAGATAATACATCAAAAGCAAACAGTTGTCAAAAAGCCAACTAGGCATAAGTGCAGATGGGCTGAGCTTCCAATGTATAAATGCACACACAGTGGTTTGTATTACCATATATATATATATATATATAGTGGCATCTGCAGGCACACAGTGGGTAATACAATTGCTAAAGGTGGTCAAGGTCTGGACAGGATTCACACAGGACATAGGCAAGGACACACATAACAATCGGGAACACACAAACACAATAACAAATACATACCGGGGCTGTATACACAGCTGACAAACTTGCAGTGCCATTTCACCAGTGCTACACTGCCCCCCCCCAACACAGCCATCCTGGTGACCACCATTCCCAGTCCCCACCTCAGCTTTCAGACAAGCCCTAAAGGTTAGGTAACGGCCACCAGTGTGCCATATCCAATGGGGGGGATCCATCAGCTCCCAGGCTCGTGAGCACTAGTGAAGCAGAAGGCATGGGGAGGCTGGCAGATGCTGGGCTTCTGAGAGGCACTGACATCGCACGTTTCCTGGGCGCCCACCTTTCACCTGGCGTGGCTTGGTCAAGACCTGCAGCCCCTCCTGCTCCCTGGATCAGGTGACCTCACACAGCTCAGGGCGCTCCTCTGCCAGCTGGGCCTCCAGAGCATGACACGCCCCCTCGCGGTCATACAGGCCAGCCTCCTGGCCTCCTGCACCAAGTGCCCACGCTTGGGAACTGCTCTTGCAGCTTCTCCAGGTCCTCCCACAGTCACTCCTCATCCTCCTCAGCTCACGGTGCCTCTGGGCCAGCTGGGCCTTCAAGCCGCGGCATGCCTCCTCAAGGTCGAGTGGCTCCGCTTAAGCCGACTCGGCCTGCTACCCTTGGCTGTCATGCTCCTGCTCACCACTCAGCTGCTCCAGCTCGTGCTGCTCCTGCTCTGCGGACTCCTGCAGCTGCTCCCAGTCCTGCTGCTCCTGCTCTGTGGACTCCTGCGGCTGCTCCCAGTCCTGCTGCTCCTGCTCTGCGGACTCCTGCGGCTGCTCCCATTCCTGCTGCTCCTGCTCTGCGGACTCCTATGGCTGCTCCCGGTCCTGCTGCTCCTGCTCTGTGGACTCCTGCGGCTGCTCCCGGTCCTGCTGCTCCTGCTCTGTGGATTCCTGAGGCTGCTCCCGGTCCTGCTGCTCCTGCTCTGCGGACTCCTGCGG
>JAODKM010000034.1:9222492-9246131 GCA_026780845.1 Petrocephalus sullivani
GATAGGCTTCAGACATAAGCAGTTGAAATATAACACTTGGAAGCCAGGAACAAAAACTGCGTTACATTGTGTTATTCTAGTGTTAAGCCAAAATGCCAGGGGTAGGCACGGAACGCGCAGCTGCAGCTGCCCGTCGTGATTTAGTGTAATAGAAAATACTCGAAAAGTCGCCTAAATTTCATAATGGACCTTTATGGTTAACTATAAATTAAACCTGAACGCCAATCCAAAGGCTGGAGTCTACAAGCACTGTATCAGCCCCCAGGTGTCATGCGAGCAAAGCTAGGACACCTTCATCTCGGTACTGCAGGCAGGATCTGAAGCCTACAGGCACCACGGAGCGCCGCCGGCCGCGCATTACACCCCGGAGACATACCGTCAGCGGTGCCCTGCTCCACGCCGTTTGCCGCAGCTCCTCTCTCCAGAGACACCAGCTCCGACAAGGCTTCTGACACATCAGCACTTAGCGTGCGAAGCCCCAATAAAACCGACTGGAGGCTTTTCTCTGTTTTAACCACGAACTCCCGGGTATCACCGTCTCGATATTTCAATTGCCCACGCAGCTCCGGCGCAGCCATCGCTGTATGCCCCACGTGACTTCCGGCGTGATTACGTCAGCGAGCCTGACGCCATAGAAATCACAGACACACCGCGGGCTTATTAGCACGCAGATATTCCGGCGCCACCTTGTGACGGGGTTCTGACTGGCATTATTATACTGACTGGCACTAGTCAGTATAATACAAATGGAAGATGCCGGACTTTTTGAGCTGCTTATAGCAGTGATGTGCTCAAGACCATCTCTTTCGACATCAAGACTGATTCAACCCAAAAGCAAGTCAAGACCAAGACCCATCCCAACAAGACTTCATCAAAAAAGTTTCATAATAGCTTTTAACTTTTGCACACTTTTGCAGAAAAAGAAAAAAAAATCTATTGAATGCTTTTAAAACTTGTCAGCCTACATGTAGGTATGTAAGAAGTAATATAAATAAGTAGTAATAAATTTTTAAAAAGCATTATGATGCATACATTACCCGCCTCGCTAACGCTGCCGTATCTCCGTCTTCCTGCTTCTGGGGATTATACCGCCGGGGCAGCTGGGGGATGTAGTACATTTTAAGCAGTGCCACTACAAGAGGGCAGCAGGAGAATACATTTCTGCGCACTGATGGGAAAGAAATATATTTGCTTGTCGATTCAGATTATGTTATGTAATATTTCGAGACTTATGGGCAAGACCAAGGCAAGATCAAGACTTATAGATGTTCTAATGAAAGAAATGATCAAATTAAACAGCAGGGAATACCATTTCACAAGTGGTGTTCAGTACATAAAAGTTTTATGATAAAACACTGTATACATTTAAAATGAATTAACATGTATATCACAAACCATATATAAAATTACTTTGGTAGCCATTTTACATACAGTACGAAAATAGAATATCCTTAGAAAAAAATTCATAGGGTAAGTTAATTTGGAATATAAGTACCATTTACTACATAAATCAGATAGTGTTTGTTTAATATGAAAACCTTAATTTTTATTCTACCAAGTATCCCCTATCATGAATACATGTCTGATATTCATAACAAACCAAATCGCAAAGGAATCGATTGATTTATGGTGATTTTAATTGTGGCCAACACACGTCCTATAGACGGACGTGCACTAATGAGGGAGGGCTGCCCCGTACCGGGATGGCGGCTGCATTTACGCATCGCTCCCGGGAACAGCAAAGACCAAGGCGGTTTCTGTGCCTGATATCTATGGGCCAATCCGCCCTGCGTTACATGTCCTAAACCGGCCAGCCTGCAGACGCGCACCGGTCTGCGGTTCCCAGAGGGCAGATCAATAGGAAATCAGTCCAAATTTGCCTGCAATAAAAAACGCGTTATTCGAGCTGGCACCCAGAAAGAGGCGTGCAGCGCTCTCTTTTGTCTGCCCTTTAATAATCTTTATTCTAAGGAAGAGGGCGCAGCGCGCATTACCAGCGCTTACAGGCGTCCCCAGCCTCCTCCCCACCTGCCGTTTGCCCTGGAAAAGGAAGTGAGTGCTTTTTTTTCTCTGTTTTTAAGCATGGCGGTAAACGAAGGGGACGAGGCGACCGTCTCTCTGGTAGACGTGCTGGAGGAAGATGAGGAACTGGAAAACGAGGCGTCGGCGGTGCTGGGCGGCAGCGACGCGGAGAAGTGTTCGTACCCCGAGGTAAGGCTGGCGCTGGGCCCCGAGCCGCTCGTCGTCGCTGGCCGGGGGGCCGGAGCCCCATTGCTCCCTCCCAAGGCTGCTCGGCGCCGATGTCAGGCTGCGATGAAGGGCAGATGCGGGGGCGCATCCAGATGTTTTTGGTGTAAACACGTGATCGGCTGCGCGCTTATAATTAAGACGCGCTGCTGCAGCGGCATTTTACCGTCAAACTGGCCGAATGGCTGGTTGTGAAGATGTCGCTATCAGGGGAGAAATCCCTGTAAACGACGTACTTGCTGTGTCTATAATTGCATTTACTGGCTTGGATTAGGCAGTCAGTCTTCAGTTTCTGAGCCCGAACGCAGATGAACGCATGAATGTCCTGTATGTTTCTACAGTGCTTCGCAGAAATTGCACGCTTTTGTTTATTCTGTCATGAGCTGAACTTGATGCAAAAAACATACTACCAGTGTGTTAGTTGTGATTTTATTAATCAAGTTACATTTGTTTGTCGTTTTTACGGACTAACCCTGCCTGGAGAATCATTAGGCAGGTCCTATTTCCAGAGAAAATTGTATGTATTTGTCTTACTCCAAGTAAACTTATTTAGAGGGAAAATGTAACATGAGTATGCCACAAACAACAATAAAAGAAAAGCTTGTCAGTGTGCAGAATTATTAGACAGAGAGTAAGTGGATTTTTCTCTCATTTAATCATTTAACATTTTTAGTTATTCAGTCTAAATAAAGAATAGTTATTGGCTGTTCTATACAGAATGCTATGCCAAGTTAAATGTCTTGTATAACCACTTTTCTTCTCAATGACCATCATGAATCTGATGTCCATTGACTCAAGTTTTTGGTTTGGTCCTGTCCTATATTAGCTGAGGGAGCTAGGACCTCCTCCCAGATGCTGCACTGAGAAGTGTACTGCTTGCTACCTTGGTAAAGCTCATACTTTGCTAAGGCCCAGTAGTTGCAGATTGGATCAAGTGATAAAAGGTCATTAGATAGGCCTTTCGTACCTTTCTTGGCCAATTTATAGAATACTTGCATGGGAAGGGACATTGTCCTGTATGAATATCATAGCCCTTTTAAAAGCTTCTGATGTGTTCTTGTGCCAGTGTTTAAAGAAGGTATTTACTAGAATTTGGCAGTAGATCTTGTAGTTAATTTTTACACCATCTGCAAGTCAGAAAGGTCCAACAGGTTCATCACTTTTAATTGCAGCTACCACCATCAGTCAGTTCAATTCAATTTGTTTTTATATTGTGCCCTTCACAACAGCGTTGTCCCAGGGCGCTCTACATGGGTTTGTTGGGATACATTACTGTATGCAAAACAAAGCAGAGTAGAACAGAGAGAGTGAAATGCACAGAATGAAAGAAAGAAAGCAATTGCTAACGGAGGAGAGAAACCAAAAACTCCCAAGCAGGGAGAAAAAAAAACCAAGGTCAACTGGCTGCCCAACCCCCCCTGGGCATGCTAGCATCACAGAATGACATGCTAGCATCACAGAATGGCATGCTAGAATCACAGAAAATGAAAGAGTGAGCTTGCTTGCTCAGAGTGATAACTGTGGTCAAACTGTGAAGTCCATCAATGAATCAGTCCTCCCCGCCAGCCCTTTTGCAGTGGCAGATTAAAGGGTGCCCCCACGATATTGTAGTGGTAGGCCCAGGGTGCCCACATTTGTCAAGGTCAAAATGATCTACCTACATTAAGAATGCCAAATATGTTATATATTATATATTTTATATTTATATGTACAATATATGTTGCCGAACCTTGCATCACTGCATGAACCCTTAAAGCGCAGTACAATTCAAGACTTGGTCCAGCTCTCCCACTCATTTTTATATCCATTTTTAGTATATATAAATTGTACGGCTAGCTGGGTCACTTTGCTCGCCAGAGTTTTGCATCAGCTCGCAAAACATTCGCAGTTTCTGCCGGGTGGCGCGTTAGAAGAGAAGGGACCTAAGTTGATATAGTAACCTAATGTAACAAAGTTTCAATGTTGCGCGATCTACCTGCACTGGTCGATCACCATCGATGTATTGGGCACCCCTGCCCAGTGCAACGTCACCACATCCATGGGACTGGACCAGGACTCCAGCTCAGATGGTGCCCACAGCACATAGCATTGTGTTGCGAGCGATTTAGCATCCCAAACAAAAGCTGGCAAACTGTCCCACAATATGGGGGCCTGTAGCAGAACGCAGAACAGTGTGCTCCCAGATAACAGCATTACAGAAGTCTAGCCTCCTGTACCCTCCGCTACCTTGTTGGTGCTTAAAGCTGGTATCCATTCACTAGGAACTCTCATCCTCTCTGTCCATGGAACCTTTGTACTGTCAGTTTTGAGACGTATCTGTGCTCATTCTTGACGTTTTAGCTTGTGTGCTGTATTGAGTGGAGGATTTCCCAGCTTTTGCGACCTTAGCAATGTCACATAGCACCCTGTATTTAGAACTTCCAGAGATTCCATTCAGATTGCAGTATTGAAAAATCGTGGCATTTGATACAGTATGAAGCATTTCCCCCTTTAAAGTTTCCCCTTTAATTTGACACAGATCTTTGGCAGGTAATTTGTGGCGTTTTCCCTCCACATGCTTCTTTTGTCATCTTTGGCTGCTGGCCACAAAACAATTATAATGTTTTAGAGGTAGTGCTGGGCGGTATACCGGTTCATACCGAAAACCGGTATTTATTTTTGTTATGATATGGATTTTTCTTATACCGTAATACCGGTTTAAATAGCCTAAGCAACATCCGGAAAATGGTGCAGCAGACACTGTTTAAAGGGGGACCGTTTTTATTGGTACACCGCTGAACATGCATGCAACGGACTACCTACGTTATGGTGCGTTCGATAATCCCGATGAAGTCCAAGGTGCGACACGTCACAACCGACCAATTTCCCATTCGAGCTACTCAACTCGGAACAAACATGGCTGCCTCCACGAACACGCTGTTATTGTCGTGATCTGAACATGAAAGCTCATGGAAAGACATTTATTACTTCACATAAAAGACCGCGTGCAATTACATTGATAACTAGTAATACATTTAATAATATAACATTTTTAAATATCTATAAAAGAGAGAAGCAGTAAAGCACTTATTATTATTGACTGTGTAAGCTGCCATGTTGAAATGACGTCACATCCGACTTCAACCTCGGAAAAGGGGCGTTGTTCCAGAAAGAGACAAACGGATGCAGGATTAGAGTTATGGTGCGTCACGCACAAGTTCTCCGCGTTTCAGTACAACAAGTTGGAAAACCATTTACCGATGCCGGGGACTACAAGTACCTTAAATCTGACAGGTTATCCGACTAAGCGAGAAATCCCAATATCACAGTATTTTGTGCTTAAAAACACCCTAGCAACATAATATGGTGTGTTGACCAGTTAAATGAGCCACGAAGACGCGAGCGATAATAAAACTACAACTTCTATTGATTAAAGGGCGCAGCCATCTTGAATTCTGAAGTCGGGTTGTGTCGATTCCTCCCAGTTCACAACTTGAAATTCCCAGTTCGGGGGCCGTTTCAGTTGCAACTTCCGGTCGTGGACTCGTAATTTACGAGTTACGAGTACAACTGGAACGCACCATTACTGAGCGGTGAAAATGGACAGAGAAGCTTTAGAAGACACAGAAGAATTTTTGCTGAAAAAGGAGCTGTCTCTGTTGTCCGGACGTATTTTGATTTTAAATGGTCGGATGTGGAACAGACAACCATTTATTGCGAACACTGTCAAGCTAAAGTTGTCACCGGATTGTTTACATTAGCAGTGTAGTTGGTTTACAAAAATATTTACTATTTATTCCTTTTCTAAGACTTGTTCAGTGCAATACTTTTGACAAGCACCTATGAATATTTTGCTAATTCTAAATGCCTCTTTGGATGCTTGAAAATGTTTCGTTTTTAAGTTGTTTGCAAAATTTGTTCAATAAATATAGGTTCTATATTTTGAATGCAGTGCGATTCCTTCTCTTCATTAGTGCCACCCCCTTGAAAACTGTATCACTTTATGGGGCCATGCAAACCTGTATTACTTGTGTGCAAATTGTTATTTTTTTTGTACAATGTATAATTCTCATGATAGTAGAATAGGTTATTCCTAGTCATTCTAATATGATAATTGAAGTGGAAAATATGGTTAATACCCACTGATGCATGAGAAAAAAAAACAGGTAGGACAGAAAACCTGCTGGGTACGGGCACTCCAGGATTAGGGTTGCCTACCCCTGGGCTAAATGATTGTATATTAAATCTGATTAACTAATATGATGGATAGCTCTTATATGGAAGGTTTTTATGCTGTGTTTTTGACTTTGCATCTGTGTTTGAAAGCAGCTGCATGGTTCAGTAATCTACTGTCATGATGGAGTAGACAGCTAGTTGAATGAGGCCGTTGGCTGATGCTGTGTCCTGTTGTGGTGCAGGGCTACGTGAAGAGACAGGCATTGTATGCGTGCAACACGTGCACACCGAGGGGTGGCGAGCCGGCCGGAGTTTGCTTGGCCTGCTCCTACACGTGCCACGAGGGCCACGAGCTTTTTGAGCTCTACACCAAAAGGTGAGCCTTAGAGTCTCTGTCACCTGTTGTCTGTCTTTAGCAGTGGTTCTCAACCTGTGGGGAGGGTCTCGTGACTCTGGGGGGAGGGGGTTATCACATATCTGGGAGCCGTAGACAGAGATTTTTCTCAACGCACTAAGAAGTTGTGAAAATCGATCAGTGTTTTTTGGGAGAGAAAATGTTTTAGAACCACTGTAAGCCATTTTATACAAGTACCTGCTGCTTTTAGGTGCACAGTGGTTTGTTTCATGATGAATCAGTGGGAAGCAGCACCTGTAAACATTTCAGTATTTCAGTAAAAATTCAGTATGTTAATTCAGTAATGAATATATATAATATATGACACACACACACAGTACAATCCCTCTTAACCAGCTACCTTGGAACTGGACCCATGGCCGGTTTCCATTTTGGCCAGTTAACCCAACGCATATCTATTTTCATTTCGGCACAAATTCTCGCCACAGATTCACCGCTTTAGTGCCTTAAGACACGTATCCATAGAAACTATGATTTGTTTACGTTTTGTACTCATCGTAAAGGGAGGGAAACAGTTCGGTAAAAGAAATCAGAAAATGCTTCTCTAATTTAAATTCCGAGAATGTTTGCTTCAGTCATGCAAAGTTGCGTTCTTTTATACGTTCCATGTACTCCGACTCCAAATCGTTGCTTTATTACCCCCTCCACTTGTACTTGCCTTATAACTTTATTGTAGCCCGGGTGCGTTCAACAGCGATTTGGCACTCCACCCTAATCCTAAGAACGCATAAAACTCGTCTCAAGCTAGCCAAAATGATTTGTGGAAAATTCATAAAGGAATATGTAAATGGAAATCACTCTGAGCATAGGAGCCCTAGCTCTCACCTTCCAGGAAAGAAGGAAGTGCGTACATATGGTATAAAGAACAACTCAGGATAAAAAAAAAAAAAACATTTTATTTTAGCAGGCTGATTAATGTGAGGTTGGTTAAGAGGGATTATAGTGTGTGTGTGTGTCTGTCTATATACCGGTATATACAGTGGTGGCCAAAATTATTATAACACCTGACAGATCTGAAAATGTTTACTTTTTTGCCTCCAAAGCATGATTTAATTTCATAATGTTCATGAAATATGCAGATGGTTGCTCATAACAAATATCAGATGAAGTGAGACCTCCTGTTTTTATCCACTTTTAACTTTTATATTTGGTATGTCCACCTTTTGCGGCAATTACAGCTGTACATCTCTCTGGTATAGTGTCAGTATATTTCCTGAGAAATCAACACTAATGGTGTTCCATGCCTTCTGCAACTCAAGTCAAACGCTTTCTTATAAATGTACAATAAATCTGTCCAGTTTTCCAACTCGTCATGAATGTGCTTGATCGCGTTGAGGTCCGGACTTAGCACAGTGATTCTCCTTATGAAGGCTCTATTCTATCGTTTATAGAGCATAATGATCACTTTGAAGATATTTCATTTGTTTTATGAGTATTTTAATGGCCAATACAAAACCAACTGAAACCTTTTAAATATGCCAAGTGTTCTAATAATTTTGGCCACCTCTGTATATATATATGTGTGTGTGTGTGTGTGTGTGTGTGTAATATATGTGTATATTGCTTGAATGTTTTTTCAGTACCCATTACTTGTATGTTTAATGATGTTTCTTTTTAGGAACTTCCGCTGCGATTGTGGGAATTCCAAGTTCAAAGACTTTGAGTGCAAGCTGTGTCCCGTATGTCCAGCTTTATTCCTCTCGTATCTTTTTGCTGTTCAGATTTGCTTACAGCAGAATGTCAGATATATAGGATAAACTCACACCTGTAGTGGCTTTCACTCCATTCAAATTAAAGTGAGATTATTGAAACTGACACTTTTCTCTTCCCTGAAGGAAAAAGATCATCTGAACACTGACAACAAATACAGCCACAATTTCTTTGGCTTGTACTGCACCTGCAACAGGCCTTACCCAGATCTAGAGGACCAGGTAAGGCCTCCTCTTCCTGAAGACTTTATCTATATTTTTACCTCGCTCATAGCACAGCAGATACAAGTTGTTCAGTTGCACGACTTTGCATACGTTCAGCGTGCAGCTTCCTTGTAAGAGGATCAGGCTGAGCTGTGCACTGATCCCCAACAGACGTGTGGGGGGAGGGACACCTGGCAACAGCGCCCAGCGTCTGAAGCCAAATTGTTCAGTGGTGCAGTGTTTAGTTTCCTTAGCAAATCCTGAAATCAGTATAAAAATATAAATGATGGAAAATTTGACTATTTAAAACAAATTCTAGGTTTAATTCTAAATTAAATATGTATCTTGATGTCTAACAGCTACATAGTAAATCAAGCTTTGTGTTCTTCATTGATCACTTTTTGAGTAAGGCCTCCATATGAGAGAGAAATATTTTAGCAGCCAAATCAAATTTTTAGGTGCTAGAATCTCTTCAAACATGAAATAAGTACATATATATACTGTATATATTCAAGCATAAGCTGAGTTTTTCAGCACCTAAAATGCGGCTTATACTCGAGTCAGGTGCCATGGGTTCCTCCAGACTGGCACCCTCTGTCCTCTCTGTAACCCCCCTGCTGTCCGATTCTCCCATGTGACATATCATGTGATCAGCTTTGCTAATAAAGGTAAATACTGTTAATTATTACTGTATTACCATAATTGATTTTAAGTTTATCACACATATACAGTATACGATCAGCATTGCTAATGCCTCATACAGACGTTAGCGACGTCTGTAAGAAGCAGTCTCCGCCAGTGCTCAGACTGATCGCTGACAGATACTGAAGTGCAGAATGACAGTGTACAGACATTGTCATTCTGTGCTATGGAAAGGGGCGGGTGCACGAGTGGGGAGGAATCGGTGCCTCTCCATAGCAAGTGCCAGGCTTGGCTGCCTGTTAGCGGTGGGGGCTCGTTCATGGATCCAGAAGGACGGATCTATGTACGAGCCTCTGCCGTCCACATATAGACATCAGATTGTCGTTGAACAGTAGCCCTCAGGCTCCTGCCAGGCGACTTTGATCGGATGTCTGTATGTAGCCTAATACAGGTGCAGATGGCATAAATACTTTTTTAGGTACCGTAAAAAACATATACCCAACTGATGTCTCAATTAATGTCGCTTTATTGGTATATATTTTGATGATTGAAACCTACAAGCAGCTGTTGCATTTCCCACCCTAGGCTTACACTCAAGTCAATAATTTTTTCCTGTTTTCTTAGGCAAAATCAGGTACCCTAGCTTATATTCCGATGGGCTTATACGCGAGTATATACGGTATATATATTTATTGTTGTTGTCTGCTCTGCCTATCATTGCAATTTCTTCTATATTGTCTTATATTACGCAATAACATAAGAACACAAGACATAGAAGGTTGATAACTGCACACAGATTGTTGTTTTTTGAAGAAGCCTATTCCTTTATTTCTGAGTCAGTGTCAGCGACCATTACAGTGTCCCTGTCACTTGGCTGGCCAGTCTAGTTTGGTCTGTGCTTCTTTTCCTGCCGACAGGCAGTGCTTCATGCGCCTTTCTCTAAGTCTCACTGAGACCTAAGTGTTGCTACATTTAGGAAACTGCACACATTTGACTTATTCTCTTCTATACTGAAAGTCCTAAATACTGAACCCCCAGCTTTATTTCAACCAAGTGAAGAAAATTCCTAAAATCTATGCAGAATGGCTACTTTCTTAGCATCTCATGCCATAGCTCAGTGTATGTCTTATCCATGAAGTGACCTCTCGCTAATCTCTGTCAGGAACTCTCTATACACATTCAGTAGTGTGTCAGTCTCCTGCTCACCCTAAAGTTGGGCGTACGCTGTGTGACTTTTGGCCCATTTTCGACCCATTTTTCATTCGCGTTACTATTTTTTGGATCGGCCCGAGTTTCGGCTTAATCGTGCGTCATGCATTGTGTAGTATACAAGGGGTAACGAGCAGTGATTAACCCCCCACGACCAGCTCCAGATCGGCAATCGTATGGTCGGATGAAAATGAAACCTGTCTGAAACTCTGGTCGCTCCTCGTGAGGGTATCACTGTTGGCAGCCCGTATGGTGTGCGCACATAAATCGGGAGCTTTGCCTTTCCAACGCATGTGATTTAGTGATATGTTTTGAGCTGGAGGTATACAAAATGGTTGGAAAAATTGCACGGTGTAAGGCCAGCTTCAGTAGTGTCTTGCGGCCGTGCACCATGGCAAAGCACCTAGAACAGGGGTGGGCAGCATCTAGAACAGGGCTGCATGCTGATTTTCACTGCAACTCCCTAATTATATCACAAATTAGAGGACTGAGTGGCTGAAGAATTCTCACACCTGGGTTTGAACAGCTGACCTTAGGGTTATGCCGAAAACCTACATACACACCGGCCCATTGCGGACTGCCTAACCCTGACCAAGACTTGACCTATGATCCCTTTGAATGTCTCCGCTACGTAACATTTGTCAGCTTATTTCCAAATCTGTTTTCTAGTTCTTTAACTGCGATATAAACTGTGTTCTCAGTTACTGCATTCCTGAAAGTGGTGTGACTTTGGGGGCCCTTCAGTTTGGCATTTTGGACAGATCTGCCAGTACTTTCTGTTGCTCTGTTCCTTAAGCCTGAGAAACTTGCTCCATATGCTTTGAGAGTTCCTGCAGATTCCCTTCGTTTAGCAGGTCTTCCTTCAGCTTCTCACCTGTAGCCTCACAGCTCTCAATTGCAGCCACCGCTTGTGGAAGGAGCAGAGAATTCCTTTGAAGTGTAAGGCTGAGCTTGAATACCTCTGATAAATGATGATGCAAAAATTCACCAAAGGCAACAAAGTTTACTGCAGAATGTGCTTGGCCCGTCCCTCTATGGCAGAGCTTTTGGATGTGGCTGTGAAGTGCCCCGTGTGATAATGGACAGCAGTGAATTGTCCCTGCATAATTTGGCTGAAGAAGAACTGAGTGTGCCCGATAAATGCATCGCAGCCGGCACTGAGTTTTACCCCCCGATCAGTTTTGTACTGTACAGCCTATCTTTCTGCTCCTAATGCGTTCAGCTCCCTCTTATTTTTGGGACTGAAATGGTATGTTTTCCCTACCAGGTGCAGAAGATTATAGACACTCTCCATCATTGGCACTGACCATTGCGTGCAAAGCATTGCCAAACCCATAGGGTAGACGGTGCAAAGACAGGACATGTTCACTTCTCACTTCTGAGAGAGTCATGTAAGCTACATATCAGCATGCTTCTTTATTGTCACCTTTTTAAAGTCATTCCAGCCACTAATTAAGTTCATTTGACCAGCAATCTCTTGCCCTACATGAGCGCAAAAGTAGCAGCACAGGTAGTCCCTGGGTTAGGAGTGCTTGACTTACGGACAACTCGTACTTACGAACGGGCTGCTCTAAAGTCTATTATAT
This sequence comes from Petrocephalus sullivani, assembly GCA_026780845.1. Classification (NCBI taxonomy): domain Eukaryota; kingdom Metazoa; phylum Chordata; class Actinopteri; order Osteoglossiformes; family Mormyridae; genus Petrocephalus; species Petrocephalus sullivani. Next base: position 9,234,660 of record JAODKM010000034.1, read on the forward strand.
TACAAACCAAAGTTAAATACAGTGGTACCTCAGTTTATAAGTTTATTTTGTTCCACTGAGCGACTCGCAATCTGAAAAACTTGTATATCAAAGCGAATTTCCCCATAAGGAATAATGGAAAGTCTGATAATGTGTTCCTGACACCCAAAATATTCATTTGAAAATAATTGACCATGATTTTGTAATCACAACTTAAGACACAATAAACAGTTGCTTTACACACAAACACATGGTAAGCTAACACGGATGTCAGGTCGCTGGGTCACAAACGTTTACTGAGAGTGAGAATAGTGTATGCGCATCTGACATGCATTTGTTCCGCGCAGCGAGAAAACGAGAAAAACCATCAGCTCAATCATACCGAGAGCATATGAGCTCGTCAGGTGAGACTCGGGTCGTCTCGGTTTCGGTTGTGACTCACTCGCATGGGAAAAGCATCATCTTGCGGGACATGGTCTGCAATACAAGGCAAACATCATAAAAAATTTTTGCTCGTCTTGTGAAAAATTCGTAAACTGAGGTTCTACTGTACAATGGTTTGTAATAATGAGTGCATGCACTACTTTGTGACGCTCATGCGTCTTTGGTGGTTCATTGGCTCGACGTACCGTATGCAGTTACTTTTTTACATTTTTACTGTATAATTATTGTTATTATGAAATACTGTATTCTTTCTCTGATTTACCTACAAACTTTGGGACTTACTTTGGGAGTAATCTCATTTGTAACCTAGGGACTGCCTGTACTTTTTCCCTTTGCCATAATGTAACCAGGTGAACTCTTATAGCTAAGCTGATTTAAAACTGCCTTGCAGACTGAGGAGCGGCAGGCCCGGGAGACTTAGTTAGTACCTAGAGGAAACCCCATGACAACATGGGGAGAACATGCAAACTACACACGTGGAGCCATTTCAGAAATCTGAACCTTGTTCCCAGAGGTCTGAGGCAATATTGTTAACAACTGCGCCACCCTTGGCTTAAATGTGAAAACAGAAAATACCTAATTCGATGCTGTGAATACAATACAGTACAATACAATACTATTTTATTTGTATAGCGCATTTTCACAACATTACACTGTCTCAAAGTGTTTTACATTCTCTGCCCAAAGTCCCCAGTGAGCAAAAAAACTCCCTAGAAGGAAGTAACCTTGGGAGGAACTAGAGTTGGGCGATATTCAGTTTTCAAATGCGATACAATGTCTTTTAATAATATCACTATATACGATATTATCGCTCACACAACTGCAACACTGAACGACGAAAGTAGGGAATGATTAAAAACAAAGCTTCTTTACCGAGTTCTTAACAGCCCTGAACCAATTGTAAGAAACACAAGGAAGTCCGATGCCGCACTGTCAGGTACACACACAGTGGGGGATTTATACAAAGCTAGGGACACAGGAGGATCAGTCAGGGTTCACATATGACACTGGTAACATATGCTACACAGTAGGGAAATACAACTATTTACAACAACAACAACATAATAAGGGGCTTTGTACGCATCGAGCGCGAACATGCTGGGATATGATAACTCCCCTCGGTGCTACATTACTTTTAAAAAGTGTCATTAACAAAAATTGCAGGATTTGGCCACAAAGGGGCATTTAGGTGTCACTCTTAAGCCCCTTTCAGACATGCACTGCCACCTGGTACTTTTTAGACATACCTAGAGGGGCTGTATATGTGAACAGATCGAAATGACCGAAACAGACTTTACCCTGCTAGATCCGTAATAGAAGGTCTGGATAATCTCTGAATGATCCTCATTTTATTTTTTATCTTGGTTTGAGACATTGGGAAATATTAATGTTTCTAAGTAGTGCAGATGGAATTATTAGTCGAATTATGAAACAGGATGACTTAATTTGGAATAAGAAAAACGATTTTTTCCCAAGATGAATGCAATACGCTTCCGTTATATATATATCCCTTTCCATTATTTTGCTGATATTGCAGGTACGTCTAAATAAATGTAGAATTAATATCAAAACTAAAACAGTGGTCATTGCAGAAGATATATTTATTATGTGTCATGTCCTGCGTGCTACATGCTCTACTCCAGCGCCACCCCGCAGACCAACCAGAATATTTCTGAATGTTGTAAACGCAACCCTCGAAAATGTCTGGACTTGAATAATTCTCCGGAAAATGTTCGGAGTTCCTGTATGAATATGGCTTTAACTTAAGGTTTCCACCTTTCATGCAAAAAAATAAAGGACGCCTACCATAGTGGGGACTTGCCGCAACCACGATGTACCAAATGATGCACCAGTAGTGGTAAATCGACTTCAAAACCGTATTGATTAAAAAAGGGACGTACAATTTTATTGTCAAATACGGGACAATTCAGTATTTTAAGGGATGTGTGGCAACCCTACTTTAACTACAAGCAGCAAGGGCTGATGATAAGCAAGACAATCGTCTAGTATTTTTCGAGCAGGTCAGCCATCTTTGTTTTCTTCAGTGCGGGTGTAACACGTGTTTGACGGTTATCATTTCAAATTGAAAGTTGACATCGTTAGTAAAGGTTTTCAACATCGGCATGATAATATCGATATATTGCCCAAGCCTAGGAGTCAAATAAACATTGAATAAAATATTTTAGTAAAATTATTCAAATTATACTACTTGATGAAAAACACTAAAACTACTAAACTAAAACAAATTGAAATAAACTTTAATCTTTTAATCTGTCTTCAGCAGTTTTTTTAAATTATTATTCTCTGTGTGGGACAGTCACAACTGCCAACTAGCAGGGAAAACCTAGTCACAAAATAAAAAATTCAGCCGCATTGGTGACCATTTTCGGTGCCATCTGGAGCGCTGTATGTTGGTAAATCTTGAGTGTTTTGTACAAAAGTATTAGCTAAATGGGTCATTGTAAGCAGGTTTGCCCATGCAGGTAATCAGACTCTTTCTCCTAGATTCCAGATGAGATGATTCAGTGCGTCGTTTGCGAGGACTGGTTCCACGGGAGAGTAAGTGTAAACTGTTTTTTTTTTCTTAACATTTTTCTTAACCTTCTAAAGCTCTAAAGCAGGGGGAAAATGTTTCCTTGAGTACTTCCCCCATAATGTATTCAAGTATGATTGTATGCAAGTAATGTTATGTTAATGATATTGTTAACCATCACTCAAAATATCTTAAAGCAGTGGTTCTCAATCCTGTTTCTGGAGGAGCCCCTACCAGAGTGTTCTGATTCTAGCCCACATGCTTTCAGCCTGCCAAAGAGATTATTAGCCTAATAATGGCCATCTGAGCCTGATTAAGGCAGGGCTGGAATGAATACATTCTGACACGGGCTCCTCCAGGATCAGGACTGAGAACCATTGCTTAACAAAGGGGTTTGATAACTAAGTAAGTGGGATGAGGGTCTCCATTGTGACAGCGGCTCTGGTCTGCAGCACCTGGGCTGCAGGGTGGCGGAAGGGGTGGAGATGCAGGAGATGGTTTGCGAGGCCTGCATGAACAAGGCGCCTTTCTTGTGGACCTACGCCGCTCACCTGGCAGGTGAGCTTCCCGGGTCAGGCTCAACAACAGCCGCTAGTCACTTCCTAAAGGGTCATGCTGAGTGTCTGTGTGTGCAAAGTGAACCCAGTCAAAGTGGATGACGAGGTGAAGGAGGAGAAGATGGTGGTGAAGAAAGACGAGAGTGACAGCAGCTTCCGGAATGGCACAGAGGAACCCTCGACCAGCCTGCATTGTCAGGGGGAGGAGAAGGTGCCGACCAGTGTACTCTGCCAAGAGGTTTGTTACCAGCAGTCGCACATGCTGCTTGTAGCCAGTAGAGGGAGCTGCCAGCGAGCATCGGGCTAATCTACACTAGCAGCCTAAATTGTGGAAACACAATTTTATTAATTGTCCAATGTATAATATTTACAAACATTCTATTATTGTTTTCAAACATTACCACCAATATCGTGTGTGAATTTTTGAAGCGTAATGCTGAAAATGCTAGGTATTTTCAAGAGCTGGGTGGTGGGTAGAGTTTCCTGGTGTGACTGGGAGATGACATTACTGATGATGATTATACCACAGCACTGAAAGGTGTTGATTATTTTTCTATAAGTGCACACGTAGTGCTGCCCAGGAGAATCGTTGTAGTAATCCTTTATTCTAATTAACATTATTTAATGGAAACTATGAAAGCAAAGTAATTGCTACCAGTCACAGTCAGACGAGGACAGTGCTTCAGGCTGTGGTCAGTGTTTGAATATCAAATTGATTTATTGATGAAATACAATTGTAGTCCAGTCATACTTTACAGTCCTGTTTAATTTGCCTAAATGAGATGGAAAGCCAGACCAGGTTTAATAATTGGCAAACGCTATATGTCAAGTTTTAAAGCTAAATTAAAAAGACAATGGCTGAATAGCTATAAACGTCTAATGCACAGCTTGGAGTGAATGTACCTGCTTATGCCTTGGTTACTACACATTTGTGCCTTTGGGCTCATCAGGCACTTTCCACCTAATAGCTAGATTTTGATCGTAGCGACGGACTATTTTCATTGTATGGTGGCTTGGGTTGTATATAACCGAAATATTTAATGGTAGTAGGGCTTGGTGGTATCTAAGGAAGCCAGTTTCAAGCCCATGGAATCTCGCAATTGTGACTTTATATCTCGCAAATCCGACTTGGTAACTCAGAATTCTACTTTGCTTCAGGTGGTTCTTCGTCTTCAGAATCATGCATCAAAAACCAAATAATGCACAGATCGTCGTGCATGAACTCTTCTAAAAGCACAACGGGGTTTAGGAATCGTTTCATTTTTGCATATTCCATCTTACACTCTTATGAGAGCCACAGACACAGGAGACGGCTGAGCTTTGGGTCAGCGTGCCGGGTCAGCTATTTTCCTAGGACCGCTGGAGCATTCCTCAGGGTTCGGGGCCCTGCCCAAGGGCCCAACAGAGGGATGATCATTTATCCAGCCAAATTATTCTTTCACATTAAGAGCCACACAAAAAAAGATTCTGACAGAGGAATCTCAGCGCAGCTCCCGGTGAGCAGGAATGGCGTATCGATGCTGTGGTTACTGTAAAGCGGGAGACATCATGCTCCACCCACAGACTGCAGTAGCTCCGCCCCTCCTGCAGTGCCTTACCTTTGACGCAGTGGTGATTTCTAAGCCCGCTCCCTCTATTTGAGCTACCGGGGCGGTCACACATCGCATCCTCTCCCCTGTGAAGGTCCAGGCCAATGGAGCTATATCTGGCAAGCGAAAACGCCAGGAGGCGGAGGGCCCGGCGGTGCAGTGCAGGCTGCCGGAGGCCCCGGTGCTGACCAGGCCGAGGGAGGGGGCCGTCTTCTGGCCCCACTTCTGGCGCTCCAGACTGTGCTCCTGCACCAACTGTAAGGTAGTTTGCTTAACTTGACAGGACATGGATCACAAGTCCCCTGCTCCCCAGTCTCCCAGTCTCAGTGACACGCCTCTCTGTAAACCCCCCCACCCCGGCACAGGCTGTCTATACAGATGTGGGGGTGCCCTTCCTGCTGGACGAGTCAGACACAGTCCTAGCCTACGAGAACAAGGGCAAGACAACGGATCAGGAGGACGTGTCCGAGGGCCGTGACCCACTGATGTCAGCACTCAATACGCTGGACCGTGTGCAGCAGCTGGAGATCATCTATGGTGAGACCTCCAGCCTGCTGGGGGAGCTGCTTCCAAACCACTGAGCTCGGAGGGGAGCTAACGGCGCTGCCTTTCCCTTGATCAGAGTACAACGACATGAAGACGGAGCTGAAGGAGTACCTGCAGAGGTTTGCACATGAAGGAAAGGTAGGGAGGTGTGGCTAATGGAACGTCTTAATGTTCATCTGCTGATTAGTGGGTTTCATTCTAATTAGCATATTATTACCACAGAACACTTTTGGGTCATTCTGGCTGAATTCAACAAATAGTTCACGCTTGACCATCTCAAAATTGAGCCATTTTGTGATATTTGGTTTGCCAATATGAAAATTTGTTCCCAAAAATGCTTAGTCGGCCATTTTTAGATGCCTGTATCTTTGCAATGGTAATACCTAGGCATCTGGAAAAAAATTGTTTGATGTTCAAGTCTTTGGTCGAAATCCAAATATGTATGACACAAAATTTTCTCTAATCTGTCAAGGGGCCTAAAATCTCATGGGGTAGTAAAATTGTACTAAAATTTCACTTTTCATAGTCTATAAAAGGAACAAATCATTAAATTTTTTTTTTTCCTATGACAGAGTACAACTGCTTTAGTGAAACTTTAACACCCTGCACTATAGTGTCTTTACAGTATGAAGGTATGAAAAAGTCTGATCTGTCTAGCTGACAGTGTAAGATTTGCATATACATAACATGCAATGTTAATTATAATATTGCACATTGTCCAGCCCTATAATATATTGCAGCCGAATTCAGCACAAAGTACCCCGCCTCGCATTGTAATGTCATTTGGCACTAGTTTTTAGTACTAGTTTTAAAAGTAGTACTAGTTTTTACATCAGTGGAAAACCAACACCTTGAAGTACCCAAATGTATGTATCTGGTGCAGTGGTAACCTTAGAGTAAACACGCTCCAGAATAGACATTACAGCTACTGTGCTGTCCTGGAAATCTCGGCTGGTTACGGCTACCGCCTGTGGGAAGTGTACGAGGAGCTTTTCTACTTTATAAATGACAAAATCCTCACTCACAGCTTCACTTCATACCTAAAGAAAGAGGATAGTTCTTGCCTAAATATTGCACTGAAAGACATTCTGAAGTGAGGTTGTAACCTGTTAACAGGGGCACAGCTGGGGTATCATGGCTGTCACCATCTAGATTAGATCTTAAGTGATTATCTTGGTGGATTTTCTGGTGACCACGCCCCCCGCTCACTGGGCAGTGATTACATTTCGTGGTGGCACGATTTCAGCACGTACTTTTCGAAAATGAGCCAATACTGCAGAACAAAGATGGCCATTTTGGTGTGATGTAGTGCAATTTCATTGTTAAATTGTGTGTAATGTTAACCCTTCTTATTGATTTTCTGGATAGAAATCGAATAACATGCAAATCAATGAAATGATGGTTTTGCTTTTCATTGTGTCACGTCTCCTTCACGACAGACACTGAAAAGCAGTGCCTCTTGTGCATTACATTTCCACATGGCACAGTTTCTGTGTGCTGCACACTGTAAAACAATACATTGCATTGATGTCTACTTTTCAAAGTGGCACAAACTCTGCTCCATGAATGTGGGTATCATCAGCGTAGCAGTGGAAGCTCAGATTGGATTGTTAACAGTATAGCTGTTGGATAGGATGAAGGGCTGGGACAATTATTCGACGTAATCAACAATCAACGTAATCAACTGTGATTATAAAAATTTGTCAACGTGGAATTTTAGTGTTGAGGCAATGCAATTGCAATGCAATTTTACTTATATAGCACATTATCACATTACATTGTCTCAATGCGCTTTACATTTTCTCTGCCACATAAAGACCCCCCAGTGAGTAAGCCAGAGGCAACAGTGGCAACTTCCTAGAAGGAAGAAACCTTGGGAGGAACCAGACCCAAAGGGGGAGCCCCTCCTCCAGGGGCTGGCAGAGGAGTCAATCAAACAAAACAAGATGACAGAACTAAGTTAATACAGAACATGTATTGAAATTTCTGTCTCTCTGCAGGGGCAGACAGGTGCTGGCACGGGTTGATTCTTGATGACAAGATCAACAGTGGTACAGCAGCAGGGAAGGAAGGAGAGGCATCGCAGGGGCAAAGGGCAGGCAGGCAGGAGGGGAGTTGCTGGAAGTAGAGGTAGTGGTCTTGCAGACAGCAGAGGTGGAAAAACTCATGGGTCTCCAGGCAGCACACCCCAGAAGGGGTGGGGGGGAAGTAAGAAAATAGTGTATTAGCCAGAGCTGAGGAAACTAGAGGCAGTGCAATCAAAGTGATCGAGTGCAATATCCATCTAGGCTCCGGCAGATCTGGCTATAGCAGCATGAGAAAGCGGGAGAGACAGGTGGGAACACAGGCATGGGGACTGCCTGAGCATCAGCACTCTAGTGTAAGGCTAGAGTGACAGCACTGACGCATCAGTTTATCCAAAGCCAAGGACACAGATCCCCACCCAGCTCTTCGCCTCATAATGTTGGCCTAACTGTGAGTGAGCGACTAGCTGGAACCAGAACTAGGTTTCCTATACGATAAACTATGCAAGTGTGTTTTTAATCTAGACTTGCGTTGTGTAAAACCGCGTAAATGTTTTGTGACTGCAATGCATAAGCTAAACGTATTGTAAGGGAAAGTACTTTATTTTCTTGGAGGACTTGCTGTAGGTGGCAACATATGTAGAAAATCCCACTAAACAGAGCACATGCATTTGTGTGAGTCAACGCAAGTAATATGAAAAAAGCAAAGGATGATTTGGGCTGATTTGCGCATTCGCTACAGCTTGTGATACACGAGGGGCTGCAGTTGCAGAAAAGTGTAAGTGATGCTGTTGCCAGTGGGAAAAGCATTCGCCACTTGTGTATACCTGCTTGGAAGATATTCAAATTGAACTGCAAATGCCTCAAAAAACTTAAAATAAGATTTACAAACGAGGTGGAACACATTATGTATGTTTCTAATTAAAGATTTTTGGCATGATTTTTTTTCATTTATATTTACTAGTGTTAAAAATATATAAAGTAGGGGTGCACCGATTACAATTTTCTTGGCCAATACCGATTTTCATGATGACGATTTTTTCCTGAGAACAGCGAATACAAACAAAAAGCTAATTTTCGTTAATGCAAAACTTTATTTTCATAACAAAATCTTATTATACTTTAAAAACACTCACCTAAAGGATTATTAGGAACACCTGTTCAATTTCTCATTCACAGCATTCTGCTGTGCAATCAGCCGGCTCCACTCTATTGAATGGCAGCATTTCCTAAGCTGAGAAATTTGCTGTTGGAAGCTGCCTTAGCTGGGCTGAGTTCTGCCCCTTTTCTCCCCACCAGGTGGTGACCCCCGAGGACATACAGCGCTTCTTTGAGCAGCAGCAGAGCCGGAAGAGACGGCGAGCCAATGCTGGCCAGTTCTACTGCAGCTGAAGTGGCATGGCTCCATGCGATCTGGCCACGCCCACCAAGGCAGAGCCCCATCTTTTAATACTCCTGCCATTACAGGAGTGCCAGTATAACCTACTACCCTCCCTATCCTGCCTTTCTATTTGTGCTTTTAAATAAAAATGCAGTTTCTCTGGCGAGCATCCCCCCTCCCCTCAAAGGTGTTTTTGTAATACTTTATAACAGCACAAACCTATGTGTAGTGTCCTTTTCCAGAACACTGTCCTGACCAAAACGGAAGTTTCATTTAGTGACCTACTTTGGTTTGCCAGAGACATGTTTCTTCCTGTTTCTGCACAGACTTCGCTGGTGTGTTTTGAAGTAAGAAATTGCTCTTGTTGTAAGTAGCTCTGTTCCAATTGCTTTTGTCCGGATTCCTGGAGCCAACTGCACATCCTCTGACGGGCCTGTCATGTTGTCTGTTGTTGCCATGGAGTGTTGGGAAGCATGCTGAAGCGTGCTGCTGTGGTAGGGTGGCACCGTGTACGTTAAGTCACATTTTAACGAAATGTCCCACTCTTAATCCCTGCAGTCGAACTTGTGGTGTCCCCTTTTCTGTGTGCGAGGTTTCGAAAAATAAAGATGAACAAGGTAACGACAGCAATGATGCTGAGCTTCATCCTTTTCTGTCTGCGGACCTTTGCTCATCCATAAATACCTCCAAATACTCACATAAGGCAGCATCTTTAAAAAGCATAAGTGAGTATTTGGTGGTTCACTTAAGGCAGTATCCTTAAAAAGCAGCAAGTGAACCACCAAATACTCACTGTCCGGGTCCGTTGATTCGTCTGCTTGTTTTTTTCATTTTTTTTGTGCATCTGCATGTCCACTTTGTAGTTTTGGGACACAGTTGGAGATAATATATATTTATTACTTAAATCTTAAATTTTCCCAAATCATCCCATAGGCTGGCCCCATAGCCCCTCAATAAGCTGACCAAATTTACAGCATTACATAAATCCAGTTCCACTGCTTGTAGAGCATGTTGTTCCACATGTTACACAAAAAAGCATTTTCTAGTTTTTCCATCTTTTTGCTTAGTGTTCAAGCTTCATCCTGAATCGTAAGATTTTGGTTGGAATCTGCATTAAACTTTAATGACAACTCTTGAATTTTCATATAGTTTTGGTGCAGTGCTTTAATTGTTAGTGTGTATGCCAGCAATCTAGTACTGGAGAGACTTTTCAAAGTCTCTATCCTGTGGTTGTCCATAGGCTCTAAACCCACTGTAATTGCCAACGAGAGGTGGATTTGGAAGAAAAATTAAAAAAAGCCCCACTAAATTGAGAGTGTGTGCTTGTAAGCCACTATAACTACCATGTTTGCAGCATTATCATAACATTGGCCACTGCAGTTATTAATATCAATGTGCATGTCCTGTAACACACCAAGAACAGCCTGGAAAAGGGACTCTTCTGAATGACTCTGAACTGGCATAAATTTCACAAAACACTCTGTGATGCAGCCATTCATTGACATGTTGCATGATGAATGCAAACTGATCAGGAATGGATTCAACACTAATCGAACTGATTATTTCTGCCAGAGCCCGCTGTCCCATAAGGTCAATAAATTCTAAACATGTTTTTGATGAGAGGTACGATGGTGTTCCCTTGCCAGCATTGCCATATTTCTCTGGCTCTTCAATCTTTCATGATCAGCCAAGCACACAGCTGAATTTTTCCAGTCACTATAGCCTGGCGTGCGTGCACACTGAACATTACCAAATAATTTACACGCAAAACAAAACACCATGCCTTTCGAAGGAGGATAAGGCAACCGCAACCACTCTCGTCACACCATTTCACCGCTTGCCAGTCTCCTTTTAGAAGAGAACCTCTTTTGCCGTTTGTGCTGTCTTTCTGAGGCAGCGACATTTGCGTCTTTGTTCTGACAAGTTTCTGGGCCCATTTTAAGCCAGTATGTCTGGATGCTCTTTCTCAGTCGGCTGAATGTGAGGCATGAACATCACTGTTGTCTCTATCAATCGTTACGTTATTAGATGCTAACAACTCGTGACGGTGCTGAATTTCCTTATTATGCGATTTACTCAAAGATTCTGCAGCCTTGAAATATCCTGCCGATTCAGGAATCTTGGTCACTGTTTTCTTTCCATTGTTGTGCTTCTCATTTCTCTGCTCCACTTTCGTATTTTCTTTCCGCCATTTTCTAACGTTACTATGCTGTAGTGCATAACGGTGAATGACGTATCGTTTGAAAACCAATTGACCTTATTAACTCTTTCTGTCCTGCCACATGTGGGGCCCCTAGGCTGCAGCCTAAAGGGCTATGCGCTAATCTGGGATTTCCTCTAGACCAGGGGTCATCAACTATATTTGTCAGAGGGCCAGAGTTTTACCAGACAGTCTCCTTGGGGGCCGGACAACCAAGAA
>JAODKM010000034.1:9251318-9287558 GCA_026780845.1 Petrocephalus sullivani
GACCCCACTAGATGGTGTTCTTGGCTTGCTTTGAGGCATGCTTAGAGCCCTTTTTTTAACAGACAGCACCATCTAGCGGGGTCAGAAAATACAGCAAGTGGTTCATGAAGCTTCATTTGGCCATCACTACTTTACTGTACTAATAAAATATTTCACCACTGCTTCAGGCGCCGTCTTCTTTCTGAGCTGCTACTGTTTCTGCATCTTTTATGCAATTTCTTAGCTTTTGTTCTTCGTGAAATTTAAGTGCAGTCCCTTTTCATAAAGTGTGATTGCATATTTGCATTATTATTTGCTGTAGAGTACTGTGTGTATAGTACTGTGCTAAATGTCTTTCCCCTGTAACTATCGAGAGACGGCGAAATTGCCTTGCGTCCGGTGGTCCCGTTCCCAAATGCGAACACAAGTCGACAGATACCTGTTTCTCTGTCTGTGTTTGAGTTTGATTTAGGAGCGTGTTTTTGTTAGGCTTACTATATTTTATGGTAAAAACTAGTGATGGCCAAATGAAGCCTCACGAACCATTTGCTGTATTTTTTGACCCCACTAGATGGTGTTCTTGGCTTGCTTTGAGGCATGCTTAGAGCCCTTTTTTTAACAGACAGCACCATCTAGCGGGGTCAGAAAATACAGCAAGTGGTTCATGAAGCTTCATTTGGCCATCACTAGTAAAAACCCCACAAGTGTCGTGTTGGATAAGGTGGTATTTATTTTGAGCCTCCCTCAAAAATTTTTATGGTCTTTTTATGGATACATTATTTATGATGTCAATTGAACATGCACTCAGGTCTGAGAGACTGTCCTACTAATTTGACAGACTCAGAACTAGTTTGCCTCTGAATTTGCTGTGTTTGCTATAGTAGTAACACAGTTGTTCGCTGGAAACTGCTGCTCCAGCCACGCTGATGTACAGGAGTCAGCGACAACTGCGATGTGCCCTGTTGGGACGGTCAGGACATCAGTGTCCCAGTGTCACGTCCTGAATTCTGCTCTCTGGTTACCAGTCAGATGCTTTTCTGTCATCCGCACACGTAAACCAGCTTTCAGAGAGCCCCCGAATCATTGTGCACAACATGAATAACTGTATATTAACTGAGAAGGTTGTGGCTCCAAAGTCTAACCAAGAGTGTGTAGAGTATGTGAAATTTAAAGTAGAACATTAAAATATAAAGATGTGTAATTGGCCATTGTCTTGCATTCATTGCTCACCCTAGCAGAATTAATTCACCTAGTTTTATATCAAAGGTGTATTTAAGTCTTGCATTATTTTATTTTATGGGGGGGGGGGGGCGTTCCGTGTAAGGGACACCGGTGGTTGGAAGGTCACCTGTTATGCTGTGGCCTGAAAAGAATTCAAGTGCAGAGTTGCAAACTGCTTGAAATGGCAGGCAAACAGGCGATGGTCAAAACAGTCCAGGGTGAGAAACTGGGTCGGACAGAAACAAACAAGCCAAACCGATGGACAATGTCAGGGTCGAAGGTCAGGCAGAGGTCAGGCAAGACACCTAAGGCAGGCAGGGCAGAGTCTAAGGACAGGGAAGATTCATCTGTGCTAGGACTCGCAAAGATTACTTGGACACATACCAAACTGGACGACCTCACAGTAGGGCAAGATGGAGCTGAGCAGCTGGGATGAGACAAGGCCGAGGCCTGAGGAACACCTGCGACTAGGGAAACAGCGTCCCATGGCAAAGCAGTGTGGCTGGTTCTTCAGCACTGTAATCCTAGTGCTGGGTGGTAGGTGTGGCAGAAGGCCCCAGTATAGAAGGAGAGGGTCTAAATGGGCCATCTTGGAGGACATCCCTGCCGAGCACCAGATCCAATCTGAGTCAGTGCGGTGCTTTCGCTGTTGAGCCCTTGAAAGAGGCCTTTAACCCACAATCGTTTCAGGAACTGTCTGATCTGACTTTCAATTGAAAATCACTTTGGATGAAAACTTCTGCTAAATAAATGCATTGTAATTATATTAGTACATTATAGAATATACAGATGTTTTGTATGTTTCGCAATAGTTTCATAATAAAGACAACCTGCTGAATTGTTTTTGTTTTTATTAGAACAAGCACTATATAGCAGCAGTGTACAGTGTTCATGAAAAGATATGTGTATGTAGGTATACAATTGCACTTCAGAAGAGATCCATCAGAAAATGGATTAAATCGATTAAGCTGAGAGGCCAACGCGGCACCGAGTGGTGTGCGTCAGTCTGGAAATTAAAGAAAAAGAAAAAAAAACAAATAAGAAGGGAAAACCTCATGTAAGGCATTCGCAACATTCAATGGCAGACTGTCCTTTTTACATGCGTGTATAAACAGTGAAATGAATGAGCTGCCGTGGACTCTAAGCCGGTCCTGCGTACTATATAGTAAGTGGCCGGGACTCATGGTGCTTTTTTGAGTTTTTTTTTTTCTTTTTTGCGTCAATAATTTGCGTGATTAATTACAGCTGAGGTGTCTCCGTTTTTCCTGTACAGTCTGCCTGGGGATTTCCGCCGAGGAAATCGCCTTAATAACAGAGCGTCACATAAATGAGTCCCGTGAGGGAAATCCTTATGTAAAATCCTAAATTTCGGGAATAAGGGGGTATCATTTTTTTGTACCAATTGCCATTATTTCAGATGGATCGCGTACCGCAGACAGGGTGCGTAATACGTAAAATGAACGGCCGGTGCCTGTGCCGGTAGGACCGGAGAATGTCTGTCCTGCCCGGGGAAACCGCGTCCTCTCGCTTGCACTAAATTCTCATTAAACGGGAACTCCGAGGCTTGTGACCTCATAATCATCACTTACATTACATGCTAACAGCAAAAATAATTTCCGGCGTCCCCCCCCCTCCCCCATCGCCCATTACGCAAAACACTTCGGAAAGCAGCCCACACTTACTAATGAAAGCTTCCAAAAGACACACGGGTGCATGACAGCTGTCTTTCTTTAGCGATCGCCTAACATCAGGCAGAGATCTGTCAGCTCCGTGGATTCCCCCGCACAGTAATCGGTACTATTGCCTTTCTGAAAGTAAGGATTTACAGTCAAAGCCAACCTTAAGCATCACCGAAAGCCGGAGTAAGCAATTTCACTGCATTTAATGGAAAGGGTGAGGACGAAGCAATGGAAGAGTGCTCTGTTCAACCCCAGTGCATTGACATCAATACACTGCCTGTAGCATCCTTATCCCACATCTGTCTACACTACTGTAGCAATACACAAGTATTACACATCAGGGCTTAATAAATGTGTTAAGGCACAGCAAGTTGAACTTCTACTAAGAGCTACAACTTTTTTTTTCCTTTTTTAGGCCTACATTTTGGTTTCTTTCAAACAATGAGGAGGGAAATGAGAAAACTGCACTAAAGTTCTGCAGCACGGATCATTACAAGACTACCGCTCTACTAGCAAAACATCCCCTGTCAGCACCAGGCGGAAATTCACAATAAGCGCAAATAAAGACGCAAATTTAAAGCTTATGCCGCAAAGCACTTTCCCTCCCCCTCCCCCAAAATGCACACTCATCACTGGTAACCTACTCATTAGAAACACTGAAATTAAGATGTGAAAATCAAAATAATCAATATAAATTAAACGTCCCAAAAATGGAAAGATCAAGTTAACACGGAAATGCCCTATTTTCAATTAAACGGCCAGCGCAGTATGTAACTTTTAAAATAAATATTAAAACCTTTATTTAATATTTAAATAATAGCTATATGCTATCTAGGGAGACTATATATTGGTCTATTTAAATACTTTTGAAAGTCGCACCTTTTCCAGTTCGGGTGATTTCAGGAGGAAAATGGCTTTCTTCGGCTTTTTGGTTTGGCTCGTTAAAAATGTTACGTTAACAGGTAAATAAAGCCTAGGTGAGGGAAATCTGCTGCATAAAATAACTCAAAGTCTTTCTGTTTAAAATTTACGGAGCCCCTAATAGGTCAGGGTGGGAACACTTTTTTATAGTTTTGCATTCCCTGGCAAAACATTTGCTCTCCCTCGCAATAATTTACGAGGCTGAAGTTGGTTTTTTTATTCGGCAATTTCTTATTCGCTGAATCCGTTCCAGCTTAAACAAGCAAAATGCCTGATCTGCCATATTCACAGCAATTTATTGGGTCAAAACGTAGTAAGTTCAAAAGCTGCTCTATCAGATGGTATTAAGGGTTTGAACGGACGTTTTGATGTTGACTGCAAATTTGCTGCAAATATGGCAGATCACACATGATTTTCAATGGGTCTTAATGTGAAAAATGTATATTTCAGAGGGCATTATTTTTAAACTTATATAGTAAAATATCTTCAAACTCTGTATATAGTAAGTGTAATAATTACTCTATCAGATGGTACTGAGGTTTTGAACGGACGTTTTGATTTCGACCAGATAAATTGCTGTAAACATGGCAGATCATCATTATGTGTATTTGAGGGGGAACGGAATTTACGAATAAGAAACCAACTTCAGCCTCGTGAACTATTGCGCGGGAACGCAAAACGTAAGATATACCCCCCATCCTCAGCTCTTAGGGGATCCGCAGAAATGTGTTGCCCTTCCCTGTTAAAGTGCGGTGGGATAGTCATCAGCGGGGTTATGAAATAGAGCCAGCTAATCGTACCTCCTTAAATGGACAGCAGGTGGCAGTGGTTGGCCACCAGTTGAAAATATACAACCGCATGCAATGTCTAGGCGCTATGAAGCCGCACATTTGATTTCCAATAACAATAAACGAATGACGAGGACGAGAGTGTCCCACAGTGCATATGTGGTCTTTGAGGATAGCGTAGAACAGAGAGAGAAGATGAAGCGCTACCATATCACTTCAGCATATGGAGTCAAACTAACACAGACTCGGTGCGATCGCCAACCCCAACCTCATATCATGGCTTGAAATAGATCGAGGAGACATTATATCCTGCCAAGCATCCAGGGCTGGAAAACTTCCACATGAGCAGCTAACTCACTGACACATGCACCAGTATTTATAAACCAGATGTTATTATGTACCTTCAATAGTCACTGGAGCATGGGACCTGACCTACAACACAAGTTAGGTGCCATACACTTTGAACGGTACATACAGGTCAACCGTAATTTTGAGGGTTTTTAACTCTGGTTCCCCGTGTTTCATAGGTGAATGTAGTAATTAACACTCCAGAAACCACCAAGAGCTCAAACATTGGCTACAGGTTGCAGTGAATGATGTTTGCTTCAATTTCAACTAACCGTTTTTTAGCCTACTTGACCAGACTTTATCTTCAAGTTCTACTCTAAAAGTAGTAATTTTCCTATTCAAAACTTATCCCAAGAGAGAATACAGCCATGATGAATTAACCTTGGCTTTCAACCTTGAAAATTTCTAAAATAAATAAATGTGAATTCAAATAAATAAATATGAATTATTCCCTCCTAACAAATATGTTGACTTTGTGGTGTAGTCATCTAAGGTTAATCAGTTAGCAAAAGTGAAATATTTTACATAGTTACTAACATTTTGTTAATCTCGCACACTTTGTCAACATAAATCTTACTAATGAAAATAGCCCAGTAAACATGCAAGGTACATTTAGAGATCCAGAGTGAAATCTGAATAGCCGGATTGAAATGTCAGTCTAAATCAGTGCTTAGAGACATCCAGCGGGCTTCTCAGCTAAAGCTTCCAGTGAGCTTATTTGTACCGGGTATGCTGAAAGTAAATGCTGTTTTAAGGCAAAGACATGACAGCTGTTACAGCCTAGGATGGATCTACGAGCTTGGTCAGTGTTCGTTCCGGTTGCTGTGGGGGACGCTTGCTTCAGAGAGGGGACAGCACCGTCCTGGGGGGCCCTTTGGGCTCTGCGGGTCTAGTCATGTCCACAACTCTGCAGTACTAATGTCATAGACAAGCTTCTGAACAATTGTGCATAGGATAAAGCCTCTTTGTTAGAGCTGATGATATGTTGAGCACAGCCTTCTGAGGAACTACCAAAGTTTTGGGTTCTCCAGTTTGCTGAAACCAGGGTCTTTGCGGAGCTCCCAGTAGGTGCTGCTG
This sequence comes from Petrocephalus sullivani, assembly GCA_026780845.1. Classification (NCBI taxonomy): domain Eukaryota; kingdom Metazoa; phylum Chordata; class Actinopteri; order Osteoglossiformes; family Mormyridae; genus Petrocephalus; species Petrocephalus sullivani. The sequence goes on from JAODKM010000034.1 coordinate 9,257,332, forward strand.
GAGACCCACCTCTCTCTCTGGTTGGCATCGATGACCTTCCTGCGAAAAGCCGTGTGAAAAGGGCAGTCAATAGCTGTTTCCATCAAAGCTCTGTGCAAATTTCGTCGAGTTTTCTGGAAGTCAACAGAGTTAAAATGTCAATAGGGTGCGTTTTCATGAATGGGTTTTGGGGCGATTTCTGAGAAGATTGCCGATAGGCTAAGGTAGGGAGATCTGCCTGACGCACTTTCCAAATCACAGGACACAAAATTCTCGATTATCTCATCAACATATTTATTTAATTACTCATAGATATTAAAACAATAAAACAAGGCATAAGCGAGCATAAGCGTAAGTGGTCAACAGAAGTGGTGACTCCCCACTCACTCCCTCTCTACCAAAACCCATTAAACCCAAAATACTCTCCCCTTACTGTAAAATACTGCAACATATTGCAACATTATTTTTTGTATACCAATAAATTATGTCCCATCAGCATTGTAAATTCAGCTAGGCTAAATTTCAGAATTACTATACATAAGTTTAAATACTAAGATGCAGTAAGGACTCCTGGCCATCTGCATGGGATGGCTGTGCTGGGCCTGATCCCAGCATTCAGCCCTAATGGGTAGGAAGTCTTCTGGAGAGCACAAAATGGCTATGCTAGAAATGGCTCCTAGATCTTCACAATGTATAGAGGTGCCATGTTAGATGACCTCCGATATGACTGTAACTCATGTCTCGTGTCTACTCATGTTCTCTACAATATCTTCACTACGTTTCCACGGTTAACAGGACTCACTTGAAGAAGCGAGGCTGGTGTTTGATGTTATTTTCCTCTTGCCACTTTCTCCGGGTCCTCTGCAGGTCCTCAATGCGCTGCTTCTCTGCACCTGCCATATCTACTTTCCCCTCCTCCAAGTACCTGTGTGGCAAAAAACAGCTCATATATTTCCCACATCCATCCATCCATTTTCTATACCCACTTCTAGAGATTTAACAAAATCCTCATTTACATAATGCATGACGCACTCATTACACGAAACATCGGTAACCGTTTGCCTCCCATAACATCCATGGTGGTGAAATTCTGTGGTGAATAAAGTTTGGTTCTTCATTGTTTGAAACCTAGAATTTTATTCTGCTGAGAAATACCTGCTAGAAAAATAGACCAGGGGTCTCACGAAGTTCAATTTTTACAGGAAAAATTATGACACGATTGTGTAGCACTATTTCAAGCCTGCAGGTGGCAGCATTGTACACAGCACGTTGCCATTGTAGGAAGAACGACCTAGAAGTGGATTTCAGCTGTAAGGTCAAGCTTAACGTACCTCTGATCAGGGCGGAAACGTGCATCAGTAGAAGGAAGCAGATCTTTCATCTCAGGACAGAGTTCATTGAGTTCAATTGCAAACCTGGTAAATCCGTAGTACAGCTCATAGTCGGTGGGCATGGATCCTAGCAGAGTAGATACATTTTATATTTAAAAACAAATAAAAAAAAAAAAACTTATCATAGGCCTTTTTGTACCCTGGGATAAATCCGTATGTGTGGTATGGGAAGTGACTGGAGTTCAAATCATCCCGTTACATGACTTGACGGGGTCTGAAATTATTCTAAATATACCCATTATTTATTAAGGCTACTGAATTGTTTTATAGTACAGAGGGAGCAGCAGCCCATTGATTGGAATCTCATAAATTCTTTCATGAGATTTATGAAAAGGGGCTGGCGTGTTTGCTAGACCACAAACAATAACCAGTGAAATAAGAGCCGGCATAAAAAGGCACAAGCTAAGTTTGCAAATATTAGCTTTACGCAGTCACCCAGCCCGAATAGCCCTCTGTGCATTGTGAGCATCTTTGTGCTTAGAAGTGCGTATGCATTTGGCATGGTCTGTGGAGCAGGCCGCTGCGTTAGGGCCAGGTTCTGGCCCATTCGCCCCCTAGGCCTCGACATTACCTGGCCTCCAGATGCACTTGGCTGAGGGGGGCACGCCGCAGTATAAGCCCTCATGCCACTTGCCAAACAACCGATGCACCACTTTCCCTTCCTGGTCCATGATGAAGCCCTGGACCTCATTCACATTCGAGCTCCAGTAGTTCCCCTGAGAGACGGCGACAAGCAAGTAAGAGCAGGCCAGAGACCAGCGGCCGACCAATCCCACGAGATGGGAAGTGAGAACGTCAATGGGAAATTGAGCCATCCGATTGGCTGTTACCTTGACGAACGTTAGCTTGCAGATGCAGGCAGTGCTTCTGGTGTTCCTGATGGTGATCTCTCCATAGTGTTCGATCCACCTCCGCCCGCTAAGAATGTTGTGTATACAGGTGGTGACTTTGTTCCACTCGTAGAGGTCGCCAAACCTGAGTGGCAGAGCAATGACCTTCAAGACATGGCTCAAGTGTGACCTGAAGAGGCAAATAATTATGCACCAGACAGGTCAGACTGTACAGTAAGAGGCACATTGCGTATCTGGGATCAGAGGTGAAATCTGCGTCAAGTGGTTGGCGTTACATCTTTTTTGGGGCCCGCAGACAATGAGGAATGTCAGATTGCGATTTGTGAACCAAGCGCACTTTCCTCCCGGCAGAGCCACTGTTCCAGAAGCTTCCAAAGCGTGGCACATAAAGCTGACATTGCTGGCAGCATCTCAGAGTGGCATAATGAAACTGGCTGGGTGTCAGCCACTGCCGCTTGGTGGCTAAATGGGTTATGCCCGCTTGGTGAGTCCTCAAGAGGAGGGAGAATAGGGTGCTCTAGGAGGATTAGGCTACTTAGAGGAAACAGAAATGGGGGCATGAGGTCTGTATTCTGAGGGCGAGAGCAAGGCGCCCGGCTGCTCTACCTCGGTAGCATGACATTCACAGTCCCGACTGGCAGGATTTCCATGGATTTCCCCCAAAACTTGTTTTTCCATCTGACGTCTGAAAGCCAACAGCGAGAACAGAGATTCTTCTTAACGACAAAGCACACTAGCATCCACGGCTACTTCCAATAGTGCGAGTAACGCTACTTTTTTGTGTCCTCCAAACGTTAACACCACAGTGCATACGACAGAAATTAATTTTATATAATTACACAAAGGTAAGAGATTAAAGACGACTCGCCTGCGATGAGGCTGTCGTTCTCCAACACGAGGATTACGCTACGGAAGGCTTTAGCAAGCTAGCAAGGCGTGCTGACGATAGCTAATTAAACTACCTGTGGTGTCTTGGCCTACCTTGCCAGAAGGTGAACTTTTTGGATTCACAGTGACAAGCAGAGATGGGTGGATGGTGGCTGACCTTGAAAATAGAGAGTAGATACAGTAAAAATATATATATGAAGTAAAACTTGTTTCGTCATTACGGGAGCTCAGCTTAGTGTGAAATGGAGCAAAGAAAGTGTTGTCTTTACAAGCAATCTCCCATTTATAGCCCTACTTGGGGTTTGGCTGGCATAGTTTTTCGAGACCGTATAGAGGTCTTAACCGCCCAAGGGGCTGCTTCAGCATAGAGAAGGTAGCTTTAGGACTGCCCCCAAATTTCAGAGAAAATTAGAAAAGGCACGTTACAGAATTCCTAATCTTCCAGATGTGTCAGTACAGATTTGCACCATGTTATTCAGAACAAGCTGACGCCGTATCAAAAGGAGAGTTATCCATCATCATCTGTGGTGTGAGGCGGCCAAGGAATGGCTGTAATAACAAAGATGTCAGCGGCACTCGAGCCAAGCGCTGGACACAAAACGCAGCTGGGACTGAAGAAGCTTCTTTCAAAGGAACATGGATATGTGAGGGACAGGAAGGCCTTGGGGAGTTTGGCTTCTTTAGACAGAGATGGCAGCAGGAGAGGGGCATTATGGGAATGAAAACTAAAGGCCCCAGGCTTGAGAAACATGTTCTGAGGAGGGTATTTAAATGAGATTTGAAGGCAGGGGGTTTAATGCAAATTAACAACAACAAAAAAAACACTCCGAAGACTGATATTTACATTTTTTTTTCCCAAAATAAAGTCATTCACAGATCACACAAACTACCAAAATATTCATACATTTATGAATGTTCTCAAATAATTCCAGCATTTGAGAAAAAAAGCACATTAAAAATAACTGCATTTATTTCTGGATGTTAGCTGACGACAACATCGTACCTGTTCGGAAAAAAAGCGGAGTCCCTTGTCTTCGCGTATACATTCGTAAGTCTCACCGAGCAGAGGGTTGAATGGCTTACTTCCGGCTCTGTAGTAGGTGGACGAGTATCCAGAGACTGCAAAAGCAGCAACGATGACCTTAAGGAGAACAAAACAGTCATTACTTCAGCACAAAAATCAACTGCAATAAAAAGAATGAGGCCAAACACATGTGTAGTTAGCTACTCTAGAGCCAGAGCCTGCAAAAGCATCGTAATGCACGGGATATTGAGATCTACCATCCTCAATAGCTATTGCCGCAGAACATGCGCACTCGCCATCAGCTGGACGTTAGCAATAACTTTTATGTGCGGCTCGTCAGAATCATCAAAACCAGCCGTGCTTGTTATGTTGTACAAGCTGGAAAGAGCAGGAGTCACACAATTGTTCTCCTAGAATGGCAGCACGAGAGAGGCGACATCCGTCATGCGGGAGGGAGCACTTGCTTACAAGTGTCAGCGAGTAATAAAACCGAAGGGTGGAAAATGAAGGGCTCTCGAAAACAAGCACACGCCTTCGTGTTTGTGAAGGGAGGGAACTAAGTGTATAGTACAGAAAGCTGCTGACAAGACCTATTAAGGAATGAAAGGGAGCTTCCAAGGGACTCGGCCTGTAAAATCTACCGCAGTGCACAATAGCCCAACTGTGAGGAGGAATTCCAGTCCAACGTAACCGGAATCACTCTGCTCAGGACCAAAGGGCTGAGAAAGGTTTCACTTGACCAGAGTGAACTTCTCAGTCAGTGCTTGAATGCCTTCTCAGAGCCCTTTGGCTGCCTCAGCAGTCAGTGTTATATCACTGTAAGTCAAAACTTTGCAATTGAAATATGTAAAAGCAACAATATACCTGAAGCTACACAACCATGTTCAGAGGGCAGAACGAAAAATGATTGGTTCAGACAGATAACCAATCAGATTGTAGAAAAGGGGGGTCCAAGTATCTAGAGGAGGCAGGACCAAGACATCTGATTGGTTTATTTGACATCTGTCACATGATTTGATTGGCTATCTCTCTGCCCTCAGAACATGTCTGCGTATGTACAATTCCCATGAGCACACTTAAAGGGGAAGTGGGTTGTCAGAGTGAGCTCCCTCTGCAGGCTGTAGGAAGAAGGAACAAGTGTAATACAAAGGTGTAACCTGGGCTACATGTACCAATCTCTCTCTAAGAGCTCGGCTTGCTCTGACAGTATCCTGAGGCTCACAATCTCAGGGCTCACGTGACCTTGTGTGTGTTTCCAGCTTTCTTTCAGGGGCAAACATGGCCACTGTGTCTTTGGGGCATATACAAATCTCTCCTAAAATTCATCTTACACCTTCTTTACCATACTGAATCTGTCTCTGAACACTTTAAAAGTATTAATAATGCCAAGTTCATATGTATCATACCATTAGAAGGAGAGTGCTAGGAGTGTACCATATGTCATTTTGTGATGGGTACTGGGAACGTACCATTCTCTCATAGGGGTCCTCAGTCTCGGCCGCTTTATCCAGCAGCTCGCTGTATTCTAGCTCCTCGCACATGTGCTGCAGGGTATTGAGCGGCTCATTTAGCTCCACCGGCATGGACACCTTCGACAGGTCCTTCCCGATGTTGTTCCTCAGGATGTTCCACAGGTTAATGTTACTGGTGTCGGGGGAGGGGGCAGGGAGGCAGGGTCGGCGTCCATTTCGGAAGGCCCCGCCTCCCAAGTCGCCGTTGAGCACTGCAACAGCAGGATGTGTGGATTTAGGCGGGAAAAGAGTGAGGGCTGTGAAAGTAGCACTGGAATGCTAAGGTAGCACTGGAATGCTAAGGTAGCCTCCGTACAGGACAGCGTGTTCCACTACCTAAGGTATCAATGTAAACTCCGACACATTAGAACACGCTAAAAGTAATCTTTAGAGTGACTGTCATCTTCATGAGACATGGGTCCTGTCTGAAGCAAACAACAGAAGGAATTAAGGTAACCAGATGGATAAAAATGCTAAAGCTGCCCAATTAGTATCACATAACAGCAACAGAATTGTTCCTGTTGCACCCCTTCCCCTTAAAATTCCTGCTGCACAAAATTGAGACCCCTTCCCCTTAAAATACCCAGACCACCTCTGAAATTACAGCTACCCTGTACGTATCTTGGTGAAGAAGACCGGGAGTTTAGGCGAAAATAACCAAACACACCACTAGCAGTACAAGAACTGAAGTTAGCAGCACGGAAGTTCAGCAATCGCCGAGAAGAGCCGCAGATGCTAAAGAAGCTTGCAGGAGGAAGGTGGATCTTTTGGCAGCGCATTACGTGACACATCATGTAGCACCTCAGAGCAACTCAATGTCAGGCCCACCCTGCTGGAAAAGCACCAAAGAGCAGCGGTGAGCCCTCCCCAACACCCACGGCACCGATGCATACTTTGCCGGGAGATGTTATCCGTCACGCTGGCATTATCCTCGGAGATGTTATCGCTCACATCACTGACGTACGACTCGTCATCTGATGCCTGGGGACGATACAGGTGCCTTATCAGAGAGGGGTTTGGACACAATCGCCGACCAATTAGCATCAGGGTTGGGATTAAAAATGTGTATTAAACACTGAGCTCTTTCAGCTAAACCTTTGGCCTGTGCCCTCAGCGGAGCATGCATGATGGTGTTCTGATGTACCCGTCAAAGAGGGCTAGCACCCAGAGAAGTAACTTGCAAACAGAAGACTGTGTTGTGTATATCCTCTGCTGTTGTATCCTTGAGTGAGGTGCTTAACCTAAGCTGCTCCAGTAAAATACCCATGTGTACAAATGAGTAAAATCTGTAAGTCAATTTGGATAAAAGCATCAGTTAATCGGCTAAATGTACTCCAGCTTCCCAGGCCGAACACTAAGTGCTCAGGATGAAGTTCCTGAGCTATGTGCACAGGCCAACAGCACACCGCGGTCAACTGCCCACATGCTGCCTTTTTGTGATTCTTCCCTCAGGCCCCTGAGGCATCTCCCAGGGGGTCATCATGCCATTTACACGTCCGGGGAATGTCAGGAATGACAACAAGCCTGTCATGCCTCAGGAAAAGTCAACAGGCATGGTGATATCGCATGTTGATGGATCTCAGAGTCGTGGACCTTTACATCTGGGTAGCAGCGAAATGGATTTTTGGTCAAACAATAAGGAAGAGAGCTGTCAAGGTAGGGAACTGAGGGTGAGGGTCATCCTTTTCATGCATGAATTATTAAAGGACATTTTTCCAGGTGGTTTCCTACACCACACCGGATTTCATAGGCAGAATTGACTTGGCTCCTTCTCCTGGGAGCACAGGTCAAACTTGCCTGTCCTCAAATATAATTATCCATGGACCCAGTGGTTAGCAGCATCTTATATTTGACTAAAATAGCCTTAAATCTACTGTCTACAGGTACGGACACCATGCAGGAAAAGGGAACAGTAGGGAACCAGCAGTAATGGTGAAAGCAGTAGGAGGGAAATTGATAATATTGGGAAAAGACTGTTACGTCTTGGTTGCCATTTCTGACCTTTAAACCTGTTTTTACACCTAGCTCATTAAGTGCTGGGAAACCATCGCTGTGACAACACAGCCAATGATGAAAGTGATTTCGGCAGCGGATTCAGAGACCCCTCCTCGTGCTTCCCTGCTCATCTTCACCCAGAGGGCCCCTCACCTCGTTCTCTGATGAGCTGGCTGACAGAAGCACTTCCTGGGCATCGAAGAACTCTGACACGGACTCGGACATGGAGAGCCTGCTCTCGTTGGACGTCTGCTGAGTCAGGGGGATTCCTGCGCAGATCGGTTCGCCTGGCTGGAGGGTGGGGCGGACACAAGCCGGTCAGGAGAACCCCAGCGAGTGCCAGGACATCCACTTGCAGGGCCGAGGAGGCACCCGAAACCTCCCTGCTGAGGCCCTCTATTCACAGGATTTACATGATCTAAGGCTGCAAATATGCAAAGCTTGCAGCTCTGAACCCCATCAGCATCCGAAGAGAGTTTCTGCAAACAATGACAATAGTCTCCCCCCCCCTTCGAGACCTTAACTGATCATCACACCTCAGTCTTCCTTCCATCTCCAGTGATGGCCAAGTCCTTCGGTTATTCAAGGATCACAAGTCGAATTGTAATGGACAGACAGCTGGCTTTTCAACCGCCGGGGCAATACGGAAAAGTGCAGTAAGCAGCAACGCAGGGGCCATTTTAGGCGATTTATGGAGGACTGGAGGGAGACTGACAGGTCATGCTGACAGTTCGACAACACATGATCAATGACCCCATTAGCGTCTAGAGAGGCATGCCGTTATTGATGACCAGCAAAATAATTGCAAAGACATGCTAATGTACTGTAATTAGCCTCCATGCGAACAGCTGACCACATTCAACCTAGTGAGGATAAATGTGTCCAGGTGCAACCACACCAGATACAGAGTGGCACACTTTGATTACAGGCATCACATTCCGTCCATTCATGGGTCAATGGTTTTGTTTTTTTGTTTTTTTACCAAAGGGAAAACACAAGAAAAAAGCAGGAGAAAATGGTTAGCAGTACCTCGTCGGGGCTGGGGATGATATTCACGCTGACCACTTGCTCAGACAGGACGGACTCTGAATGGATGCGGCTGAGCCGGGTTCGAAGCTCTGCATTTTGGGTCAGTGCCTAATGAGCAGTTATGACAGATTACCAAACGAGCTTTTATTCTTTAATTAAAAACTCAGCTTGTCTGGCTAAAAGACATCCAACAGCGTTTATTCCACAGACGTTCGGATAACGAGTAGCGCCGCGTAAATCAAAGCAGATTACGGCTTTAATTGCGGCTTGTACACATCCCGACAGGATGACGATGTATCACAGACGCAGAATGCAGGCTAGTACTTAACGTCTTAGCGTGAATGTACACATACACACCCACACAAACGCATACCCTCCATTATTACTCATTATTACTTGCCTCCTCGCCTTTCTAATATATTTTCCCCGTCCTATACCGATCCATAGTGGCTTGGTTTTGCACGGCAATAAAATGCATACTATTTCCCAGATACTCTTTACTTTACAATGGGAAAAAATTAAACAGAAGTAATGCGTTGTGAGCGATGTAATTTCGCATCTAATGAAAGGAAAAAAAATCATTTCCTGAAATGGACCACTTGACAGCAGACAAGAAAATGCCATTTCAGGGAGCGGGGACAGTAAATGTGTTAGTAAATATTTTGGGAGTACGGAAATGTTTCCCGATACAGTGAGTGTTAAGGGCCATATGAAAAACAAACAGTATTAATTATTCAAGAATAACGAGTCTTGCGACACAGTGCACGCTGATTGTGGCGGTCCTCTGGGGGTGTGATTCAATTTTATCGCCGGGCGCATAAAGGCGTCCCAGCAGGAATGAATTAATGAACTACACTGCATGTCAAATTGCATACAGGAGCTTGCCTTTTTTATTATCATTTCCTCTCTTCCTGAAACGGGAACCTTGGCTGACTCCTTCACGGACGTACGTCTCTTTATTCGCAAAGCTGGCATGACGTGTAGCACATTATTGTGGTTTCCTGTTCCACTTTGTTTGATTAATTGCTGCTGACCTCACGGGCTCTTCTGAGCGCTGTGGCCAAAGGGCAGCACATAGTAAAACGATGCTTTCTAAACAAACACAGTCAAATGAACACCTGAAACTCAAAAAGTCTGCAAAAGGGAAACCTACCAGGCTCCACAATGGGCAGTATTCATTTACACGGTGGAAGCATTAGGACTATAAAATGTAATCTGTTTTAAGTGGATATTTGTGAGAGGGTCAGCCTTATTGTTTATTAAGATAGGCATATAGGCAAAATTTATATTTATTGTTGCGATTTAGATGTATGAGATAAACGCAGAGTACAAAATGCCAACATATTTGAACACACAACACTGTGCCTCAAACAGCTGTATTACTCCCTGGTCAATGGTCGGTCTTTAAAATCTATTTCTTTGAAAATGTATCTATTAATAGGTGAAATACCACTACATTACGATACAAAACTATCTGGATAATGGAGCTACACGCTTGCGATACAAAAGGAATGAAGAGGGACTGTAAAATTGACACTGTAAATTTGTTAATTCATAATTTTCATCTCATTGAACTAGATGAACAGCACTGGGATTCGAAGGCTTCTGCAAAACCAAGTCAGAATCACAACAATGATTTTACTTGTCAGTGACCCTCCACAATCAAACAAGGATAGGCATAAAATAATTACTGCCCTAAGTGGGTAAATTGAGACCCATTAACCTTACATTCATATTCATTTTTGTTGATGAAACCCACCGTTGGAAGAAAAAAATAAAATAAAATACTTAGTCTTCTACGACCCTGGTGATTCAACTGGTGCCGTCACTGATGAATGTTTTACGCTTTTGTGTGAAAGGGGTCTCAGTTTTTTAAGTTAGGCTTGTTCTAAAAATTAAATCCAAACAGAAAAAAAGTTTGCTTCCGACCACTTAATTTATGACTGAATTTTTCATTCATTACTAGGGTAACCTGCACGATATTGAGTTCTTCTGTCCAGCTTTTCTATGTATGATGTTTTTGTGGCTCTTATAATTACATCCTATCCAATCTACCCTAACAGCTGACAATTAACAACAATTAATCTAACAGTGGTTAAGCTGTGTTAGGGAACGTATTTACTGTTTTTACCCACTTAAATAGGCATGTAATCTGTGATATTCAAACACTGCACTTGTCTCTCACTCCTATGGAAAACATTCCTGCTGCTGGTTACGAGACCAGTCTGTCCAACCCATCAGCTTCTCTCTAGCTTTGGGATGTTCGTTTATGCTTTACGGCGTGTCTCATACAGCTTCTGCTTTCATTAGCAGCCTTCATTGGCTCACGAAGAGCTCCTAGGCATCTCGCATGATACATCATGACATTTATATTTATAATTTTTCTGATTTGTGCTAGACAAAAATTCAGAAAGGGAAACGGGTCCATTACCATATTTGATGTAATATCTTGGACACAGAAAATTCACTTAAGAGAGAAGGAAGCAAATGGAGGGGAGCCGTGCGAGGCAGGGCTCTGAAGCACAGCCCACCTGGGAGAGGGACCTCCTGAGAGTCAGGATCTGGGCAGTCTGTCCCAGCTTCTCCTGATCGGAAAGGACCTGCTTGATTTTCTCCTTCTCAATTGCTACAGTGTTGAAGGCTGATTTCAGGAGAGAGTGAACTGTACAGGGGAGAGCAAATGAATCAATGTAGACAAAAGGAATTAAGCTACAAATCTGCAAAATAATAGAGAAAATAAATGATTTATGTAGTTTCTAAAAATACCACAATGTGGTGTAATGTATTCCCTCAAGGTGAGAACTCATCCAGTAACTATGGCATTAGCATCAGGGGACCACATTAAGAACTGGTCTCAAACTCCTCAGCAACCTTCCAAAATAGCAGATGGCTGAAGTGATGCATTCATAATCTGAAGGTTGTGGGTTCGTGCCACTGGACAGGTTTCACTTAATATACAGCTGGATATTCCAGTAAAATAAGATACAGAAAAATAATAAGATAAATGCTTCATTCGCCATTTGCACAAGTACCAGTACAGGTACCCCATCGACCTCTGTGAAGTTTGCTTGCCATGAATTAAGCAAATATAAGTTTCCAGTTTATCCAAGCATAGTGTCTGCAGGCACAGTGCATTATGGGGAATTCTGTAAGAAATCGTTCGCCATGTTGCAACCCCCCATCCCCCATCCTCACCTTTCTGAGCTATGACGCAGAAATCCTCCTGTAGCTTGATGTAGTCAGGGGGGCACTCGATGGTGTCTGACAGCCTGGGCACCGCGGACTGAAAATCCACGAGCTCTGCACACAGGTTGGGGTTGGAGGAGTGCAGCCTGGCGTTCAGGGGAACCTGGAGTGGAATGCCGGGGGAGGAATGTTTTGATTCAGGAAACGGCGTCTGCTGCTCCCTGTAGGGTTAGCGCACATTAACAAGGAGGAAGACGAGCAGGAGGGTTAGAAAGGTTTGAGTTTGACCCCCGAAGCCCACCACCGTAAAGGCGTCAAGATGACAGCAGTGCAAGGCCTGTGGGAAAAAACCAGGCTGTTTGCCCCCCGAGGAAGACCCTAAGGGTGCAGGAAGCCGCCCGAGGCGAGGCACGTCCCAACTCCCCACCAGACCCATATGCCATACCCCCAACATGTGGGCACTGCCGTTCCCCATGAGAGAAAAATCTGGGGTCAAGAACAAGTATAGAATATTGTATGGATTTTTGCCACATTTAAATTAAAATAGATGTAGCATTTCACATGAGAAGCCAATTATAGTAAATATTATGGTCATTCTGTAGTCAATTCTATCATATAATTTACTGTAATTAATTATTATTAAGAATCCTGCTCTTTGCTTCTGTGTAATATGTTTTGTCATCAAGGTGACAGCGCTTTGACTCCCAGATTCTACAGAAGTGCGACTGACGAAACCCAGAAATGATGAGGGTGCCCCGAGAGAGGACAGAGGGGCCGAGAATGCCGGAGGGGAAGGGGGACTCTTACTTTGACACGTCTCGAGTGCTGAAAAGAACAAAACACCTGTGAAAGATGGGGGGAGTCAGACAAGCGAACACAACCGAGAGAGATGAGGGTCGAGCATAGGGGCAGGCAGGGGCGGGGGAAAGGGCATGTCTGTACCAAACGTGTTCTTTTCCTGTGTTCGCACTGGCCTTGCAGTGAGACAAATGCACTGATCAGATGGGGGGGGGGGGCACGGACGGAATCATCACCCAGCAAACAGCCTGTCAAATGTGTGGATTATGTCTATAACATGTGGGTCAGCCATAGCTGTATGTCTGCAGGAGGTACGAATGAGGGTCAGTATTTGGACTTCAAACTGTGACCCCTGTTCACTCTGAACATCTGGCTGGGAACTTGAAAGTCTGAGGACGTGCAAGACAGGTATAGGACACAACATTGACTGTTCGGAAGACGTCAAAAAAAGACGCCATAAAAGCTTTCATTCTGGCTCCTGGGGGGACGTCTTTTCGACGTGCATTAAGGCGTTCAAAAGAAATCTTTGTTTAGTGGGTAGTACTACTGACAGACTGACACACAGACACGCAACTTATGGACACAAGAAAGGAACACAAAGCACAGGGCTCCTCTCACAGGGAAATTAGCACAGGAACTTAATGCAAAACGGCAAAATGAAAAATGAAAAATCCTCTATTTTGTGTTTTAATGTGCCACTGAAGCCTCATACACCCCCGACTACAGCCATTGGCTCTGAGACTGCGGCGTCCCATCAGTGACAGGGGTGGTGTGGATGACCTCCAAATCATCAAAGTCAATTCTGATACTCAGAATCAAGCATAAATTAAAACTAAATTCTGAACATCTCAGATCCCCTTATTTTCAATGGACAATTAGCAGTGGCCTTCTTTCGAGATCTGGAGGAAGATGTCTAAGGATTAGCTCAGCAGGTGCTGAAGCAGTGATTGAAAAAGGCATTTAATCTGTCCTCTCAAAGGTGGATAAAATGAATCAGGAATGGATAAAATGAATTACAGATGTTAGGTAAATAGGCTAAATTAGCATTACAAGCAAAAAACTTTTTAATGTGTAAGGTAATTAGTGTAGCATGGCACTATGGCGGTAACTTCATACACTAACCACATAGGTGGTCTGACATGAGGACTCTCTGTCATGCTGCCTGACCTGAATTACCCAGAAGGCCTTAGGAAAGCGAGGGGGTTTACACAGAGCAGGGCCGGGCATGGCAGACGCGGTCGCCGGGACGACGGGAGGGGGGCGGGTACCTGGAGCTGCATTTTTGCATCTTTGCTGACACTTTTTGTTCTCCATCTTCTGCTTGCCCGCTTGTCTTTCTTTGACATATCTACACAATTAGCCTATGGCGCACGTGGATAGAAACACAAGAGGTTGGCAGTGAGACAGCACGCAGGCGGCCCGCTCTCGCATTCTACGGTGTGCACTGCCCCCAGCGACAGTGATCCCAGAACCAGCCGGCGTCACCGCCGGCAGACTATGGAATGAGCTCACATTTAAAAGCTCACAGTTAAAGCGAGAATGATAAACACACGCCTGGTAATCACGCGCTTTTAGCCGAGCACAGGAAAACAAACCGGCCAAATCAAAGTGGTTGCTTTAAAAGGTTTTTCTGTGCATTTTTCGGGGGGCGCTCAGCCTCCCGTGACCTTAGCTGTGAGCTATCTGAAGTCACAGGGACGCCAGGCCTGCACGGGCAGGTGTTAGGAACTCCCTGCATGTTGCATGCCGGTGAACATTACCTGCATGTCGCTGAAACTGGGGGCGGACTGGGTCCTCTGCAGGATCTCTAGACTCTGCAGCAGCCTGCTGAGCTCAATCAGGTTGGACTGGCAGTGAGCGAGCTCTGGAAGTAAATGCGGGACATGGAAGACGTCGCTGAAGGAAAGGGGACTGTTCTGATTGGTCGAAGTCAGCGACGCAACTTTTTTGTGGGACCCTGTGGTATCGATGATGCTATCGGGGCCCGCTCTGACAGGGCTCTTTCTCTGGATCTTGGGTGCACAGGCACAGCTGAGGCGTCTCTCTGAAGGCCTGCACCACACTCACCCTCGGCACACTTGTCCATCTCCTCCCACTCCAGCAGCCAGGCCGCCACCTTGCTCTGGCCATTGCTGTATGAGGCCGGCAGGCTGCCGCTGCTGCTGCTGGGGGCCGGGGGCTGCCAAGGCAGGCTGCTGGGCTTGGCCTGCGGAGAGCAAGTAGGATGAAAGGCCACTCAGGTCAGCCCCAAACTTTAGCTTTTTGAGTCCATGTGTTAAAATGCCGGGCTTGGGATGGTCTTGAAACATTCAAATATTCAAGTATAAAAAGGCCCGAGTCATCTCTCCATAAGCCTAGAACACTGCCCTCAACCATCAGGGCTAATATATCGTCTCTGTCCGATTGAAAATCCAGGTACCGGGTAAGTCACACGTTTCCCTGAAACCTGCTTAAAATAACCTTAAATTATCACCTCTCATTGCTCTTCTATTGCTGCCTCTGACTCTTGTTGCAATATAATACTCATGTCATTTAGGCTTACATCCCGTGCACTCTTTGGCGTTACATTATTCTGTATGCATTGCATAGTACTGTCTATTTATTGTACTGCTTTGTCGTGTCACACTGCACACTTGTTGCTGTCAATGCTGCCAACTGCCCCGCGGAGTATCACTCTGTGAAATGCCAGTCATTAAGGTTTACATTTCCATCACCAATACAATGCCGAATCGCTGCACTTCATCCCATGTTAAATGATAAATGTGTGTAAAATTTGTGAAATGTTACTGTATGTTGCACTGTGGCCATGGAGAAACGTCTCATCTCACTATGTACATGTACTCAGCTGCTGATGACAATAAAATGACCTTGAACCTTGAACCTAAAAGACTGATAATTCAGAGAAGCCTTCCTGCAGACCCCTGCTGTACTCAGCTGTTATTTTTGCACTTCTGGCCTTTCCGTTAGCGGTAACGAGCCTGGCCTTACTCCTCTGACCTTCTCATTAAGAACGCTGTTTTAGGCCACAGAAATGCCACTGGCTGGATATCACTGTTCATGGAACCATCCTCTAAACTCCAGACACTGCAGTGCATGAGAATCCCAGGGAAGTGGCTGTTTGAGACGCTGGAAGGACCATGTATGGCAGCAGCAATCACACCACCTTCGAACCCACTTAGATGAGACGACTTAGCCACTGAAACACTCAGCTGAACATTAAGTGACCCTCTTGGCCCAGTCTGCATGCTGTATGTATTCAGTTGCAGCCACGATTCTGTTTGGAGAGCCGACTTAATCCATTAGCGAGTAGGTATAGCCGATGAACTGGCCACTCACCATACACATGTCGTGTAAGCACTCCATTTATAGATATAAAACCTTTGTATATGCTTTTATATAAAGTATTTCTCTTTCAGAAAGAACACCAGACCGCATCTCATATTTATAACACAACATTGTGCCCAGTTTAATGTCTAGAAAAGTGTTGCTTTTGTTTTAAAAAGGAACAATTCATTCACCCCATCCTCACATTTTTATAAAAGGAAACATGATAAAAATGCTACAAGGTAAAGCCTCCAGCTTTAATCTGCACTTCTTAAGGTGTAGTTCTGTCACTGACACTTACAGTATTATATAATCTGCTTATCTGGTTCTCTCATTCAAGGTCATTGTGAATGGTATGCAATTTTCCATAATGTGCATTCAGGACTTTATTACACACAGCTGGCTTATTAATCAGGCAATGAGCTGGACAGCTAAAGTGTGGGCCTGGAGCAACAAAAACAAAGCCACATGCAGGCCAGTGACAGGTCTGCCTGTTTTCACAAGAGTGTGCAGTATATATGAACCAGTGATTGAGACTTCTCACTGAGAGAGAGTTTGTGGGGGGTCCTCACAGGACAGGGGGTCCTCACATGGAGAGAGTGTCATTTGCCATTTGAGGGGGGGGGTGGAGGGTCTGGTGTTTATTGTATGCACATGGTATGTGATCTTTCTGGTGGTTCCAAGTGTAAACCAGGTGAGAAAGTAATTAAAATATAATGAAATTTAAATCAGACAGTCTGGCCCTATTACTGGAAGTCAACCAACCATGAATGTCACCACTTTACACCTAAATCCAATAATCATTTCATTTCAAACAATGCAGGTAACCCATTCATAATTCACAACTCTTTTTTCTCCAAACACAGAGTTGTGCATACATTCATATTTTCCCTATTCGCATTTACAACACATTTCATATTATTATAAAGGTAAGCAATATAATTCCATCTACCCACCCATCTTCTAACAATTTATTCTGCTTAGGATGGTGTGGAGGCCTGGAGCCCATCCCAGGCAGCAGAGGACACAAGACTGGGGCACAATATTTAGTTGCCATAATAGTAATAATAGTTGCCCAAAAGCACTTTACCATCAAACAGCAGTTTAGGCTGAATAGAAAAACAGTAAATAAGAGAGAGCAAATGACAGGAGAGGAAACAAAGTGCCATTGTTTGATAGGAGGCACAGACCTCGGAAGGTCCAGATCTAACAGCATGGCTGCACTCTGGGAGCTGCATTTCCGGGACGGAATTAATCCATGCGATCTGCTGGAATGACAAAGAGTGAACGGCGTGTAATCTCCTCGCCGCCACGCCTAAGGACAGTGTCCACTCCGCGGCCTTTAAATAATGCCGGTGTCAAATATCCACTGCTGTTCATTAACGGGGCTGACGCCATGAGGCAGAGCCTGAATCTGACCGAGTACCAGAGCATCGCCGTTTTAAGAAAAGGCGGATAAATCCCAGAAACAAGCGGGCCGGAGTTAGGAGCAGTGCTGAGGAAGTCCAGCAAATCGGCTTTCGCGTGAGGCTCTCTCATGAGTCATTATTATCCTGGATGGGTCAGAGCCTCTCTTCTCGCGCGTCCGTCACGCCCCGGCGAGCACGTCCCTGCGGCCTACTGCGGCAATGTGCAGTCAGGGGGGGCGAGCCCAAGGCGCGGTGCAGGGACGGGCAGCGGGGGAAAAGCAGACCCCGCGGATAGGGGAGCAGGGGGTGCGGTGCAGGGACGGGCTAGCGGGGGAAAAGCAGACCCCGCGGACAAGGGAGCAGGGGGTAAGCGGGGCAACGGAAGGACCTACCTTGGCCTCGTGCCCGGCACTGGTGGCCAACTGGGGGGACTCTGGACGGCTGGCAGGGGGAGGAAATGCCCGCAGGGACGCATCGCGGGGCGAGCGCACAATCTCATTCTGCCGGTACAGCCGGTGGTGGCGCAGCTTGGCCACCCAGGCGTCGAACACTTCCTGCGACTTCACCTGTGTGGCGGGTGGATGGCAGAGAGCCCGTGAGGCGTCGGCATGGTGACCCCCCCCCCTCCAGTGGTGACCCCCAGTGACCCGGTGACGGGACAGCCCTCACCTTCAGGTGATAGATGTGCTCCTCAGTGTCCAGGTCGATGCGCCTGGCCTTCTTCTTTATGGACATGACGGACAGGCCCACGTCGATGCTGCCGTGGAGCTTTCCCTTCTGGATCTTTGGGAATGGCATGGAAGCGGAGTTGTCACGGCGATGGCGCCAGAGAATGGGGAGCGCAGACGGGCGCTCCTCAGACTAGCTTTAGCTGAACTATGTTTGTGCGCTTCTCACGGAGACAAACACAACTGGAACATCTTTATTTATCTGACCCCAAAGAGAAAAATAAACCGGGCGCCCGTCTCCCCGGCTTTAGCGTCAACACTCATCCATTCCAAAAAACAAAAATAATAAAATCTAAAAATCGACAGTGACTTTAGCAGGTCCTATAAAACAGATGAAACGTAAACTTCAAAAGGTTGCAAATTATCGATCGGCTGAGGGCCGCTGCCTGCTGACATCATTGGATACCAATGGGAGGCAATTAGAACAGCCATCGGTCGCAAGGGGAATGAGCCCCAGCCCCCACTGTAGGGGGCGACAGAGAGCCGGGCCGTCTGCCATGTGTGATGAGAGAGGAAGGAGATAGGAGGCCTTACTTACGTCGATGGGGGACTTGGTGTACTTCAGAATCCCATTGTCTAGGATGAAAAAACGCTGGAGATGGAAAGACACGGTTTGGTTAGGGGAGAACGGGCGGACCCAAGCGACTAAAAGGTCTCTTACACCGAGACCGCAGGCCGTATCCAGGCAATGCTACCTTGTGCCATCCCTTCAGGGGCCACTTCCTCTTCTTCAGCATGAAGCCCTCGTGCTTGTCCGGCCGCTGGACGTTGGTCTGGCCGATCTTTAGCCCCTCGATGATCTCCCAGCTGTCCGTCTCCTGGAGGAAAAGCGGGCAGGTTAGAGAGGCAGACAGAAGGCGGCGCCCTACAGACTGAGCGCCCGCCCGCTCTCACCGCAGTGGCCTCCCACATTTCTGCTTGGTCTACAATTCTCAGCAGCTCTCCTCTGGACTGAAGAATGGTTATGATGTAACCCACCCATACTGAGCTCTTTCCAAACTGTCTCCAGCAAAAGGAGAGAATCCTCCCTGCTTTACGTACTTCATTTACCCTGCACAGGCAGCGTCGTTTACCTCCAACTGCGACAGCATAATGTGATTCAGGACTGAATCGGGCTCATAAGTAGAACAGTTACACCATATCAGTGATTAGTAACAAACACTCATGCTCTACATACATACATGACACTAGTAAACAACTAAACTATATTCAGCTCACTGTTCTCCGACCTCTGAAGCTGTATTTATCCTTGTCCTCTGTATCCCCTCCCATGTCAACACATGCGGAGTGAAAGTGCGCCCCCATCCCTCGGAGGCCAGCACTGCAGTCCCAGGCCCCTCTTCCCAAATGTAATAAGTCAGAAGCCCACAGGTAGGAGCCATATCACACAGGCCGAGTACAAACGCTCCCTTGAGGGAAACTACATGCTACAAGCCCCCCCCCCAGCTTGGAAGGAACAACTGACTGTCAGAAAGCTACTTCTGCAGGAAGCTTGTCTACACGGGATAGGGGGAGCAGAGTCAGAGACCAGGACCGGAGCACCCAGGGCCACATGGGGGGGGTTCCTGTAAGCCCATACTGAAGCACGGGCAGCGGATACGGTGACAGAATCATCCGGAAATGAAAAACAAGAAATTCTCAAAAATCAAGAGGTTGAAGAATAAGCGTGTATTTGAACCCAGGTCTGCTCCTGGGTCTCTGTCTGGCGGTGTGTGTGGGGCAGCGTATGCAGGACAGTGTGTGTGATGCAGTGTGTTTGCAGGGCAGTGTGTGTGTGGTGCAGTGTGTGTGGTGCAATGTGTTTGTGGGGCAGTGTGTGTGTGCAGTGTGTTTGTGGGGCAGTGTGTGTGGGGTAGTGTGTGTGCGGGACAGTGTGTACAAACAGAGCATCCAGGCTGCCACCGGACAATATAAACACGATCGATCCAGGATGCAGAAAAGCGCACACACGAGCGGCTCAGTGTCGGCATGTAACACCCCCTCGCCTCCCCGGGGGAGCGAGTGTGTCTGAATGTGTGTGCGTGCACAAGTCAGCAGCAGCCTGGTGTGAGATGGGGGGGGTGCAAAGGGCCTTCGGGTGCTGCTTCCTGGGCTACTCCACCATGACGCGGGCAGCAGTCACCCGACCTGGAGTTTCATGTGATGAGATGAAGCTGTCTGTGCGCTTGAGTGACTCCTCTCTCACTCTCCATATGGGGCTCCATCTTAACACAAGCTCATTTCAGAAGCTCAGCGCAGCTCTGTCATAATCACATCTTTAATTGGTCCGTGGCCTCCCCGCAGCGACCAATCAGACGAAAGCCGTCGGAGGCGCTGCAGAAGCTGTGACCACCTGGCTAACACTACTCCCCATACCACAAGGTCTCCACAGCGCCCATTATCAATGGGGCACGTGACACACGCCAGAAGGGGGCCCCTCAATGCCATTTCCTGTGGCCCCTACCCTCTAGTGACTGAGTGCCTGCTGTGGTTTCATGAGTGGGGGTGGTGTTTTAAGACACTGGCAGTCGTACGAGTGCGAAGCAGCAGTGCCATAGTCATTGCAGGCATCAGTCAGCACTGGCCAGGGAAGTGCCAATCAGCTGCAGTGTTTACAAGCAGTCATCTCAGTATTCCCCGTTCCCAGGACTCCTCCCCCCTGGCTGAGGACAGCCCTGCACAGAAGAAGAGCCCCAAGCTCTTGGGGGGGGGAGGGGGGGGTTCCCTGCATCCACGCTGGTACAAGTGCTGGGAATTTACACCCACACATCGCGGATAAACAGCAGCTGAGCACAAACTCTGCCGCGTTCCTCCTGAAGTCACTGTTACCGTGGCAGCCAGAGCGCAGCCAAAAACAGCACCAGCCTGAATTATCCGACACGTAATATCCGCATCTATACACGGCCTTCGCGGCCGCACAATGGACCTCAACACAACGGACGCAGAGTACTATCAGGATCGACTTAATCCGAAGGTGTAATAGTCTCCAATGCAGAGTTCATTCATCTAAATGAACATCGACAGACATACAGCCACAAAATCCAGTCCAGCAGGGAAAATAAGGATTTCAACTAACAGTGTTTACAGTAAACAGCACGCAACACAGGTAGTTAAAAACATACTAATAGTTACCTCATTAGGGGCATCTGAAGCTGACATCTCCGACAATATAAAAAACCCTATTTCGCATTTTTTTTTTACTATTTTCCATAAGTCACGTGTTTTTATTTCTTTATTTCTAGCACTGTTGCTCTGTTTACAGTAAATGAAATACCACCAAGCTGTACCTTCAGAAATGTATATTAAACCAAGGTAATTTCAGTAAAGGTCTCAGTGAGATAAAAATGTTTGGCATTGCAGGGTCTTAAATGCCGACACTGTTTATATGAATCTGATGGGGGGGCTAAACACGCTGCCAAGTTTTAATCGATGGAGTATCACTTTCAGGAGATGTTTATTTTTCCCAAATCCCCCCAACCCCCAGCACTACCAAGAGTGCATGAAAAGCCTAGCAGATATAGTCTGTAAACAGCGGAAACACAGGTAACTGGAGCTGCCAGAGGAAGGGGGGGCATTCATCCCCATTGGCCGCACAATGGCTTTAGGAGCAGTTGCTCCTGTTGGCACAACTCACCAGGCTCTTCTCTGGAAGCCACCGCTTGGGGTTACCGGCACTGCACCGCCCACACGCCCGCCTCTCCATTCACACTGACATTAATTATTCACACGGCACCATCAGGGAAGCCTGACGGACATCATTTACAAGCATAAACACGGGATGGGGATGCTAAAGACACTAAAGCTCCCAAACATTCTAAAGACGCTAATGATATTAACGATGCTAAAGATATTAGCAATGCTAAAGATATTAATGATGCTAAAGACACTAAAGATAATAATGAAGCTAAAGACGCTAAAGATGTTAGTGACGCTAAAGATGCTAAAGACGCTAAAGATGTTAATGATGCTAAAGACGCTTATTACACTAATACTTCATACTTTGAATGAACAACCTTAAGGGAAATAGCCCAAAGTACAGGCATTGATGGTCTTTCAGTGAGAACAAAGTGAAAACTCTAACTGTCAAGCTGTAAATCACAAACCGTCCAGTTTTCGCGTTAACCTTCCTGTTAACTTTGCTCTTGCCTGACAGCTCTGCTCAAACCCTCCCTGACACGCTGTATCTCATGCTTCTCTGTGCGCTGAGCAGAGACCAGCTATTTCGAGCTTCCTTGACCCAGTTCAGTCCGTCTGCGGGGTGTCCCAGAAGCCTGTCCCCGAGCAACCTGCTCACCTGCCGGCTATCACGCTGCGAGGAAGATGAGGATGAAGCACTCTTGTGTGTGGGCGTGGAGGTCTTGGGCGTGGAGCTCCTCTCCTCGGCGCTCATGGCGCGGGTCTGGGGACTCCGGTTGTGGTGGTGGGACATGGCCTCCAGGTTGCGCTGTACGTGATCCCCAGCTCTGCAGGGAAGAGGAAGTAACACCATCAGCTCATCCCAACCACTAGCATTGTTGGTCAGCTAGTGCCAGGGCCACTTACAGATCTTCTGAGAAATTATATGGACAGCAGCCGCACCCTGGTCTCATGGAAGCTCGGTTCCTAGCTAGCTGCTTGGCAGGAGAAGCCGTTTTGGACCTCAGCCAAAACTTGCTATTTAAAAAAAATTCCTGCCAGTACCCATTCATTTAAAAAGTATTTTTAGTAAACCTGGACTTGAAAGCCCCTGCTGTCTTTATTAAACTGTGGTCTTGCTCCTAAGCCTCTGATTAGTGTTTGTTCTTGGCGGAACGGGCCCTGTCCTTCCCTAGTGGTCCCCTGTAATTCTGCTGGGGGGAGGGAAGACCATCTCCCCCCAGCCATTCTCCCTCTTGTCTAAACTCCATTGTGGTTGGCCCAGTTATCAACCAATAACACGACTCCCCTTTGCAAAAGAGAGCATGCGATAGGTTCATCTTCCCTTCCAGATTCAGACATGAAAAAGAATGACCGCCAGTGGTGACTGTGACCTACAGCCCATGGTAAATCTGCACAATCCATGAGTTTGCCAGTTTATATTCATTGAAAAAATATGGCTCCCTTGATAGCCTAGATTCATCTGCACGGTTTCTCCAGAGCTCATCACTCCTTGTTAGAGAGGCAGATGTTATCGTCTCTGTATGACCCCTATCACGCGAGACAGGCAGCCCATCACCTCAGACCGATCTCCGACACAACCCCCGGTAACTAAAGCCAATGTCTACTGGTCTTCGGCGTGAATCAGGGGTCTTACTTCAGTAAGTGTCGGCCGCGATACAGGGTAACTGCGGCATTTGCTGACTTGGATACTTTCCGGTTTAATCTGCCGTAGGAGGACCGTGGAATAGAAGGCTATGTTGAGATAAACAGGACTGGGGGAGGGTGGGAGGGAGAGGTTGCCATTTTGCTGGTTTTCCCACATGACCATATGACAAGGGAAGAAAGGACCCCCAATCGCATCCCGACCAATAGCCAGAGCCCATGACCCTCCACAAAAGACAAAAGAACAAAAATCTTAGTTAATCGTAGTGCTCAACTCAAATGACATGGAGGACAAGCTACAAACTAACAGTTTAAGGACCAGTGTGCAGTATACAAAGCAGCTGTCTGTTTCTGCAACTTGTAGTAGAAACAGGAAGCTCCACCCCAAGTCCTCTGCTGTCTGCAGACTCTTGTCCAGTATCCAGTCCACTATTTGCAGGCGGAGCCCAGCTGGCTCTTTTATATCAGGTCACATCTGATTGGCTGAACCCTCCGGTTCCTGTCACTGCGGTAATGAGCGAAGTGATTAATTGTAATTGCTGACACACCATAGCGAACAACAACGAAATGCGTCCTTTGATATCTGGCATCACGACATAGCAGTGGGAGCGATACCTGAGGGCGGTACCTTGCAGGTCGGGGGGGTCAAACCAGCAACCAATCACAAGTGCACTTCCCCAACCATTAGGCTACCACTCTACCGTGTGGCTTTACAAAAAGATTTGGTTCATTCAACCTTATTCCATAAGTGTAACCACACAGGGGGCCTGGGTTTGTGCCGCGCTGGCCACATGTGCCCACGGCCACGCTCGTACCGCGGCACATGTCCATTTAATATTTAGTCTGTGCCACACAAGCACGACACACAGCGACTCCCCCTCCCCTGTCCTTAATGGCCGTGCTGGGACGAATCCAGCATCTCTGACCTGGACAAACGTTCCCACCTCTGCCGGGGAGAGGACTGAGCGTACCCACTTTGCTACGGTGATTCAGCGGTGGCCTGTTGCCAGGCCCGGATGTAGCAGGAGCAAGATTTCTGCCGAGTCCTGGTAACCTCAAGCATGAGGCATGGCTGCCTTTGTAAAACGTAACCTCACAGCAAACCCAAAACACGAAAATGTAGCTGTAACTTCGTGAAACTCCGTGCAGAAGTGGTTATTGGTGATTAATAAACGAAAATCTTGTTTCCCCCCCGGCAAAACATGTCACATTCATCAAAAGTCACAAGCAATAAAGATGAGGCTCTGTCTGAAATTTGTAGCAATTGTTTCTAGGGTAACGTGTGTTTGACTGGAGAAACGACATACATTTGAATGGAATTTGGAATGTGCGATTGTCCCTCTCACCTCCCTTAAATGTTACTGGTAGGAGACCCACCCCAGTCGGCTACATTTATCACTGCATGCAGCTTGGCTTTTTGTTGCTGGTGGAATTTGGCCCTCAGAGATAAATAGCTAGGGACTCCTGGACTACACCCAAAACCCAAGGCTGACCATGCCCTCATTTGGGCACTGAGCCCAAATACTTTCCCACTTCAGATACTTCTCCCACAGTGCCCTGCACTGACTGCTGAAATCGCCGCCCACTGTTCTCGATCCTTCAGCGCATGGCATCACGTAGTCCCCTGCAGGATCCTCCGCCGCTGTCTGGCCTGCACTAGCAGCTGGTACGTGGGTCTCTGCAGGTTATGTCTGCAGCTGTGTAACTGTGTAACTGCCTAACTGCTCAGAAAACCTCTTGGAGATACGAAAAGTGGCGAGTGTCCCGGAAGAGCGGATGGGGATAGAACCCTGCGTCAACATGACAGCTCGCCCAACCGCTCTGTAACCCCGCTACTAATCTCTGTTACACAGTGCAATATCTGTCATTGGAGAGATGGAAATCCTGTAACTATCATTATTAACACATGGCCAGATAACCGCAGAGGGTCTGTCATCATCACCCTGGACTGGATTGTGCGTAGCCCTCTCTCACCGGGATACATAAAAGTTAATGGCCAAACACTACTGCTGCTACACAGCAGAGCTGGCATCCCATTTGCAGCATCCTCCTGCCTCATGCCCTGTGCTGCCTCATGCCTTGCGCTGCCTCAAGCCCTGCGCTGCCTCATGCCCTGAGCTGCCTCATGCCCTGAGCTGCCTCATGTCATGAGCTGCCTCATGCCCTGTGTGCCCTGCGCTGCCTCATGCCCTGTGTGCCCTGTGCTGCCTCATTCCCTGTGTCCCCTGCGCTGCCTCGTGCCCTGTGTGCCCTGCGCTGCCTGAACTGCCTCTTGTCATACGCTGCCTCATGCCCTGTGTGCCCTGCACTGCCTCATGGCCTGCGCTATCTTATGCCCTGCATGCCCTGAGCTGCCTCATGTCATACGCTGCCTCATGTTCTGCACTGCCTCATGCCCTGTGCTGCCTCATGCCCTGTGTGCCCTGCACTGCCTCATGCCCTGTGTGCCCTGCACTGCCTCATGCCCTATGTGCCCTGTGCTGCCTTTTGGCCTGTGTGCCCTGCACTGTCTCATGCCCTGTGTGCCCTGTGCTGCCTCATGCCCTGTGTACCCTGCACTGCCTCATGGCAGATCGATGGATCTAGCGCTGGATCTTTATTCCAGAATTTAATCACACCAACAGACACTAGAAACCTAAAACCGGTGGAATTCATCCAAATTGGATTAATTCAATTATTTTAATCATTGCTAATTAAGGAATTACTGATTAAATTTCGGCATATTGGGCTCCCAGTGCGCTGGCCAGCCAATCCTGATAGTTAATCCCCCTTGTTTAATGCCCGACTGGGCATGTGGGTCCGGTTCTGCCAGTTGTTCAAGGGGAATCTGTCATTTTTTAAGCCAGGTCAAAAACAGGCCCAAGGTGGGGTGTCCGAGACAGATGAGGACTTCGCCACTCAGTTTGTTCTCCAGCTGGCACGGGTGGGCAAACCCTCCACGCTGCCGCAAATAGCTCTAGCGAGAAAGGCGGCCGCTCCTGCATTTACACTGAGTGTTAAATTCTCCCACTAAAGCCACGCCTCACTAATGGCAGGTCCTTTGCCTTTAATCACCGGAGAACCACAGATTTAGTGCCCATTCCGCCTCGCTTGCCCGACGTGCCCGGAAGCCGCAGAGGTGCCGATAGCCTTTTTATGAAGGATCTATCGCCGCTTCCGTTGTTACAGGGGTAACTAGGTCAGATGGCAGTGTGTGTTTTTGTGATTCTGTCATCTCTGCTCTGATTCCAGAGATGTATTTCTGCACAAGTAGTGGCCTGTTTTCGCCTCATGGCTGTGGGGAAGAATTCTGTGGCATCGCACAGCTGCGCACTGCTGTTTACCAGTCCATCCATCAATCCATCTTCTAAATGTTTATTTGCTAGGGAGGTGTCAGACAGGATGGGGCTCCAGGCTGGTGTACACCCTGAATGGCAGGCCAGTCCATCGCAGGACACACACACACACACCATGGGAAACTTATAGATACCAGCAATAATAACCCGCCCCCCCAATCTATTTCCCATACCCTATACTACACTGGGTCATGGGGGTTCAGAGCCTATCGTGGAAACTACGGGTACAAGGCAGGGAATAACCCAGGACGCGGCGCCAGCCCATCAGAGGACACTTTATAGCAACCCTGTTTCACTACAAATGATTCTTAATAACTCAACAAGCAGTTATTGTCGTGGGAGTAAATTCTCCATCCATGGTGAAGTCTTTTTCTCGGAGGCAGGCAGAGGATGCTAATCAGTGTCAGGGGGTGACAGACCCCTCTGTGCTTGCCAGGCGACTTTCCTAGGAGATGGTGACACCAGGGTCAACATCAGACACCCAAACGGGGGCAAATGTCACGCAGTCAACAATCCTAAATCCCAGACACGAAGCATTTTTTACAACATCGCCTATTTTAACTTGCGTTGTACAATGACCCAGTGCTGGTAGGCATACGGGGGGCACGTGTTGACAGCTGGCACGCGTATGGTTTACAGGCAGCTGAGCTGGAGTAATGATGTCTGATCTGCTTTGAGTAAGAGGGGAGGATTTTCTGAGACTGGCAGCATTTGACCCTATTAATGGGGTTTATTCAGCTCCTTTTAGCGCACGGCTTCCATAAAGGGAAAATCTCTCAGCTGTTTTAAGTGCGTAATCAGCACTTTTCCTGATCCCCCCACCCCCCACCCCCAACATCTTCCCACAAAGCCCTACAGTCAGCAGACTCAGTGAACGGCGGGTCAAACTGGGCCGCTGGTTCGGGTGTAGGGGGGTCAGCAGGCGTGCTGTGGTCTGCACGGCGTCTACCAGAGCCATTACCACGAATACCGCTCATTGGCGTGGGAAGCCGGAATGCTAGTAAATGACCTCGAAGTCGTCTTTATAGGAGAGCATTACATACCAAGGACACACAAATACAAAGCCTCACAAAAGCTTAGCTGCCTCCCTGGTGCTTAGAAATGCCCTTATTCCCTTAATTATCGTGCGCTTGTTACAGGTCACTGGTCACTGGTTAGCCTTGCGGCTTTTACATCTAAGCTAGCTGCTCAACAGACGTACTTCCGTCCGGCCCCCCTACGTCGCTTACAACAAAAGCGCTAAATGAATAAACGCGAATGCAAACGAATGCCCTCTACCCTGCCGCAGTCTGGCAGCAGATCGGAGGCTTTCGGCATCGTTGCTCTTCGAAAACGCATCCAAATTAAAACAAAAATAAATAATCAAAGCTTAGCAAGTTTGTGGTTAGGTCAGCATCTGACCCCAAACTGAAAAGTACACACGACTGCGGCACGCCCAACCCAACCCAACCCAACCCAAGTACCTCCTCTGCTGCTGATATTCCAACACTCAAATGGACTACAGCAGGTAGGGTACAGTGTCACTGCCAGAGAAAACGGAAGTGTGACAAGTATTAGTGGCAAGAAATAGGAAACTGTATCAGCTGCTAAGGTTAACGCAGCACTTTGCCATGAACCCCATCAACAGGATGCTCCCACCCTAAGAGAAACGGCCACTTCTCCGTCACCAAAGAGTATTTCCCTTACAGATGCAACGAGAGCGGCGAGATCTGTAAGAAGTTCCGGGTTCTGATGGGAACCAATGTAGGTCCTTCTGTTTAACATGGTTTACAGAAGTGCTCAAAGATTCATTAACCAGCACTGGGACAGAACAAGTTTTAATTCCTCTTTGCCAATCCAGTCAGACATCAAAGAGCAGGTGCAGCAGCTAATCAGCATTTTACCATCACCTCAATGCTGTTCCAAAGAGATGAGACCCCCGACGCAAAAGCCACAATTACTCCTGGCTCCATGCAGGAAACATGCAGCAAGCAGTCACCTCCAAAGCTGCATGCTACACACGTACCAGAGCATGCACGCACACTGCTTTCTGACACCACATGCGGGAATCCCACAATGCTCTGCTACCTGACCCTCCATTACTCACACTTTCTGGAACATTCCACGCACGCCGCATCTCTACTAAACTCCAGAAGTTCCTCAAGTTCTAACTCGAAGCCCATTGCAATTAGCAGCAAAACCAACAACCTTACCAACCATTTTGGCGATTTCTCAGCATGGAATATTCTCCCAAACAAAGACGCTGCTTTCCTCGTCTGAATGGACTATAAAGCTATCACAGGTCCCCTTGAGAGACAGTTTCTGCCTCTAGGTCACGGAAAACAACAAAATGAATAAAGGTCTTCACAGCACACCAGCTTCACAAGTAATTTTCCTTCATTGCCACGATTCCTATCCTCATAACCAAAGCCGTACAATATGATGCCTCAGAACATTTCTTCTGTCTTGGTGATGAAATGTGAGGTTTAGTGCTCAACCCATATAATCTCTGACCCTGATACGGGTTTTAGGGAACTACAAATTCCTAACAGTCGATATGATTTTACTTTAGTTAAAAATTAAAGACACTGATAATTTTAAAGAAAGCTTTACTGACTAATACAATTTCGTCAGGTTCTCTGACTCAAAAGAGACTCGGAGTATTATGTAATTTACTAGTTGAGAAATAAATTTAAACTTAAAACAGTAACGCAAATGCTCATAGAAGAGCGACGTTGCCTGTTCAATTTCACAAAAATGCCTCACAACCTGAATGTCCTGAAATTTGAGCACCATGATACAGTACCTCCGATCCCGGTCCGTCACCAATAACTCTGCTGGACAAATTTGCTAGTAATCTCAGGCTAAGATCGGCATGTTATAATACAGGAAGAGCACCTCCTCGGCATTTTCTCCAGTGAGAGAGCAGCCTTTCTCATCACCTACGTATAAAAGGCATTAGCCATGCTTTATCGGCAGGTTTTTCCCGCAGATCAGTTTGCGGAACCTTAATATTGGCTGATTTTATGGGTCAGCCTAGCGAAGTTGAGGTGTCTTGCACTCTCGAGGGCCACCAACTGCTGAAATATCACACAGCACATCCTTTACTGGCATTGACTACAAGCTGACACAATACAAACCATTAAACACCCCCCCTCTGCAAGTGCCGAGTTTACACATTAATTTGTGTGGTTTGTTACGGGACGGGCTGGCATCCTATTCTGGGCGTTCCCTGCCTTGTGGATTACGGTACCGATTTCGACAACATATAAAAAATATTTAGACAAACACTGAAGTCAGCAGACTCAGTGAACGGCAGGTTCTACTGGACCACTGATTCAAGTTTAGTGGTGTCAGCAGGCACTACCCTAACCCCAAAGCTCTATATACCTACCCATAACCCCAAAACTCTATATGCCTAGCCCTAACCCCAAAGCTCTATATACCTACCCATAACCCCAAAGCTCTATATGCCTAGCCCTAACCCCAAAGCTCTATATACCTACCCATAACCCCAAAGCTCTATATGCCTAGCCCTAAC